>CM073749.1:16107268-16707268 GCA_037127355.1 Schoenoplectus tabernaemontani
TATATATACTTAACTAATAAATTTTTTATTAAATAATAACATTTTATATATTAAAATAATAATAAAATAAAGCTTAAAATAATAGATAATCAAGTTGATGAAGAAAGTTTTCGACTAAGGAACTTTATATTTTGATATCTTTGCATAATTATTTCATTATGCACGGTATTAAATATTTTTTTCTCAATAAAAAAAAACAGACAATTCATGGGGGGGGCAAAAAAAATTTCAGGGGGGGAAATTACCGAAAACATTACCGAAAAACACTATTTTTCAAAATCCAGGGGGACACGTACCCCCTGGATAAGTCTGAGTCCGCCCCTGATTATAGTAGTAATGTACCTAAGTTGCATGGGATAATCATTTGATGGACCCACATTTTTGGGTTCATACAATTTACTTGGCATATCCATGTAGCTGGGTTTTTCTGCATCAGATGTTGTCATGGATGCAATTGATATACTATAGCCATGTATAATATTATATTACGGAAATTTTAATTTGTAAATAGGATATTTGATAAGGCTTGCAGTTTTTAATTCGCTTTAGAAGAAATGGGGCGTGTGATCTAATTATACAACATGTAAAGTGTATAACAAAAGGGGCAATTTTGATATAATATTTTTTCTAATAAATCTTCTGGCGTAATTTAGCTGATGCTGAATACTAGTGCAACCGCATACCACAAGAAAACAACTAAGACAAATTATGTAACACTGGTACAAGGTCCAGCACACAGACCCATGAAAATAGTGCTTTTACTGCAAGCAGACATCATTGACGTATAGTATTACTTTAGAATTTGAGTATTCAAAGTGAAACATGTGTTTGAAAATTGCCAAACCAACATTCCTGAAATTCTACCAATCAGCCACAAAAAAAAAAATTAATGTTGCCTACTGCCATAATAACTTTTTTCGTGAAATTGTATACTTCCATAAATATTTGTATAAATTCTTAGATTCAAAAAAATTAAAAAAATCTAAACAAAATCAATCATGAACAGAATTAATGATGTAATTTATTTGAAAAGATTGGAAACCTATCTCTCTTTATGTATTAATAATTTGATAATCAGACGAACAAGTCTCTGTTTAATTCATATGTATGCGAATTATTGGCGAATAAAACGGAAATTTACGAATTATACGCGGAGTTCGAATAATTCGTCTCCTGCATGGCTGCATCATATTGCCTTTTATTTTCTTGAAAGTTGATTCCTCTCGGCAACCGTGTCAAGGTTTGAAATCGTAGAAGACTAATTAACATGCTTGGGTCAGAGAGCTATGACATGTAGCTTGTAGGTTGTGCACCTCTTTTTGTCCTTTTTTTTTTTTTTTAATATTTCTTTGGTCTGTATGCGAAGGCTTTAATATCCTCTCCGTAGAACAACAGATTACATATTCAATCAATCAAGTTTTTTTTTTATCTATTTTGGCGGAATTGAAATTCATGTATATTTTATAAATTGCACATTTTTTTTCTTCATAAAATATTAACATTTAATTTATCTTATTATTATAAAAAATCCGAATTACGCCCAATTTTGAATTTTTAACTCCGGTGAACGTTACCCAACGCTAAAATTGTTACTATGATAGTACCAGATATAACCACGTATGACAGACATGTGGTTAAATTGATCTATGAAATTGAATGGGGAATCTGACAGCAGATACCTTCATCAAACATGCTACGCAAAATGGTAAACTCGAGCATTATGACAGTTTTAATAGATTAGAAAAGCGGTGGTTAGATAAATGTTACGGATAAACCTTATCCGTGGTTAGATAGATGTTACGGATAAGGTTTTAAATTTTAAATATTTGTATTTAAATACTAAATAAATAATATATTATTTAATATATATCGTAAAAATATTATTTATCATTATAATTAGATAGATATTATAAACTTGATGTTTTCAAAATAATTATATTTTTAAATAAATAATAATATTAAAAAAATATTTTATTATATATTTTAATAAATTTTATAATTTATAATTTTTTGTCTATCTTTAATAATATATACGTATTATCTATATTCATATGCAAGCTATTTATATTCAAAAAGTTAAAACGGATACAATTTTAAACACTATCCTACGTATCTCATCTGTATGCACCCTAGCGCTGGTGTCTATTTTTGCATCATTCAAGAGAGGTGCTCGATGATATGCTCAAGAGATATAGTTTTAGCATATTGGACTATTGGTCTCTGAAAGAAAAGAAGAGCGATGTCAGATGATCGTTATTAACCAGGCATCATAAATTAAGAAGAAATGGAAGCAATCGAAGTACTATCGTTCAAAATTAACTGAAATTTAAATCCAGTGCATTTCTTCATGTAAATGTTTCGCTGTTGTGATCGATGCAATTAGAACTTAGAAGTGAGAGGCTTTGGGTTGGAACCACCTGAGAATTTGGGATACAAAATTAGAGTTGGCAATCAGATGGGTTGTGATGGATCTGGATTTAGATGGGTTGAATAAATCAGATTAGGTCAGTTCAAGTTAATTCAATTTATATATTAATTTTTTTTAGATTTTAAATTAATTTTAATTAAATTATATATTATTTAATTTCGGATCTAATGGGGTCAGATAGAACTAATTAGTTTGTTTTTTTTAAATTGAATTGAATTAAGATGAAATTCGGACTGATCGGATCAGATTCTCCTCTTCCAATCATTTTCGTGAGATCTTTCTCTCCATTAGAAGAACAATTTCATTCTCCCACTTCTCATCTCGCCCCGCCCGAATCCTCTCGCCAACTCATCTCCTCCCTTCTCTCAAAGACTCTGACTTTGCATCAACCCATCTCCTCTCTTCTTTGGTCAACTCATCTCCTCCTTGTTGGACCTATTATGACTTAGGGGCAAAACTCAATTTGTTTTGAATGGATTCCACAAATAGAAATGGAATTAGGAACAACTGAAGAAGTATGAAATTATTGAAGGAAGTACGCCGGTAGAATTAGTTTTAATGCTAGATAAAGTTCTTTTTCAAATTTTCTAGCGCTCTTTCATAGTATTTTTGTATGTGATAGATTTTCAAATTTTATGGGTTTTTCAGTAAATATTCTCAACTGGAAGGAAGCGATAACAGAAATAAACTGTTCGTTCTATGACTAAATTTGTACAGTTATATTTCAGTAAATAGAACAGTAACTCAATAGTCCTGCAAGTATGTAGACAGTTTTTTTGAAGTTACTAATCTAATCTGCTATTAACAAGCATCAATTTCATTTGTACATTACGTATCTGAGTTCTAAATTATTAAGTGTACATACGCAGACTAAACATGGACCATTGCATGTATATGTGAATATTCCCATCTCCTATATTTCTTACTAATGATAACCTAATCATTGATAACATTATCCTCTTTCAGATAAACTCGTGCCTTTTTTTGTTTTACTTGCAAATATTGTTTTCACAGATAACACTGGCATCAATTGCAGAAATCCAATCCATAATGGCAAAGTTGGTTGATTTGAGTATGCTTTCCCCTGGAAAAAATTGCAAGTTTTCATCAGATCCTTCTATTTAGTGATTGTATTTCTCCATCTCAGAAAGTTCATTTTATTTTCTTTCTTGACATTATCTAACTTATCCTTAAAGTTGTGTCGATGATATATATTTATTTTTATAATAAAAAAGTAAGTGCAGTAAAAGGAAGCGATAACAGAAATAACAAGTACAGTCAGTATTTCAGCTGAATACTACCATGTCAGCATTTCATATTCATAATTTTCAGAGAACACAATAGATAGTGATCACATATTTCATTAATGGAAATAATGTTGTACATACAAATTTGTACCTACATGATGCCGCTCGGACAAATTCTATGCTAACTTGAAAGTAAAAATGTGAAAGAAACATCATATAAACCTCTCTATTCTCTACAAATAGAATCCTATGATTTCATATGCTACAAATAATTGTCAAAATCATCTAAATTGAAATATAATTTCCAATCACATCTTCGAAATCTCTACGCGCCCTTCTTTTTTTATTGAGGCTAATGTTTTAATTGTCCGTGCAATAATAAGAACAACAAAACTATGCATTAGTAAGCATTACCATCGTATTTCAGTAAAATTATCACTTTCTTAGCTGGACCCTTATGAAAGTTTTAGTAAATTTAAAAGAATTACCATCGCATTTCAGTCACAACATTGCTATTTGAGCTCGAATCCGTTGCAGACAAATTAATCTTTAAACTCATCGCCCAATTAGGACAAATTAATCTTTAAACTCATCGCCCAGGCCACCATTGCTATTTGAGCTCGAATGTGTTGCAGACAGCTATATCTGTCCCTCAAAAATTAAAAATTAAAAATTAAAGATAAATCACCAACAAGAAGTCGCCAAATTAAATTCAAAATCACGATTCCTTGCAAATTGAGACCATAATCTGACAAGATCAGAAATTATGAGGTAAAGCTAACTTGAGGAATTAAAGATATTTTCCTTTCTTCTGAAATTTTTTTATGACAAATTAAAGTAACATTACCTCAAAATTCCAACGATACACTCTAAAAATTACATTTCCGTCCTAAATCAAACAAAAATTAAATTTATCAAATTTCTGAAATTACGGATAGAGCATGACTCACTTGAGGAGATACTGAGTTGTCGAGAAAGAGGAAAGCGACAATAGCAAAGATGTAGAGAAGCTTTTTCACGGAGATTAGCAAGAGAAATCAAGAAGAGCAGACTCGTTAGAGCAATGGTTGAGATCAGTGGATGCATAATTTTGATCAGGAAAGGTTAATAATCGAATTATAATAGTTTATCGGATTTAAATTTATTAATTAAATAAAAAATTAATAATTTATCATATATTTTTATCTAATAAAAAATTATCAAATAATATCTTTTTATATATTAAAAATAAAAAAATAAAACTCAAAATAATAAATAATTATGTCAATGAAGAGAATTTTTCTTTACGGACTTTATATTTTAGAGTTTTTACATATTTTTTTCATTATTTACGGTACTAAATATTTTTCTAAATAAAAATTAATCAAACAATTCAAAAAGAATTAAAAATTAATTTCAAAGAGATCAGATTCATAAAATCTTAATCTAATATTTTTTAAAATTCAACAAGATCAGTTGACCTCCCTGGCCAACGTAGATCCGAGATTATTCGCCTTTTGCATTTTCTTTTTTTGTTTTCTTTTATTTCTCTTCTTACTCTATGGTTTAATGCACTGTAGATGAAAGAGGAGAAATAAGGTCAGAGTGAGTCGTGAGTACCATAGGCGATAGTACCATAGTCGTGAGTATCGAATCTAATCTGAGCCATTAAATTGAAATAACTGTTCAGATATTTATTACTCTATGGTAGAGTACCATAGGCGATATGGATTCTAATTAATTAAGGAACGTATTAGGCAACACCATCCCAAAAGATGGGACGAGCTTGGCAAGTGCGGCCCTCGGACGATCCCAGCTATTTTCATCCCGCCTATATCTCAAATTTCAATCATCATGGGTCTAATTATTTTATTTTGATTTTGGAGGGATTTGGGTATATATCACATTAAAACTTCAAAATTAAAAAATTATCACTCCAAATTTTTCTCTTAGCTCAATGTCACTTTAAACCTCTTTTATTTAGATTCTTACCACAATTGCTGTATAAATCTCTCTCAAATATAATGAGAACTGAAGAAACTAAATTATTCAGCTTTTTTAATCAGGCATATAGTTTATTTTTGATTGCACTAGTTATATACCCGCCGTTGTAGCAGACTCTTTTATTTAAATATTAAAATATTATAAGATAAAAAAATTCACATTTATCTAATATTAAATTATAAATTCACCAAATCATAGAGAAAACCTATAATAAAGACTATATTTAATCTTGG
This sequence comes from Schoenoplectus tabernaemontani, assembly GCA_037127355.1. Classification (NCBI taxonomy): domain Eukaryota; kingdom Viridiplantae; phylum Streptophyta; class Magnoliopsida; order Poales; family Cyperaceae; genus Schoenoplectus; species Schoenoplectus tabernaemontani. Next base: position 16,113,160 of record CM073749.1, read on the forward strand.
ATGAGATTTTTGCACAATATGAGTTAATGATTTATGATTTTTATGGCAAAAAAAGTAAATTATTCTAACATATATTATCACCACTAATTTCTTATCAAATATGCACGAAGTTGCTAAATAAAAAAATAATATTATGAAAATAATATTATATAAGGGAAAAAATGGGGAGAAAGAGGGGATCAATGGACGCGATCACATATGTTCGATCAACCAAAAATAAATATTATCTGTCTAATTGAGGGATAAAATTGGTATAATAAAAAGTTATCATGATAAAAAATGGATCCTCCAATTCTTAGATGCTTTATATAATAGTATAGATATCTTCATTTCATTTTATTGGACCACAATAAAAAAGGCATGATATCCATATGAGATCCTTTGGACGTGAAAAATTCATATAAACAGTTACAATGCTAGTAACCCAACAATCAAAATTATGTCTTTGTCCAAATAGAGATTGTTAAACAATTAAAAAGGATTACATGTACTTTATACTTCTTTTGACGCACTGGTTGAAAGATTGTTATACAAATATCTCTGAACAGTGCAAGTTCATTGCCTCCAAAAAAAAATAAGAATCGCTGAGGAGAAAATTTGAGTGGAGCTAACGAAGAAGAGAGAGGAGACAAGTAAGACTATGCATGTGGGGTCTCTTTGGACTGCTCACATGAAGGCAGAAGCGGAATCAGAAACGATCAATAGGGGTGCTCAGTTTAAATAAATAAAATGTATGGGTGAAAAAAAAAATTTATTATACGATTTTTATTTTCCAGTGAAACGAGAGGGTGTCCGGACGCCGGCTGACGTCTACGTTGGTTCCGCCCCTGCTTGAAGGAGAGCATAATAATAAGATCAATGATGATGATAGATGATCATGATCTTCTATTAGAAATTGCAAGAAAGGAAGTGGTGATTTTTTTAATTTCCTTGTCGGTTTGTCCTCCCAAGAAAGGTGAGGAGAGATGAATAAAAAACTGGTAAACATTTTTCTTTCTCATTTCTCTTTCATAGAAAGCATGGTTTAGTGTCGACTGTACTCAGGATCCCAGTGTCGGAGGTTGGCAAGAAGAGAGACTCAATATTGCTGAGAGATGAGGGAAGAGGGGCGACTCAGTATATCAGTATGGCGCTCAAATCTGCTAAGATCGAAAACCAATCTCAGGGTCCTGAGATCCAATCTCGAACCGTCTTATTGATCTCGAGATCTGAACTCAAGTTCTGGATCTAATTTCAACCGTCTGATTCGATCTCAGAATTCTGAGATTGAGCTCAGGATCTTAGCAGATACGGACTCTATCAGTATGACAGAAACGAGATATAGTTTAGAATTGAGGATATTTTGGTCATTAGATAAATTTCCGTATTTTAGTTTTAAAATAATACATTTTTACAGCAAAAATGACAAGTTCTAATTTATATGAGTTTAAGGTAGCATTGATCTAATGCTTAATTTCCTAACTTTAAGATGGCATGAATCCAATTTCCCCTTAATTTTATTTTGGCTTGTTAAAAAAAAAAAACGGGACGGATGATGTGTAGGCGGAGAGACTGCTTTATTGACTAAGTAAATAATGTTCTTGAATGCCGAATGCAACACTCTTGAATGGATTCTTAATTTGTCTCGGGAGCTGGTTTCGCCATCTTCCCCTTTCTTTCGAAACCAGTACTAGTGTGTTGCTTAAAACTCTTCGGTTGTCACCTTTACCACATCTGTCCATCTCCAATCCTCGTCTCTCAAGCCTCTTTTAGTCTCTGTCATCGTTACCGATGACCAGACGCCAATCTACTAGTACAGTACTACAGTTAATGCAAATATGCGATACTGGGAGCAACAGTCTCTTGATTTGACAATCTTTTTAAGAAAAATTAGGTATATACTCTCAATACATCTCAATTTAAATATTTATTCATTCAAATTTAAAAATTAAATATTTATCCTTAAAAATATAATTTTTTAAATATTTATCCATAACTAGTATTATCCTCATAAAAAATAAAATTAACAATTAACTAAAACTTTAATAGGATATATTACTCCTCTGATATAAAATTTGAGGAATTGACCCTCATCTTTTTCTCAAAAAAAAAAAAAATACTCCTCTGATGAATCTAAGGCATTTCATTTATATGTATATCTTCTTGTTAATTTTATTACTTCAATGATGCACAAAATTATTATAAAATCATAATTATGGAAGTGTTTTTTCGCTATCAACCTCATTGGTAGACACTAGTTACGATCAGTTTTAGTTCATGTCAGTTCTGGTTCGTACCAGTTTTAGTTTGTGCCAGTTCTAATTACCGATTCAATATATATTTGTTGCTTCTTTTATTTCTATCAATTTATAAGTTCAACATTTTTCATATACCATAAACACATCATAATAATTTATTACTTTTATTTGAGGTTGCATTTACGTATAGGTGGAGCTAAAGGAGGAGAGCAATTGTAAGTAGCAGTACAACAGAAGCACAATGCGCATAACAAAATGAAAGAATTCAATGCATGGTCACTGACTTTGTTACGGTGCAACCTGTATGGATGATGAAAAAAATATATAGAGGTATTTTTATTTTATTATAATTTTAATTATTTATTATTTATTTTTTAAGAGAATAATATTAGTTATGGATAAATATTTAAAGTTTTGACATTTTTAAAAATAAATATTTAATTTTAAAATTTAAAGAGATAAATATGTGAGGTATATATCCAATTCTAATATTCTGACACAATGCAAAGTGTGCTTAAAGAAATATGGACAGCGAGAGAAAAAAAAAAATAGTTTGTTAGCTGAACCATGGAACATCTCAGAAGGAATAGGTTACTCTCCGATTGTTTAACTGTCCTTTTCCCTAAAAATTGTAACCATTATTGAAGAGGTTTATCATTACAATACACTTTAACACCGTCCAAAATCTCACAAAAATATAGGCATATTATTCTGTTAATGTCATACAAAGAAATTAGTATGTCAAGTCAAAATATAAAATTTATTGATAGGTACAAATTTTAAATAGAGTAAATTACACAAATGTTCTTTAAATTATTATCAATTTATCAAGTTAGTCGAGTTTTAAAAGTACCAATTTAATCCTTAAAGTTTTAAAGATGTCATTTTGATCCTTAAAGTTTCACTAATTTGTCATATTAGTCCTTAAACCTTTATATTTATAACAAATTAGTTCTATTATTATCAATATTAAAAAATATTTACATAACATATTTTATAAGTTATAAAATTATTTATGAGTATCACCGTGACATTCTTATTTAAAACCAGAAACGAGAATACGAGATAGAGATTCACCAATCACCATGATGTCAGGTTGACGGTCTCAGGGGGTGGAGATGGGTTGAGACTTTTGTTAATTTGAGTCGCAGGGAGAATGGTTGGAGTAGATTCGCAAAGGGAGAAAGATGGTCAGATGAGTAACAATGGCAGAGATTGGGGAGACAAAGGATGAGAGATGGAAAAAACTAAAAAGTGACGGGAGTGGGAGGATCAATCAACGAAGGGTGCGGATTGAATTAGATGAGGAGGTTGGATTCAACCGTCACAGTTGCGGATGGAAATACGCTGCAAGGGAGGATAACATGGTGGGACTGGGAGGGTACTATAAATTATTTAGGAATAATATAGTTATCCCGGCGTTACGGCCTCATATTTTGCAGATTTTAGTAATAATATGATTTATTAAATTAATATTATTAAAAATAAGAGTGAGAAACGTAAAATTTCAAATATACGAATGGCAGCGCGCCACTGCGCGGTGGCGCGTTGTTTGAATTTACGAAACGCGCCACCGCGCGTGGCGCGTTTCATTTTTTATATTTTTTTTTAAAAACGCGCCCGCGCCGGTGGCGCGTTTCCGCTTTTTTTTTTTTTTTTTTTTACGAAACGCGCCACGCGCGCATGGGCGCGTTTCGCTTTTTTTTTTTTTTTTTTTTTACGAAACGCGCGCGCCGCCGGGCGCGTTTCCTTCTTATATATACAAAATGCACGCAGGCCACTTGCGCTGCGCGTGTTTCATTACTTTTTTGAAACGCGCGCCACCGCATGCGATGGCGCGTTTCCATTCGTATATTTGAAATTTTACGGTTTTCAGTCTTATTTTTAACAATATTAATTTAATAATACTTATTAATAATAAAAACTGCATATTTTGTCTCCGCGATGTGTTTTCCTTTTTTGTACCGTAGTGCCATACTACCATTTGAAAATCTGAATGGGTGATTTTCCTTTTTTAGTATGAACAGTTACTTGGTCAAACGACTATTTAATTAGAACATTTTCAAATCGATACATTGATTGCATTGCAAGTTGCAACCCTTCCTTTTTACTCGCGTCCTTCAAGACATCTCAAACTGCTATAACATCTCTATTTTATTTCTTCTCTGCAGAAAAAGTGAGCAACCAATATTTTTTTAACACTTTTTCTCCGATTCTTCTTACAGTGACAAAAGGTAAAAAAGAAAACACAAAAATCAAATAAAAGCTAAAAAAAGACAAAAGTCATATATATATATATATTATAAAATAAAGATACCGTAAACTTAACTTAAAAAATACATTAAATCATCTCGAAATTTTAATTTATCATGCTCATTAAATTCTTTATATGAAAATCTTATGGGATGAAAAAATTTAGAGTATTTTGAGCTTTTTAATTTATGATTTTTAATTTTTAAAAATCAGCTCTAAAAATAATAATAAAATATTTAATATTTGAACATCATTTTTAAAAATGAAAAATGGTGACTTAAAAAGCTCAAAACACTCCAAATTTTTGCATCCCACAAGATTTTCATATAAAGAATTTAATGATGATGATAAATTAAAATTTGAAGATGATTTGATGTACTTTTTGAGTTAAACTCACGGAAGGCCTTCGTGAGCTTAAACTCACGGTATCTTTACTATATATATATATATATATATATATGTTTAATTTGTATAATATAATTTTAGTTTGTATTGTATTTACTGAATAATCTCTTTAAAAAAAGTATTTTTTCCCTTTTCATCTAATTCATATGCATGTTCATTTTCACGTTATTTGATTTTTTATGTTGTCTGATTTACTTCGTAAAGTGATACAATATTTCACTTAATTTTGTTGGTTAACATTTTTTTTCACTAATCACTCTATTTCATAAACATAAATTTTGAAATAAATAATTTTAATGACTTATATAATAGTATCATGCTCCAAAAGACATGACTGGGACAATTGATTGTAATAATGTGTTGATACATTATTAATTTAATAACCATTATGTAACATGTAGTTAACCCTAAGAATTCATATAAATAGTTTTGAACTATAAAATTATCTTTTTTCTATTTCATGTAAATAATGATATAGTTCGTTATAGATAAAATCAAACATCCTCCCTGTTTTTTTCCTAATTTAATATAGTTACATAAAAGGCCAAATATAAATAATATAGTAGTCAGATGGTCCCTATTTCGTTTAATAAACAAAGTATAGTGCAATTATATAAATAGAGACGTGAGCTTAACTCAAAAAACATATCAAATCATTTGCAAATTTTAATTTATCATACTCATTAAATTCTTTATATGAAAATCTTGTGGGATGCAAAATTTTGGAGTGTTTTGAACTTTTTAATTCAGGGTTTTTTATTTTTGAAAATCATCTCTAAAAATAATAATAATATATTCAATACTTGAACATCATTTTAAAAAATTAAAATTGATGACTTAAAAATCTCAAAAGACTCCAAATTTTTTCATCCCACGAGATTTTCATATATAAGAAATTAATGAGGATGATAAATTAAAATTTGGAGATGATTTGATATCATTTTTGAGTTAACCTCATGGAAGACCTCTGTGAACTTAAGCTCACGTTATCTTTACTCTCTCTATATATATAGAGTGAGGCTATGGTGCTTTGTGAAGCACAAAATCTCCCGTGCTTCACGTCCATATCTCGAATTTGAAAGTTCAAACGGCCGATCTAAACCGTTGAACATGATCTTCATATTGAACAATCTTTGGAGATCAGAATTTATATATTTTTTTTGAAAATTTTTGCTATTTTTTAGATGGGTACAAAATCGCTAGTTTTGGATTGTGCAGAAATCGTTAGATCAACAAACTTGGTACCCATTGAAAAAATAGCAAAAAAATTCAAAAAAAAAATGAAATTTGATCTCCAAGGATATTTCAATATGAAGATGATGTTCAACGATTTTGGATCGGCCGTTTGAAACTTTCAAATTCGAGATACGGATGCAAAGTACGGGAAATTTTATGTTTCGCGAAGCACTATAGCCTCACTATATATATATATATATATATTATGAAGATGATCAATATAAATTGTATTTATTTGCGTGAGCAGTTATAAAATATGTTCTAGCAATTAACATAAATAATTTCAATGACTCGTATAAATAGTATTATGCTCCGTTTAGTAAAAAGTTCAGTCCAATTATATGTATATTATGAAGATGATTAATATAAATAGTATTCTATTTTACATAAGCAATTATAGCAAAATTGCTATAACAATTAACATAAATAATTTTAACAACTTGTATAAATTGTATCGTGCTCCGTCTAATAAACAAAGTACAATCCAATTACATGTATATTACAAAGATAATTACTATAAATAGTATTCTATTTTGCATAAATAATTATAACAAGGTGCTCTAACAATTAATATAAATAATTTTAACGACTTGTGTAAATAATATCATGCTCCGAAAAGAAATAGATGAAGCAATTGATTACAATAATGTGTTGGTATATTATTAATTTTGGAGTAATTAACTCCAATAATTTATATAAATAATTTTGGAGTAAATTTTTTTTCTCTCAATCGTACAAATAATCATACAATTTGATATAGATAACACCAATTTATATCACCAAACTTTCTTATACACTTTGTTCATTGAATTCTTCTTTTGTAACTACATTTTTTTTACAAAATTATATATGGACAATAAAGCTATTTCATATATATGTTATATATGTTATATTTTAATGTGAATCGTACTGGAGGGAAGGAATTAAAGTCGCTCTTCAAGCGTGCGATTGTTCACGCTTCAAGAATTAGCGCCAAATATTTGGTGAATTCGTTGTTCAAAATTTGAAAATACGCGGTCAAATATTTGGGAATAATTTATGGGGATATATACTTGAGGATTATTATCAGCCTCTAATTATTTATTAAAATTTAATATTAATTTATTTAAAATAATTCATTATTTGACTAAATAACAAGTGGAGTGATTTTTCAATAAATAAAAATATAAATTTATAGAATTGACGAGAAAATTTTCAATTAATAAAACTTCTATGGATATATATCTTATTTTCCCGTTATTATATGAACTCTATGATGATATCAATAGTACTGTATATGAATATCAAGAATTCAATTTGATTGATTTCACATGAAAAAATCTTCGTGGGTCCCAATGATATAGCTTATTGCATTAAAAAAAAATTCGCATTATGTCTCATATTCACGGTGGGATAACGTAGGATTCGAATTTTAAATATATTTAGAAATTGATAGCCTTTGCTGTTTTGTCTCTTAGTGCTGCATATATTTTATCATTAATGTGCAGGTTACATCTAAAAAATTTAATAGGTTTTGTTAAACAAAAGCCAAATTTTTTAATATGTATATTTGATCATAGGAATATTTCGGTTTAAAATATATCAAATACTTCTAAATTAATTTTGCTCAGATAATAACTAGAATTATGCATTTGATTTTTAAATTTAATTCTAAATATACAGATCTAGTAATTTTATATAGTTGTGCTAGTCTTTCAACTTTATTCATGTCATAAAGTTTCAGAAATATAATGATTATAATGTAAACGAATAGGGGACATAATTCAAAACAACTATGTGAAATGAGGCTACAAAATTGTACAAAACTTAAATAAATAGAATATCATTTTAATGTGTTTGTATCTTTCGACGCTACTAATGTCAAATAGGTTTGAAAATACAATGATTATAAAGTAAACAAGACATAATTCAAAATAATTTTGTATATTTTTATTATTTTATGATTGAAATGAGGCTACAAATGATACACAACTCGAATAAACTGAATATCATTGTAATGCATTTGTATTAATCTTTAAATGCTATTTATATCGTAAATGTTCGAGCGCACATTGATTATATTGTAAATACATGAGGGACACCGTTCAAAATAAATTTGTGTATTTTAGTTATTTTATGTGATGAAATGAGGCTACAAATGATTGAAAACTCAAATAAACTGAATACGACTATAATGCATTTGTGTTAATCTTTCAATAATATTTGTGTTATGCGGGTTCGAGAATATAATAATTATAATGTAAATGAATGATGGACATTATTCCAAAAGAGTTTGTGTATTTTGGTTATTTCATGAGTTGAATGAAGATACAAATTTAGGGACATTGGCGTTGATCATTCAAGGTTATTCGTGTGATAAAGGATCGTGAACACTACGATTATAAAAATAAACTTGTGACATCATTAAAAATAATTTTATGTATTTTGGATAGTTTATGAGTTGAAATAATGCTACAAATGATACAAAAATTAAATAAATTGAATATAATTTTAATGTATTTGTGTTAATATTCAACGTTGTCCATGTCATAAAGGTCTAGAAAATAATGATTATAATATAAAAAATAGAGAACATCATTCAAAATAGTTTTGTGTATTTTGGTTATTTTATGACTTAAAATGAAGTTACAAATGATACAAAATATGAATAAACTGAATATTATTTTAATGCATATGTGTCAATCTTTCAACAATATTTGTGTCATAAAGGTTCAATAACACAACAAATGTATTATAGACTACTAACGTGACATCATTCAAATTAAATTTGGATATTTTGGTTATTTTATTGAAATGAGGCTATGAATTGTACAAAACTTCAATAAACTGAATACATATTTTTTACATTTGTGTTAATCATTCGATGTTATTCGTGTCAAAAAAATTTGAGAACATAATAATTATAATGTAAACGAATAGAGAACATCATTCAAAATAGTTTTGTATGTTTTGATTATTTTATGTGTTATAATAAGGCTACAAATGGTACAAAACTCCAATAAATAGAATGCAGTTTTAATATTTTGTGTCAATATTTCAACGTTATTCGTGTCATAAAGGTTCAAAAAATATAATGATTATATTATAAATAAATAGAGAACATCATTCAAAATAATTTTGTGTATTTTGATTATTTTATGAGTTGAAATGTGGCTACAAAATTAAACAAAACTCGAATAAACAGATTACCATTTTAATGCATTAATATTTCAACGCTATTCATGTCATAAAGGTTCGAGAAGCCAATGATTATAATGTAAATGACTAGGAGACATCATTCAAATAATATTATGTATTTTTGTTATAATGAGGGTATAAATTTTCTTGTACATTTAATATACAATAATTCACAAGATGCTCTCTTCATCTCCTCCTTCGCGTCTCTTCTGATTGAATAGAAATGGAGAAAAAAAATCAAAAGGTCACTCTACCATTCAATGCTCCCTTTATAAAAGAAACTAAAATTTGTTTCCAACGAAGACTGTAGTCTCTTTCTCATTGTCTTTGCCACTCATTGTCGTCTCTTCTAGCATTTTATTTTTGTCTTTAGGGTTTTCTTCAATTTCTTCCGGTCAGAGATGAAGTATCGAAAATTTTCACATGTATGGCCAATTTATGGTAAGTGAACTGATTCTATTAGTTGATCGATTTGATTTACACTAATATAAAGAATTTATACTGATTCATGTGTCAGCATTTTACTTTACTCTCTTATAGTCCAATAATTTTACAACCATTATTTACTAACATAGAAACGATGCATATTTTATAGTTAATCAATTTGATCTATTATTAAAAAATAATTTCTCTTCTTGCAGGGCCTAGTGATAATTTATTTACATGTGAAATTCATCATGGGGGAACCATGTATATTGAGCATAAAAAATTCGGATACTCTGGATGCAAAAAAGATTATTTTGACTATCTAGATCCTGATGAAATATCTTTGATTGAATTATCAGCAATGATCAAACAATTAGGGTACTCTAAGAATTCTGCAATTTGGTGTCGTAGTTGGAGTGAGAGAAAGACAAATCCTAAACTGCTCTCATCTGATGGTGAACTAATTGCTTTAATTGGTAAAATTTCAAAAAAAAAGAGGGTTCTTGAGTGCTTCATACAACACAGTGAAAATGACATTCAACTCATGAATAGAGTTAATAATGTAGTGGATGGTAATGAGGTAGTAGATGCTAATGAAGCAATAGATAGTGTAGATGGAGAAGATGATATAGATGGTGCAGATGGTAATGATGTAGTAGACTGTGTAAATAGTAGAGATGGTGCAAATGGTAATGAGGTAGTAGACGGAGAAGATGGTGCAGATGATAATGATTTCTATGATCCGGATAATAATATAGAAGTTGATGATGATGATCTCATATTTGAGGCAAATGTGGGACACGGCATCGAAAGAGATTGGATTGTGCCTCCACAAAGTCAAACAAAAACAGCAGTGCTGGAGGAAGATTCAGACTATGCTCTTTCAGACGTACTTCTAAGTGATTGTGAGTCAGATGATGATAGTACAAGGAGATACCCCGAGTTCAATGCCAATGCTGATATGGCAAATCCAGAATTTAAAGTGGGTATGATTTTTGGTTCCTTTAAAGAGTTCAAGTGTGCTGTGAAAGAATATGCAATTAAAAATAGAAGGAATATCCAGTTTGAGAAGAATGATACCGTAAGGGTGAAAGTTGTGTGCAAGGGGGGATGTCCTTGGAATATTTGGGTTTCACGCATGGGAAAAGAGACGGACAATGTGCAAGTGAAGACATATAATTCATCGCATACATGTGCTAATGAGCACAATATTAAGTTTTTGACTGTAGATTGGCTTGTAAAAAGATATCTCGATGTGTTTAGAGCTGATCCGAGATGGTCTTTACCAGGTATTATACACCAAATCAAATCTGATTTGTACATGGAGATTTCAACCCAGAAAGCATGGAATGTGAAGTCTAAAGCTCTCAAAATTTTAGGCTTGGAAAAGAAGGTGCACAATATGCAAAACTTCAAGACTATGTTCTGAATTAAAGAAGTCAAATGTAGGAAGTGCTATTTTCTATGATCTACAATATCAGGTGTTCAGGAGAGCCTATATTTGTTTGGCTGCATGCAAAAATGGTTTCTTGGCTGGTTGTCGACGGATATTAAGTTTTGACGGTTGTTATTTGAAAGGTAGATATGGGGGTCAACTTCTAAGTGCAATAGGTATTGATGCTAATGATTGCATATTCCCCATTGCATATGCTGTTGTCGAGACTGAAAACACTAATAGTTGGCATTGGTTTCTACAACTACTAGCAAATGATTTAGGAATTGCAAATAGTCATGCATGGACTTTTATGTCAGATAGACAAAAGGTATTCTTAATTTAATATTTTCTAATTTTTTTTAATATTAATGTATTTCTTAATTTAATATTTTCTAACTTGTAGTTTCTTTATGCAGGGTCTAGTTTCTGTTCTTAATGCACTTTTTCCAGGGGCTGAACATAGATTTTGCGTGCGACATCTATATCAAAACTATTTTGATGCTGGACACAAAGGGAAGAATCTGAAGGATCATCTGTGGATGGCAGCAATGGCAACCTATATTGCAGATCATGAGAAGAAAATGCTTGAACTCAAAGAGCTCTCAAATGATGCATATGAATGGCTGAACAAAAAACCAGCACATGAATGGTCAAAATCTCATTTTTCTACACAATCGAAATCTGATATGTTATTAAACAACCTTTGTGAATGTTTCAACAAATATATTCTTGATGCTAGAGATAAGCCTATATTAACAATGTTAGAGATGATAAGAACAAAACTAATGCGAAGACTTCAAGTAAAGAGAGATGCTATGATGAAATACAAAGGTTCAATTTGTCCAAAAATTTTAAAAAAACTAGAGAAGTGCAAGGATGAGGCAGTCAAGTACACCTCGATTTGGAATGGTGGAACCCAGTATCAAGTAATGGGTCCTGATGGACAATTTGTTGTTGACACTTCAATATCTTCTTGCTCCTGTCGAAGATGGGATCTGACAGGTTCAATTTGTATTCCAAATTTTTTTTATTTTGATTTTATATTTATTAAAGTTAATTTGCATATGTTGTTTGTTATAGGTATTCCATGCCAGCATGCTTGTGCAAGCATGATAAGCAATAATAATACTCCTGAGACCTATGTTGATGAATGCTACAAGGTTGAGACTTATCTAAGATCTTATAGTCATTCCATAAATCCTATTCCGGATATGAAATGTGGAGTAAAAGCAATGTGCTGAAATAATACCTCCTAAAATTGATCCTCCAAAACCCTGAGACCAAAGAAAGTTCGTAAAAAGCATAGAGTAGAGCTGGAAAAAAATATTGATAAGACAAAACTTTTAAAGAAGGGTAAAAGATATGCTTGTTCAATCTGTCACCAAGAAGGACATACAAAAAAAATACACAATGCAGCTGTTGCAACCACTCCAACTGAGTCTGTGACTTTTGTAGCTTCTGAAAATGCGGCATCCCAAACTAGTGTTACTCATACTAGGCCCAAATTGCAGGTATGCTTGCCTTCTGATTTTTAATTGTTCTCAGGAGCTTAATATTATTAGAAACTTTTATATTTTTGCTGACATTTCTTTCTTTTGGTGAAGGTGAAAAGGAAGAGATCTAATGTTTCTTCTGCAACATGAAATGAAATGCTTTAAAAGTGAGGAGGAAGAGAGCAGTAATGACATGTTTATTGGAGAAGTAAAAAATATAGTGTAGAGTTGACTATCATACTTTAGAAAATATTTTGTAGCATTTTTTTTGTCAAAGTTAAATGCTCTATTATTTGACCCAATAAATATAGTACAATCTTAATACATTTGTGTTAATATTTTAACGTTATTCGTGTCATAAAGGTCCGAGAACAAAATCATTATAATATAAACGAATAGGAAATATCATTTAAAATATCTTTGTGTATTATGGTTATTATTTTATATGTTGTAATGAAACTACAAATGATAAAAAACTCGAATAAATTGAAAACCAATAATTCTGTTATGTTAATCTTTCAACATTATTCATTTCATAAAGATCGAGAAAACAATGATTTTAATGTAAATGAATTGGGGACATTATTCAAAATAACTTTGTGTATTTTGATCATTTTATGAGTTAAAATGAGACTATAAATTGTATAAAATTCGGATAAATTGAATATAATTTTATTACATTTGTGTTAATATTTTAATATTATTCGTGTCATAAAGGTTCGTGAGCACAATGATTATATTATAAATAAATAGGGGCAATATTTAATATAACTTTGTGTATTTTAGATTTTTATGTGTTAAAATGATGCTATAAATAATAGAAAACTCGTATAAATTGAAAATTATTTTAATATATTTTTCTTCTTTCTTGTATGTTTTTGTTTATGTAGAGTACTAATCTGTTGAGTTGAGTTTGATCATTGTTTTCACTTTTTACTAATTATGGAATAAGAATTAGCCTGACACGCTGGCACAATTTAAGTTGTTAAAATACTAAGTCTACTGTTTGGGTTTCGTTTTCATAAGTTGGGAGGCAATTGTGTTCAGTTGAGATTACTGAACTTTTCTCATGAAGGATTAGAAGCATGTCAAAATTGCATCTAGGTTCATTGGGATCAAGATCAAGTACAGCCCGCGACTCAGCTGTGTGACACTTCTCTGATGCATTGACATCATCCACATTTTGGTGTTTAATACTCTGGATCATTCTTCTCCTTCACTAATGTTAACAAGCAGTCTGTGAGCTGATTGTTGTCCAGTGGTGTATTGGTACGGAGGGACTCCTGCAGCTTCTTGATCTGTTCGAGCTTCACATCAAAGAAACGCCTGGCAATTTTGGTTGGCCAAGTCAGTGATCCCAATCCTGTGGTGACTGGCAGCATTGTACTCAGCCAGCACGTCTGTCACAGCACATTTTGAGGACGGAATGTCATCCATGATTACATTAGTAAGAAGAGAGATGATAATTCTGATTGATTGTGTGATTGTGTGGATGGGTTTATGTATTTATGATGCTGTGAGGAAACACAGTTGGCGCCTAGGTTCAATGAATGGATGGATGGGAACTTGTGAGTGGGATGCCTTGCGTTCTCTCAAGGGCAGAGCATTCATTTTTTTTATTTGTTTCAAGCGTATGTGAAATTCATGTTATTATATATCTTTTCAAGCATGGCTATTATACATATCTGTGTTGTGTAAATGGAGCATGTGTATAATTTGGAAATGTTTTATGAACAATAACAATAAAGTCTTTAATTCTAAAAATAAAACTCAAATGAAAGTATAAGTATAGAGATCTCAAATATCAATGATAATAATGATAATGATGAAAATAAATAATAATAAAAAATAAACAAATAGAATAAAAATAAATAAAAATGATGACAATAATGATGATAATAATAATGATGATATTGATAATATATTATTAATAATAATAATAATAATAATAAAAATAATATAATAAATCTACATTATAAAATATATTTTTAAATTCTAAAATTTTAAAATCTAAGAGCTAAAAATTTTAGAACCTAAATTCTATAACTCTACTATTAGATTCTAATTCATAAATCATGATTCTGATATATGAATCACCATCTTTCAAGCATTATTTTGAATATATTTTATTCCTTCAAATTCTTTTTTATTATTTTCTTTTATGTCAGTCTCAGTCAACCTCTTTCTCTTCTTGTGTTTTCAGATTGACTTAGAATATCATTGCGTACTAATGTCAAATAAGACATTTGTTGGATATGATCAAACCATCATAAATGGTGTTGGTCAACATCTCTTGAATTGATGTTACCCTAAGTTTATTCCGTATGTCATCATTTTTTATTTGATCTCTACTTGTGTGGCCGCATATTGAATGCAAGATTCGTATTTCAGATATACTTATTTTGTGGATGTGTTGTACTTTTGTACCCAACATTGTGCGCTATACATCATCACGAGTCTAATCGTCATCCTATAGAACTTGCTTTTTAGTTTATTTAGATCAGATGCTTGTCTCCATTTCACATATTTGGCTCTTATTCTATGACTAATATTTTCATCAATCCCTCTGTCACTCTATAATATCGAATATCGAAATGTGTCTTCCATGAGTATTACTTATCCATCCAAACTAACATGTTCATCATATGAATTATCCACTGAACTGACACATAATATATGTAATTTTAGTCATACTAAGTCTAAAATATTTTGGATCTAAAGTTTGACTCCAAAACTTTAGTTTTTCATCGACTCAAATCTTGCTCTCATCATTCAACATCACATTATCAACAAAGAGTATGCACCAAACAATACCTCATTGCATATCCTTTGTGATCTCATATGTCATTAAGGTAAAAATATATTGACTCAATGCTAACTCTTAATATAGTCCTATCTTAATAGAAAACACATCGAACTCATCGTCACATACTCTAACATAAGTCACAATATTTATGTACATATCATTGATAAGAGTAACATACTTTATTATGACTCATTTCTTTTTAAACATCCATCATATGATATTTTATCATATGTTTTTTTTTTCAAATCAATATACTTCATATGTAAGTCATTCTACTTTCTCGATATCTCTCCATGAGTTACCTTATCAAGAAAAATAATCTCCATAACGGACCTTTCAAGCATAAAATCAAACTGATTTTTAAAGATAGTTATCATTTTTCTTAAACGATGCTTAATTATTCTCTCAAAACTTCATGATACACTTATAAACTTAATTCCTGTATAATTAATATAATTTTAAATATTTTTTTTATTTTTGAAGATTAATACTAATATATTTATTCCCAATTCATCATACATCTTAGACCGAAAAAATAATTTGGAAATGTTTGCTTTTTTTTTATATCAGATAGGCATTTTATTACATGCAAATTGACATAATGTACTTATGTGCCCACCCGTGATGAGACGTATTATAATTTGGCGCACTTTAATATACCAGACACGCATATGAGTACCCTCATTTGATCAAATAATGCATTTAGTTGGTACTCTGAACTACGTTAACTTTCATAGTTAAATAGAAATCTTTGAGAAGGTCATTAATTGTTGGACAGAACAGGGATGGTAGCAATTGTTTTAGTTTTCAATATAACCAAACTTAAACATTGGTTGCTTTTGTTATAAATTTTTTCTTCATTTCTTTTCGTTTTTCATACTTTCATGCAACTTCTGAACTCACAGTCAGTTCTCTGGATAGTAATAAACAGATTAAAAAAGGAACTCATCTCGGCATGTACCTAATACTTATCCCACATTCCCACGTTTAAACTGGATGCAAGTAAAAAGAAAAGGAAAAAACTAAATCAAGAAATTAATAAACACAGAACCAGTGTCTTTTAAACCTTCTTTCACTAGCAGACTTTAGTACGAAACTTCACAAAACAAAGCATTCTTGATAATTCAGATAAATTCATTATTTTCTCATTTAAGTTGCTAAAACTCATCCCACAGTTCTAAAGAAACAAGGAAAAGAATTTCAAGAAACTTTGGAACTCACAATTCAGATCTCGCAAAATATAAAAGAATTCATGTCAGCATGTACCTATTATTTATTCCACATTAAACTGCAAGGAAGAAAAATATAAAATCAAGAAATTTAAAGACAAAAGCAGCGTCTTATGAACCTCCCAACACTAGACTTTAGTACTTCCTTCTCAGCAAGATCAGCACTGGACTTCTCTGGCATGTTATGCTCTGATGCCACTCCCCGCTCTGCCCCACCAGGATCAGCATTGGGCTCCCTCAGCTCGGCAGCCACATCCTGCCTGACTGGCACTGATTCCGCCCCATCCTCTTCCTCATCAGATATATTAATTTCAAAAAGATCTTCTTCATCAGGCACTGATTCTGACCCATCCTCTTCCTCGTCAGACTCAGACATGTCAATTCCAAAAAGATCCTCGTCATCGACCACTGATTCTGACCCATCCTGTCTGTGCTCCAGTGCATCTCCATGCTCTGCATTATCCCCTTGTAGCACGTCCACTGCACCGGCATCGAGGGCTGCAAGCATTTCTTTGACCTCTGCCAGCTTAGCATTGAGAGTTGCCAATTTAACTGGGTCCACTGCAAGGGCATTGAAGGCCGCAATCTCGGCATTGAGCTCTGCCAGTGCAGCAATAAGATCTGCCTCCGAGGCTTTGCACTTTTCCACTGCATCGTTGAGATTTGCCAAAATAACTTTGTTATTTTCCTGCATGGCTTTATTGTTTGCTATCTTGGTATTGAGCTCAGCCACCTCTGCCATGAGATTTGCCAGTTGAGTGTTGACTGCCGCTCTTGTTTCATTGGCCATTGTATTTCGGAAGTTTTGCTTTACAATGTGTATATATCACTATCAGGTATGGGTTGACAGTTGATACTTGCACTGTTCAATGCAAACGGGGTGAGGCGAGCTACTTGGAAGGGGACTATGTATTTATAATGTGATGTGGAAACGGAGTTGGGACTGGGTTCAATGTATGTATCGAAGCCAGCCAGTGAGAAGCGTTGAATTTCTTTCTTTGAAGCGTTTACACTTTTTTCTTTTGATAAAAAACAGGAATGGTTTTCCATTTCTATTCTGGAAAACATTGGATACACGAAAGAAAGTAAAAGAAAAGAAAAAGAACACAAGAATTTAGAAAAAAAAACACACCTAGATAACAGTTACGCCAACAAAATCCTTAAAACTCTTAACCAAAGTAAAGACAACATACAAATAACAAAACAGAATATAAGCAATTGAGAAAAAAATTAAATAAGAAACTAAAATCCACCATCTTGACTAATTGCAGTTCTTTGCAGCATGAACCACACCATCGAGCCTAAGAAATCCAACGCTTGTCACCTAATAATTTGACATACTATTTATGTAATATAAAATTGCTCAAAGTAAAAAGCATACATGTTCAGTGTGCCAAGATGACACAAACTTATTTTGTTAATTTGTATTTTAAAATTTGATACTCAATTCTTCAATCCAAACAGTTCATTTTTTTATGCCAAGTACTCTCATAAAATTTCAGATTTTTTGTGGTCTTTTTATTCTAAATTAAATAGTAATAAAACAATGAATCTAATCAACTATGATTGATTAATTTCTTTCTCTCCATTTTTTCCCATATATACTATTATTTCCATAATATTATTATTTTTATTTAGTAACCTTGTGCATATTTGGTAAGAAATTAATGGTGATAATATATGTTAGAATAATTTACTTTTCTTGCCATAAAAATCATGAATCATTAATTCATATTGTGCAAAAATCTCATCCAAGATTAAATATAGTATTTATTATAAGTTTTCTCTATAACTAGCTATATACCCGCGCGTTGCAGCAGAATTTTTTATTTAAACATTAAAATATTATAAGATAAAAAAATTCACATTTATCTAATATTAAATTATAAATTCACCAAATTATAGAGAAAACATATAATAAAGACTATATTTAATCTTGGATGAGATTTTTGCACAATATGAGTTAATGATTCATGATTTTTATGGCAAGAAAAGTAAATTATTCTAACATATATTATCATCATTAATTTCTTACCAAATATGCACAAGGTTGCTAAATAAAAATTATGGAAATAATAGTATATAAGGGAAAGAAATGGAGAGAAAGAGGGGATCAATGGACGCGATCACATACGTTCAATCAACCAACAATAAATATTATCCGTCTAATTGAGAGATAAAATGGGTATAATAAAAATTTACCATGATAAAAAATGGACTCTCCAATTCTTAGATACTTTATATAATAGTATAGATTTGGTGAATTTATAATTTAATATTAAATAAATATGAATTTTTTTATTTTATAATATTTTAATATTTAAATAAAAGAGTTTGCTGCAACGCGCGGGTATATAACTAGTTTTAATTAATGCATATATTTCGTCACTATTTGAACTAGTATTAAAACAGAATTTATATTATAAAGCATGAAATCTAGGAGCATAAGTCCACTATGAGAATTAACAAGATGATTTGGTGATTAAAAATTTGAATGTGAGATATAAATTGAAATTAAGTAATTGCATGGCATCTGTTGTACATAAAACATGAGCCTTTGGAAGTGGGAGCCCTTCTCTTAAAAAATATAGATACTCAAAACTTTTTAATTATTTTAATATATAGTTTGTTAAATTTAAGTCAATTAAGAACTTTTTGGTTTTTTATCTAATAATTTAAATATTTGATGTTAAATTTAGTGGCTAGTCATATAGAAATGGATTGAAATCTAATATTACATATAGAGGTGATAATCGGGAGGGTCAGATCAGATTTGAGCAGTTTGGATTGGGTGCAAATTCAGAGGGGTCGGATTATGTCAGGTCAATTTATATGTTCATTTTTTTATATTTTAGATTGATAGTAATTGGATTGTATGTTATTTGATTTTGGATTAGGTCAGATTTATATTGGGTCGGATTATTTTGATTTTTTTCAAAAAGATTGAGTCTGATTCGGATCCGACTAGATCAGATGAATTTTTCATATCAATTCAAATTTTGTCACTGATGTATTCTCCACCTCTATTTATAAAATGGCGAGATTCCGGTCAATAATGTGATATGAAATTTCCATTGTTCGAAAATAGTTGTCACATTATTAATTGTAATTTTATCTTTTTCTCTTTGATAATTGTTCTATTTTTTCTCTTTATTTGTTCATTCAAAATACTCAACTCACACTCCGATGCACTGATTTTCACCACACCTCTCTACACCATCCAAAGCTTGGTTTTGTCCTATGCCATTGAAATTTGTCTAATTGGCATTGAGGTATACCGGTTATGACGATATGAGTGACGGTTTAAAATGGACGTGTCTCAAATGGCACGTCCAGTACGTCTTGAAGCAAATCCTAGGCGAAGGCTGTCAATCGATGGAAGTATCGATGCAGAGAGGTCGAAAGGTAATTTACTGGTATGGCTGTGGAGTTAATAGTTTTATAAGGCAAATCTGAAGAATAATTACTAAAAGTCTTTGTTCATTAAATATTCACACTTCTGCATCTGCCTATGTTTTTGTGTTAATAGTTGCAGTTTTGTGTTGTAGAATTAATTTGAAGAGGCAAAATGAGAGTTGTACTTAATTGGTCATCCTTATCTTTTAAAAGAAGAGATATTCAAGCTCATTTGTAGTAAGAAAAAAATAATAAAAAAAAGAAAAACAAAGAAAAAAAAAAGATAGAAAAGATTTAGCTGTAGCTGAAGAGAGAAAAATATTATAGAAATTGAGAAGTGTGTGAGTGTGAGAGTTCTAAATAAAAATGCTGTAACTTTGCTTATATTTTTAAAAGTTTAAAAAATATTTATGAGTGTATTTTTAATATTTCTGCTTAAATTTCATGTCTCACTTTTTTTCTATTTTTACCCAATTTCCAAGAAATTTGTGGGTAAAAGTATTGAGATTAGAATATATTCTGCTCAAATAAAATAAAATACACATATATTTTTTTATTTATTGATGTAATTTTTTTTAGATAAAAAGATGAAGGTTAAGCCCTCAAATTTTAATGTGACTAACCTCAATTATAATGTATTGTTCTGAGGTTCATCGTTTCTTTATTAATTCTGTTCTTTTCCGGTAGTGCACCAAGAACCATGCTGATGTTGAATATGAATTGCAGCTCTTCTCCATAATCAGTAACACCTATTTTTGTTCGTTTTGTTGAATGTATGGAAAGAAAGGTTGGTGTGTCAGATAACATCACGCTGCTCCATGAAAGAGTACTGCAGGATTATTTGGACACTAATTTTTCATTGTCACACTAAAAAGGCACAACATTAACATTATTCAATTAAAATAACTGGTGCAAGAACTCGATCTACTGAAAAAATGTGAAAAAAGAGAGTAATACATAAAGTACACTAGTACAGTATTGTATTTCCTTGTTGCTAGGAGAAACAAGGCAAAACAAGCGCCCAGTGTGCATCGTCACTGCACACGGCACAATTTTGCCATGGCCTCTAGTAACCCCTATCTCTATGTCTGCCTTCGGATGAAGCTGCATTATGCTTCTTTACCTCTGGCACATAGGCCTTAATCTGCTTGACAGGCATTGCATCAGCTGTGATGGGGTCCATTGCATTTGCACCCAAAGCTGCCAGCTTGGCCTCAACTTCTGCAACCTTGGATTCGTCTATTGTATGCATGGCTTCAATTTCTGCTACCATGGATTTAATCTTTGTCAGTTCGGACTTGAGTTTTGGTGCCTTTACCTCTGGCACATCAGCAACATTGTGCACGGAAGGCACTGCATCAGCTATGATAGGGTCCACTTCATTGTCATCCAGGGCTGCTAGCTTGGCTTCGACGTTTGCAATGTTGGATTTGATTGTTGTCAGCATGACGCTGATTTCTGTTCTCATGGATTTATTCTTTCTCAGATTGGCAGAGAGTTTTGCCGCCATGGATTTGATCTTGGCTGTTTGCTCAGCATCAACGATATCTACTTGTTTAATCAGCAGTTTGATCAGCTCATCAAACATAGAATGAATTTCATTGTTGCTTTTAATTGGTTTTGGAAGAGATTTTAGTTTGGCCAAAAATGCGTTCAACTTTGCTACTTCGGCAATTTGCCTAGAAGGCATGACGGCTGCGATGAGCTCCCCTGCATTTGCATCCTGGTTCAGCTGCTTGGCTTTGAGTTTTGCCAACAAGGCATTGAACTTTGCCTCTACGCTACCAAGGACCTCCTTCCTTCTAATGGCCAGCCTCTTCTGCTCATCTGACCAGAAAAGGGTTTCATCCATGATTGTAATTATTAGTAGGATAGATTCTACTTATGGATTTTTTTATTACAGCATCAGGGGTCTGATATGTTGATATTTATAAGGTTTTAAAGAAATGGGGACCAGGTTTAATTAATAGGAAATGAGCTCATAGCAGGTGCTATTTTCAGATCTAAAAGTGCAATGTTGAGGGCGGAGTATTTCTTTTTTTCTTTACTTGTCTTCTTTATTTTTAGGAAATGGGATAAAAAATGATGTTTCAATTTTCCATTAAATTTGATTGTTTCGTAAATTAACGTCTGATGATTAACACAACTATCTATTTTATTAACACAACAACTAGACAAATTTTAAACATTTTGACGTATTTTGCACCCACTTTGTAATTTATTTTCCTCAAAGTTTATAGATATATTTAATTTGTTTTTCATTCCATAAGAAAAGACTATATTTTGAAAATTATTTGGTTCTTTGGAAGAATGTTTTATTTATTTATTTACAGATCAGTTTTATATCTTTTATATAGAGTGAGATCAATAATTATAATTTCTACAATATCGTATTATGTATGTTCATGATATGTTTAAATTATTGAAATTATTTGCTTACTATATATTTTCATTTATACTATATAAGTTGTCATTTTGATTATTCACTAATTATTCATTATTCGATTGGATATCCATTTACCAAAATGAATAAAGATAGGGGTGAAATTTTAATGAACAAGAATATGAATCAAATTAGACCAATATTAATGTTGGACGGATATTTAAGATTATCAAAATATTTGCGTCATATTCATGTGGCAGTGCAGTACCTATGGACGCCGCTTTTAATAATGATAACTCAATAGTCATCTTTAATTGTGTAGTTTTTCTATCTTTGCTTGGCTCTCACAAATTATGTAGGAAAAGTATATATAATCAAATTCTTTGTATTTTTTATTTGTTTGTTTGTGTGCATGAAATAAGAACAAAAGTTCGTATGAACTTTTAAAAGAAATAGGAAAAAAACGTTTATTAACCCCCAGAAAAGGAAATGAACAAAAAAATAAAATAAAAGGGATAATTAATGGGAGTATCCGAACTCTGACGTTTTTTGACATGTTGGCTCTAAACGTTTAATTTTGACAAGGATCTTACTCAACTATGCATACAATAGCCAATTTTATAGTATGAAACGAATCAAATATAGTATGATGTTTAACATTATAACATATATATATATATATATATTATGGAATTAGAGAAAAGTAGAAGCTATAAAAATATATGCACTTAATCCAATATCTGTTGTACATAGTTGTTTCTTATTTATTTTTTTGTTTATGTACATTTATAAGAATGATATACTTAGGAAGAAATTTAAAATTGCAAAAAACTGTTTATTAAAATAAAAAATACGACAAAACATTAGAAAAATATATTAATTATCAATTGACGTTGAAAATTGTAAAGCATTGTATAAAGCATTTAATCTTATTTTTCTCAATTTTAAATATATATAACAATATTTAAATATATAAATCCAAAATAAAAATGAATTACCAAATAATTATGTATTATGACTACTTTATTTTTTTTCCAAATTCTTACTAATATTCTGTAAATCAAATCGTGGAAGATTTTTATTCAAATTAAAAATATTAAGAGATTAATTTATCAATATTTTAAAATTTGCGGACCCAGCGACATTACCCCACGTCAAAAAGAGAGAAAAAAAAAGGACAAAAGAAACAGAGAGAAATTTTTTTTATCGCTCCACCGCTCTGTCCGCTCTATTTCTCCAGGCATCTTCAATTCATCACATTTTCCATTTTTTTTACAAAACAAAAAGATACTTATTCGTCCTCAGGCACCCTCGTAGTCGTATGACATCCTCATCAACTCAATGTTGGTCTCTGGTGGAAGGAGATGTACTGAGGTAGTATGGAATGGGGAATGAGATATCATCACACAAAACTATTTGATGAAGTCTACTGTGCAAATGACAGACTTGATGAGGCCTTTTCGGTTTTAATTGAGTAAAAGACAAGGCTTTGTTCCTAATTAATCGTCACTTATTTCAATTTTACATGTTTTCTGTGTGACACTGGCGAATTTGGTGATGCATGAGTGTTGCTCGATGATGTGCTTGAGAGAGGGACAATATGAGATCTTGGTACAGTAAAGGTGGAGATAAATATCAGGAGTTTGTGAGAATTGAACGCAACTCTAGAATTTGACCAAACTCTTGTGGGGTTGAGACCAAATGATCTCTGTGCTGATTGGTGTCCAGTGCATTGGGATGGAGGACCTCCTGATGAAAACCCTTTCAATTTTGGATGCCAAGAGGTACTTGTTCATGTGTGTGTTTAGAGTCTCCTTGGCTGAGTCAGTGGCCTCGAACCCATGGTCGCAGGCAGCATTGTATTTGGCTGGCATGGCATCAGATGGTGTCTTAATCCTCATAAAGCAACTTTGAACTACAAATGTCATCCATGATTACAGTTGGTAAAAGGAGAGGTGATAATTTTGGTTGTGTGACTTGTGTCATTTCTTAGATGGGTTTATATATTTATAATACTACAAGCAAACACAGTGAAAAGCGCATTTGGCATTCAGATTATTATGTATCTTTTCAAGCATTGGCTATTTTATTTGATTCTCTGTGAACCGATCATCTCTTAGCTGTCTGAACTTATAAACTTAAAAAAGAAAATCTAATCATATAATTTTCGGAAAGGTTTGCCTTCTTATGTCAGATGTACAATATTACATGCATGCAAATTAACTTTAGTGAACTTATGTTTCCACCAGTGAAGAGACCACATGACAAAATAACTTGTCGCACTTTAATATATTAGATGCATACGATTTCTCTCAATATACACCAGTTCGCCACTAGGATGACCAATCAAATTTGAAATGAACTCGAATTCAACCGTATGGATATGATCTATGTTATTCACATATCTGCTAAAGCTCATACCACAGTTCAAAAGAAACAAGAAAAAGAAATTCAAGAAACTTTGGAACTCACAAATCAGCTCTCTGCATAGTAGTGAACATATTAAAGAAAAAAAGAATTCATCTCAGCATTTACCATTAAGCTGGAAGCAAGAAAAAGAACAAATCAAGAAATTTAAAGACAACCAAACAAATCAAGAAATTTAAAGACAACCAGTGTCTTCTTTACATCCTTCCATCACTACACATTACAAACAAAATCATTTGAATTTCTTTAAATCAATTTCAAAATAGATCATCATCGTCCTCCAGGTGCAGCAGTGTTATTCTCCGGTGCCTCTTCCAGCTCTGCTCCAGCAACATCAGCCGCATCATGCCTGACCAGCGATGGTTCCGTCCTACGCTTTACCTTGCCAGTAAAAATGTCAATTTCAAAAAGATCTTCATCCTCGTCTTCTAGTGCATCCATGTTATGCTTCAGCGCATCTCCTGGCTCAGCGTTCTCCTCCAGTGCTGGTTCAGTCCCACGCTTTACCTTGCCAGTAAAAATGTCAATTTCAAGAAGATCCTCATCCTCATCTTCTGGTGCATCCATCTTAAGCTTCAGCGAATCTCCTGGCTCAGCGTTCTCCTCCTGCCTGACTGGGTCCCCTGCACCAGCATTGAGGGCAGCAAGTTTGGCTTTGAGCTCTGCCAGCTCAGTATTGGCTGGTGGGGCATTGCTTCCTACCTGCGCGGTATTGAAATTTGCCAGTTTAACTTCCAGCTCTTCCAGCATGGCTCTTTGAGTTTCCTGCTTGGCTTTGAGCATTGCCACCATAGCATTGAGCTTTTGGTTGTCCTCTGCCATCACTGCATTGTACCTTTCCACCTTAACTTCAAGCTTTTTCAGTGAAGCTTCTTGATTTGACACCTTTGCTTTGAGCACTGCCACCGCAACACTGAAATATGCCAGCTCAGCATTGACTGCCGCACTTGTTTCATTGGCCATGGTATTTCTGAAGTTTTGGCTTACAGTGTGTATATATCAGGGATGGGAGATGGGTTGATAGTTGATACGTGCACTGTTCTATGCAAACGGGTTTGAGGCGAATAATTTGGAAGGGGACTATGTATTTATAAGAATAAATATAGAACGCCCCAAATTTTGCCCTCTCAATATATTAAAAGTGTTGGTGATAGACAAATATGTTAACCGAAGTTTTAATAAATAATCCGTATGTAAATTTTAATCGGCAAATAAGTTCTGCAATTTATCAACGATATATTTTGTAACCGAACTGTCCCTATATATTTTTTTATCAATAAATTAATTATATAAATTTATTGAACTGCCAACAATAAATTTTTAGCATCTCAAATTTTTTCGATATAGTAATTATATAAAATATAATATATTTTCTTTATCAAAATCAAACTCATCAATAGGGGCGGAACATTGAAATTTTTATAATGTGATGTGGAAACGGAGTTGGAGACTGAGTTTAATTTATGGATGGAAACCAGCCAGTGAAAACCGTTGGGTTTCTTTTTGGAAGCGTTTAATTAGTTCCACTTCTTCGAATGAAAGAGCATCTTTCTTTTTTTCCTTTTTTTTTCCCTTTATTTTCAAGGCTATGTGGTATTATGATATTACTGAGCATTCTTTAACTGTCTCTACTTCAAACTTTAAAAAAGAAATACCATCGTCAATTTAGGGAAGGTGTGTTTTCTTGATTACATAATTTTTTTTTTGATAAAAGCAAGAATAACTGTTCTTCATTTCTTTGGGAAAAACATTACATGCATAAAAGAAAATAAAGAAAAGATAAAGAACATACAAGAGATTAAAATGCCACCTACCAAATGTTTTAAAAAATTACTCCAACATGAAAGTCCATATCACAAAATTCCAACCAAAGTAAATACATACATAGCATCCAAACAATAAAAGAAATATAACCGACCAAGAAAACATTTAAAGAAATTAAATTCCACCATGCTGACTAGTTGCACTTTTTTTGCAGCATCAACAATTGGAGCCACATCTTTGGTTTCTTTTAAATCTAGCTATAGATCAATATTGTATCCTCACGGTACAAATGCCCTAAATTATTCATATGAGAAATGATAAAAAGATATAAGTACATACTATTTAAAAGAAATATATTGGTACCTTGAAAAATTATTTTATTTCTAAGTTAGTGATGTAGATCAACAAAAACTATAAATTATGGTTCGTCTATATGTTCCATATGTAGCAGATTAGTAAAAAAAAGGTTTAAAATCTTCATGTCTAAAATACGTATTTCACATGTACACAAGGAACCATTGTCAATCAATTTGATAGACAGTTGACTAGTTACCACATTCAAATAACATTATGTGTACACCTTGGGGTACCTAATAATTTGACATACATTGTATGTAAATTTGGTCTAATTAGAGAATTACAAATATGTGAAATACTTCATGATTTTTTAATAGTCAACTAAAATCAATTGGATCCGTCAAGTGTTTCTGCGTCTCTCTCGTATAAGTGAAATATCCGGACTGAATCCATTAATAAAAAAATTACCAAATGTCGACGGTTGAGATTTTATCAAATGTGCTTGTTGTTTTCGTCAATTCTTGGGCTCTTGGCTGCTCCTGAGCTCTTCTCAATTCTCATAACGCTTCGTTGAGAAATAGGAAAAACATGCTCACAAACTGCAGGCATTACCACAACCCCCTACGTCTCTTTGAAAAAATGAGACGTCTTTAGTTGTTTTTTAACTTAAAATTGTCCTCTTTATTTTTCAAAGGACTTACTTTATTTTTCCTCTTCGTGAGTTTATATATATTTTCATCTAATGGTTATCTTCTAAACCGTTCGTTATACAGTACTTGTACAGTTCATTTTCTCTTTCCTCTTTATTTCCCTATTTTCTATTTCTCCTATTATTTTTTACAACTTCTAACTCCTTTTATATTATTTCTAACACTTCTTAACACTCCCCATCAAACTAGGATTATATATATCTGTTAATCCTAACTTGATTATGGTGTTTTCAAAAATATTTCGAAATGAATCCTTTTGTGAAGATGTCGGCTAATTGATCTTGGCTTTTCACATAGGGTGTCTCGATTTCTTTGACTTGCACCTTTTCTCGAATGAAATGAGAATCAACTTCAATATGTTTTGTTCATTCATGAAATATGACATTTAATGCAATGTGTCTTGCCGCATTGTTATCACAATACATCTTCATAGGTTTTTTTAGTTTTGAAGTTCAACTCTCCTAGAAGTTATTTGATCCAAATCAGTTCGCTTGCCGTTGACGTCATGGCTCAGTACTCTACTTCCACACTTGATCGGGTCACAACATTTTCATTCTTACTCTTCCATATGACTATATTACCGCCTATAAACGTGCAATAGCCGGTTGTTGATTTTCGATCGAAGCTTCCGGCCCAGTTTGCATCGAAATAGCCACATATATCGTTAGAATTATTATTTTTTATCCATATACCCTTTCCGAGTGATTTCTATAAATATCTTAAAATTCTATCAATCACATCAAGATGTGTTTTTCTTGACGCGTGCATAAATTTACTAACCTGGTTCACTACAAAGGATATATCTGATCTTGTTACCGTTAAGTAAATTAATTTTTCTATAAGTCTTTGGTATTGGATAATTTCATCTACGTGTTCACCATCTTCGGTGTTTAGTTTGCAATTACTATCAATTGTGGTTGAAGCCGATTTAGACTCTAACTTTTTGATTTTCGTTAGCAAATCTAGGGTATACTTTATTTGAGAGATAAAAAGATCTTTGGTAGAGTGCTATTTCAATTTCTAAGAAATATTTTAATTTGCTAAGATCTTTAATTTTGAACTTTTCTTTTAGATATTTTTTAACTTGACATTTTTTTTCATAATTGTTTTCAGTTATTATTATGTCATACACATAGACTAGAATAATGGTAATGTCATTATTCTTATGTTTTGAAAATAAAGAGTTATCAAATTGAGTTACCTTGAAGCCGAGACTAGTTAAAAATAGAGATAGTTTACCGTATTAAGCTCTTGAAAATTGTTTTAGTCCGTAGATTAATTTTTTTAATCTATAAATAATATTAGTATTTTGTTCTTTCATGTAATCCGGTTGTATGTATAGAAGCCAGCCAGAAGCGTTGGGTTTCTTTCTTTGAAGCGTTTACATTTTTTCTTTTGATAAAAAACAGGATTTGTTTTCCATTTCTTTTCTGAAAAACATTGGATACGCGAAAGAAAAACGAACGAAAAGACCATAAGAATTTAGAAAAAAGAATAAAAACCCACCTAGATAACAGTTACGCCAACAAAATCCTTAAAGCTCTAACCAAAGTAAAGACAACATACAAACAACAAAACAGAACATAAGCGATTGAAAAAAAAATTAAATAAGAAACTAAAATCCACCATCTTGACTAATTGCAGTTCTTTGCAGCATCAACAATTGGAACCACACCATCGGGCCTAAGAAATCCAACGTTGCCACCTAATAATTTGACATACTATTTATGTAATATAAAATTGCTCAAAGTATATAAAAGACATACATGTTCAGTGTGCCAAGATGACACAAACTTATTTTGTTAATTTATATTTTAAAATTTGATACTCAGCTCTTCAATCCAAACAGTTCATTTTTTATGCCAAGTACGCTCATAAATTTTCAGATTTTTTGTGGTCTTTTTATTCTAAATTAAATAGTAATAAAATGAATGAATCTAATCACCTATGATTAATTAATTTTAATTAATGCATATATTTCGTTACTATTTGAACTAGTTTTACAAAGCAAATCTGAAGATTAATTACTAGAAAATTTTTGTTCATTAAATATTCACACTTCTGCATCTGCCCATGTTTTTGTGTTAATAGTTGAAGTCTTTGTGTTGTATAATTAATTTGAAGAGGCAAAATGAGAGTTGTACTTAATTGGTCATCCTTATCTTATAAAAAGAGAGACATTCAAGCTCATTTCAAGTAAGATAAAAACAATAAAAAGTAAGAAAAACAAAGAAAAAAAGATAGAAAAGATAGAAAAGATTTAGCTGTAGCTGAAGAGAGGAAAACATTATAAAAAAATTGAGAAGTGTGTGAGTGTGAGAGTTCTAAATAAAAATGCTGTAACTTTTTTTTTTGTATTTTTAAGAATAAATAAAATATTTATGAGTGTATTTTTAATATTTCTGCTTAAATTTCGTATCTCACTTTTTTTTTCTATTTTTACCCACTTTCTAAGTAATTTGTGGGTAAAAGTGTTGAGGTTAGAATATATTCTGGCTCAAATAAAATAAAATACACATATATTTTTCTATGTATTGATTTTTTTTTAGATAAAAAGATAAAGGTTAAGCCCACAAATTTTAATGTGACTAACCTCAATTATAATGTGTTGTTCTGAGGTTCATCGTTTCTTTATTAATTCTGTTCTTTTTCGGTAGTGCACCAAGTACCATGCTGATGTTGAATATGTATTGCAACTCTTCTCCATAATAAGTGGCGCCTATTTTGATCGTTTTGTTGCATGTATGGAAAGAAAGGTTGCTGTGTCAGATAACATCACGCCGGCCGTTCCATGAAAGAGTACTGCAAGACTATTTGGACACTATTTTTTCATTGTCACACTAAAAGGCACAACATTAACATTATTCAATTAAAATAACTGGTTCAAGAACTCGATCTACTGAAGAAATGTGAAAAAAAAAGAGTGATACATAAAGTACACTAATACAGTATTATATTTCCTTGTTGCTAGGAGAAACAAGGCAAAACAAGCGCCCAGTGTGCATCGTCACTACACACGGCACAATTTTGCCATGACCTCTAGTAACCCCTATCTCTATGTCTGCCTCCCGATGAAGCTGCATTATGCTTCTTTACCTCTGGCGCATAGGCCATAATCTGCTTGACAGGCATTGCATCAGCTGTGATGGGGTCCATTTCATTTGCACCCAGAGCTGCCAGCTTGGCCTCAACTTCTGCAACCTTGGTTTCGATTATTGTCTGCATGGCTTCAATTTCTGCTACCATGGATTTAATCTTTGTCAGTTCGGGCTTGAGTTTTGGATCAGCAACATCGTGCACGGAAGGCACTGCATCAGCTATGATAGGGTCCACTGCGATAAGCTCCCCTGCATTTGCCAACAAGGCATTGAACTTTGCCTCTTCGCTACCAAGGACCTCCTTCCTTCCAGTGGCCATTCTCTTCTGCTCATCTGACCAGAAAAGGGTTTCATCCATGATTCACTACGCCAGAAAACACCTTTTGCAGCGCACCATTTACAGCGGTTTTCAGTTAAAAACCGCTGTAAATGGTTTTACAGCGGTTGTTAACTGAAAACCGCTGCTAAGTTTACAGCGGTTGTTAGCTAAAAACCGCTGTAAATGATTTACAGCGGTTTTTAGCTAACAACCGCTGTAAACTTAGCAGCGGTTTTCAGTTAACAACCGCTGTAAACCATTTACAGCGGTTTTTAACTGAAAACCGCTGTAAAGTTCCTAATAAATACTGCTGCCCTATAGTTACTCTCTCTCTCCCCCAACCAGCAGCCGCCACCATTAATTGAGCTCCGAATTTGAGCATTTTTTTGAGCTCGAAATAACAGAAAATTCCATCAAATTTGATTAAAATTTTTATTCTCTTGTCTTGCTGTCTCAACAACAAACTTCTCCTCTATCTTCTCTCAAACGAAGTGGTAATGGAAGCGGATCGGAGCGGGTGATTGGAGCGGGTGATCGGAAGCGGACGGGGCGATGCGCAGGCTGCAAGCTGCATGCGAGTGTTAAGGTTAATTTCGATCTTTAATTGATCATTTGCTTAAATAATTTTTTGATTTGATTATGCATTAATTTTGTTAATTTTAGAACATGTAATTGATGCATTATAATTTAGTAGTATTGTCATGTATGACCAATTCACCGGAACTTGAGCTAATTTAGGTCGGTACCCATTCGAGATTAATCCAATAGGGATTAATCTCGAATAGTCCCCGTTGGGACTACTCTTTGAATACTCTGTCTCATTTAGGTTTAGTGAGCGTACGCTCGTTGATCAGTGTATGAGAAAGATTCGGTTCGATGATTTCCCTTTTGTTCCCACGAGTACGTACGCACATGCAATTGTGTGTTGACGTACGCGGGAGCTTAGGGAAATGTCGCCGAATTTTTCTCAAACACCAGATGAAAGAGTGTATGCTCGCTAATGAGACAAAGTATTCAAAGAGTGGGTTAGGATGGTTGGCCAGCCCGAAACCAAATGCGGACCTTATACCAGATATATGACATGTACACATTTTTAACCTTTTCAGATGGATTCAAGAAGTTGGATGTATGGCAGACGAGACACAGATGAATATATGATTGGACTTAATGAATTTTTAGAATGTGCTAGGAAAAATCAAAGTGTGACTGGTGAGCGACATTTTCCTTGTCCTTGCCGAAAGTGCCAGAATGTTCTGAGACAACCCACTATCAAAGTTTTGGAAGATCATTTAATTTCTAATGGATTTCAATCAGGTACACCCGATGGGTAAGGCACGGAGAGGCCAAAGAATATGTAGGGAATGTAGCTTCGGGTATTGATGTACATGAAGAATTGGGGGCTGAAATTTGAAAATAATATGGATTCAGGTATTGATGTACGGGATGATGTATGGGAAGAATTGAGATGTAAAAATATTGAGATTGATGTACAAAATTTAGATGATGATCAGTACTGTATTAATGATAATTTGGATGAAATGATGTATGATGTTGAACCTGAGTTTGCTGATATTCCCGAAATGTTTGAAAATTTAGGTAAAGAAATGAGCATACCGTTATATCCCGGTACGAAACTTACAAAAACTATCACCGTTTTTAAATTGTATAACTTGAAAGCAAAGAATGGATGGAGCGATAAGAGTTTTACGTCGTTACTCGAGCTTTTGAAAGAAATCCTTCCTGAAAATAATGAGATACCTGATTCGACGTACAAGGCGAAAAAAATATTGTGTCCTTTGATGATGGAAGCAGAGAGAATTCCCGTTTGTCCAAATGATTGTATGTTATTCCGAGGAGTGCACAAAGATTTGAAGAAATGTTTGAAATGTAACGCTTCAAGGTATAAACAAAAAAGCGATGAGATTGAAAGTACGAAAGGCGCTAATGCAAAAGTTATTTGGTATTTACCGATACTTCCGAGGTTGCAACGTCTCTTTTCGAATCCAAAAGACGCAAAATTATTATTGTGGCATGTAGAATGCAGAAAAGAAGATGGAATGCTTAGACACCCCGCTGATTCTCCCGAATGGACGAGCATTGATATAAAACACGGTGATTTTGCCAGCGATCCGAGAAATCTGAGAATAGGATTATGTACCGACGGAATGAATCCGTACGGAAACATGAGTAGCCGTCACAGTACCTGGCCAGTGTTGTTGTGTATTTACAACCTCTCTCCTTGGTTGTGCATGAAGAGAAGGTACATAATGATGCCGTTGATGATTTCAGGTCCTAAACAGCCGGGTAACGATATAGATGTGTTCTTGGCTCCTTTGATCGAAGAACTTAAAAGTTTGTGGGAGAAAGGAGCGAGAGTATGGGATGCATATCGGAAAGAGTTTTTTACCCTCTTTGTCATGCTTTTATGCACAATTAATGATTTTCCTGCATATGGTAACTTATCGGGTTTTAAGACAAAAGGTGCTAGAGCATGTCCTATATGTCAAGAAGACACATGCTCCATTTGGTTAAAAAAAAAAAAAGACTGTGTATCTAGGACATCGCAAGTTCCTGTCTAGGTTGCCAAAGCGACGTCCACATCCGTATCGAAAAATGACAAAAGAATTTAATGGAAAAATCGAAAATGATAGAGCGCCTGTGCCATTGACTGGAGTGCAAATGTTTGAAAAATTGAAGGATAAAAATGTCGAATTCGGTAAAAGAAAACAAAAAAAAAGTAAAGAAGAAAAACAAAAAGAGAAGGAAGAAATCTGGAAGAAGAGATCTATTTTTTGGGATCTTGATTACTGGCGTGATTTAGACGTCAGACATTGTTTGGATGGGATGCACATCATTAAGAATATATTTGAGAATTTGTATGGTACACTGTTGAATATACCGGGAAAAACAAAAGACGGTATCAAAGTAAGACAAGATATGGTAGAAATGGGTATGCGGCCAGAGCTAGCCCCTGTAGAAGAGGATGGTAAACGGACATTTCTACCGGTGGCATGCTATATGCTATCACGAAAAGAGAAACTCAGTTTATTGGGGTGTCTCCAATCCATTAAGGTTCCAACCGGGTATTCATCCAACATATCCTCAAAGGTGTCGATCGGAGAAATGAGATTGATTGGATTGAAATCACATGATTGTCATGTTTTATTGACTCAGTTGCTACCAAAGGGCGATTCGAGGAATTCTTCCCAGGATGTTAGGCGCTCAATCGTCAAACTTTGTTTCTTTTTCAATAAGATATGCTCGAAAGTGATAAACCCAAATGAATTAGATGCGCTTCAAAGGGATGTTGTGGCGACCCTATGCGAGTTTGAGATGCTTTTTCCTCCATCATTTTTTGATATTATGGTTCATTTAACCGTTCATTTGGTTAGGGAGATAAAACTGTGCGGTCCGATGTTTTTACACTGGATGTATCCTTTTGAGAGAGCAATGGGTCAACTAAAGGGGATGGTCCGTAGCAGATCTAAGCCTGAGGGTAGTATTGTCGAAGGGAAAATAGCTGAAGAGGTAATCGAGTTCTACACTGATTATCTCAAAGGGGTTGAATCCATTGGCGTCCCCGAGTCTCGTCACGAAGGTAGACTAACAGGTGTTGGCACAATTGGAAAAGATTCATTTTCGCCCGGTCAACAACGACGAGAACAAGCACATCTCAAAGTATTACAGCAACTCGCTGAGGTTGGTCCTTACGTGGATATACACAAGGCCGAGTTACAAGAACAAAATCCCTTGAAGACAGAGAAATGGGTGGTCGAGGAACACAATAGAACATTTGTAAATTGGTTCGCTAAAAAAGTCCGATCTCAGGCACCAGAAACCATCTCAAAAACCATTCATCGTTTAGCCAAAGGTCCCGAGGCTAGGGTTCAAACTTATCAAGGGTTTGACATGAATGGATTTATTTGGTACACCAAAAAGCAAGATGGTAAAAGCACTGTACAAAATAGTGGAGTGACACTGGTTGCTTTATCAGGCGATGCTAATAGTTCGGATTCGTATTATGGTTGGATTGAAGAGATATGGGAACTTGACTATTATTATTTCAAAGTACCCATATTTCTCTGTAAGTGGATTGAGAACCGACGTGGAGTAAAAAAGGATGAAGATGGATTTATAACTGTGGATTTTAATCGTTTGGCTTATGAAGACGATCCTTTCATTCTGGCACAACATGCGCAACAGGTGTTTTATGTTACGGATCCAACAAATAAAAAACTCCACGTCGTTCTTCCTGGTAAACGACACATTGTTGGGGTAGAAAATGTTGTGGACGAAGAAGACTACTTCGATGATGTGCCTCCATTTTCAACCGGAATCAACACCGAACCAGTCCAGGAATCTATAGAAAGAATATACTTGCGGTCGGACCATCAAGAAGGATCGTACGTCAAAAAACAAAAAGCGAAAAAGAAGAAGTAAATGTAAGTGATTAATTAGATGTATTTCCGTTAACAATTTTTATTTAATTTGATGATTAAATGTAAGTTTAATTTAATCATTAAATGTAAGTTTAAATGTAAGTTTAATTTAATCATTAAATGTAAGTTTAATTTGATTAAGTGATTAATTAGATGTATTTCCGTTAACAATTTTTGTTTAATTTGATGATTAAATGTATTTCCGTTAAAATAATTTTACTTTTTATTTATTAAAATTTTAATCAGTGAAATATATATAATCTGTGTTTATTAAAATTTGGAAACAAAAAATATAATTAAAAATACGTTTGCAGCGGTTGTACGTAAAAACCGCTGTTAAAATACATTTGTAGCGGTTTACAGACACAACCGCTGTAAACATTACTTTTGCAGCGGTTTTAACAAACAACCGCTGTTAAAATCATTTACAGCGGTTTTCATGTACAACCGCTGTAAAAATTTCTTTTTTGCAGCGGTTTGAACGAACAACCGCTGTTAAAAGTATTTTGTAGCGGTTTTCATGTACAACCGCTGTAAACATTTCTTTTTTGCAGCGGTTTTAACGGAACAACCGCTGCTAATGTCCTTTTAATTTTGAATCATTATCCAAATCTTTCCCCCCTTTCCCACACCAGCTCCTGGAAAACCTAGCCCCCGCCTCAAGCCGCTGCGTCGCCTCGCACCTCTACCTCGCACCGCTGCCTCGGCCCCGCCCCGCCTCGCACCGCTACCTAGCCCCCGCCTCGGCCCCGCCGCTGCCTCGGCCCCGCCCCTGCCTCGCCCCTGCCTTGCACTGCCGCAACACAGTAAATAATTTTTTGATTTTTTTTTCTCTTTTTAGACTCATATATGCTAATGGGCTGGAAGCCACTTAAACTATGCTGAAAATTCATATTAGACTATGCTGAAAATTCATATATTAGTTTGTGGACATATATTAGTTTGTGGACATATATATTAGGATAATTATTTTCGGAAGCCACTTAAACTATGCTGAAAATTCATATTTAGTCACTAATCTATTATTTATTCATTTTTAATCATTAAATTTTGAATGTTGTCCATATTTGATCACTTTGTTAGTTTTTTCATCCAAATTTAACATAAATCTTATAATGTTGTATGAATATGAATATTTATTTAAATTTTAAAAAACTTGATAAATTATTGTTGTTTTATTATTAATAGCATATTTTATGCAATGGAACATATCAACTTATTAAGCTATTTTTTTGGTCAATCATCTATTTTTTAATGGAGTGATCGAATATTAATAAACATTAAATTGTGAAATTCACTAATTTTTTTGGTAATTGGATTTTTTGAATGGAGACATGTCGTCGGATGAAAACGACCGACATGACGAGACTCAACACTCGAAGGAAGAGTGTTCCTACAGCAAGAGATCGAGAGCGAACCTGCAGAAACTATTGCAAACGCCCCAGCACACAAGATACATCGAGTTTAGCGAGGAAGGTGTGCCTACCGGCCAAGTAGGGCGAACTTTCGGCACACCTCTCGTATGTGCCGAGGTCGCATCCGTCATGCACGGTCACAAATGGAAGCAAGTCGACCCCAAATTGAAGGACACGATGTGGAATGATGTGAAGGTATAACATTAAACATCTACAATTTATGTTTAACTTTCAACTCGCTTTTTGAATTTATAAGTCACGATTCAATTGTTTTTTTGCGAAATGTTTGGAACATAAAGGATGACACACATAAACATCGGTGTTTGATAAGCATGGGCAATCAGTATCGAAACCTGGAGGGGACATTTATACGGACAATTCATGTTGAAAGATCGAAGCCCATGTGACGAGTGGGGCATACTTGATTCGGATTGGGAAGAGTTCAAACTCGCGAAGCAAACCTCGGAATTTTTGGTATAAATAAAAAACCTTGTTTGCTAATTTATGTTATATCTAACAACATATCTATATATATATATATATGAATCATTTGTTTGATTCAATTAATTGAAGGCTTCAAGTGAGCGAGGGAAAAATGCGGCCGCACAGAACAAAAACCCTCATAAGCTTGGGTCAGGTGGCTACAAATCCGCTGAGCCGAGTTGGGATAAGAACGAACTGATTTATTCGGTTTCGTCCTCGACGGGAATCAGTTATTCTGAGCACCCAAGAGCTTGGAGGTTTTTGAGGGGAAGAGCAAATAGAAAGAAGCAAGATGGGAAGCTCCATGTTCAAGGTCCCGAAGCGGAGGAGCTTCATAGGCGGCTGGTACGTTATTAGTTACATATTGTAGTAATTAAAATTTAATAAAAGCTTGCAAGAAATGTGTGTACAACATATAATTTTTATTTTTTTTTGTAGGTGGAGAAGCTTGATGAGATGAAGTCGGGGTCTTTTATCGAGGACCGTTACAATGATGCTCTTTCCGTATCTATTGGGAAGCCTGAGCATCCCGGGAGGCTGAGGGGGCATTCACAGGGGTACGTCACCATTAAAGATGTATACGGAAAGGGCAAACGACGGAGTGACACCAATCACGATAGCTGCAACAAAAGATTTGAAAATGTAAGTAATTCATATCAAATCATTTTTGCTATAAAATCTCACTGCATCTTCCTTGTCCTTGCAGCTCGAGGCCACACTACTACAACAACAAAAGCTGATCGAACAATTGACAGCGGCATTGCAGCATAACGGTACTAAAGACACTAATGTTGCATCCCCGTCTACTCAGCCTTCCCGTCCAACCACTCAGGTTAGCTCAAACTCACTCAATGGACAGATGTTGGACATTCAGGTAATCGCATAGATATTAAAATGGAATATACATGTAAATATATATATATATCGTGTTTTTGATTGTAGGATTAACTTAATTATTATAGGTTACCACACTATGCACCCTTCTTGTCGAGGTAGAGAATGAAACTGTACCGGTGGCACATGGTAAGGTGTTCCCGACCGTTCAGGGAGATGTCATTCACGGCTCTCCTCTCCCAGCAGATTGCTATAGGATACAGCTCACCACGGTCCTAGAGGGAGGCGGCAAGTACAATGTGCCTATCCCAGCTGAGGAGGAGGAGGAGGAAGTGGAGAGGAATCATGGGTACATTCTTGCATGGCCGAGACATTTGGTGCTTCTGTCCGGTCAGGTAATCAATTTTTTCACTAAACTCGTAAATTTCCAAGCATGCACTGTTTATTTATATATATATATATATATTATTAATTATGTACAGGGACACCCGAAAAGACCCGAAAGATGGCCAAAAAAAATAAAAAGCCCAAGGATAAGACGGCGCCAAGCGCGGGTCCGAGATTGGGCCACAATCGCCGATTCCCGATGAAATCATGGCCGGAAAGGCGAGTTATTATCATACTCTACACTCTGTTCTGATGTTCCAGCCGTCAGGTGATTTGTCAAGCTAATTGGGTCATTGATAATCGTTTCTATTCTCTACAATTTATTTAACAATTGATTATCGTTTCCCAGTGAAACTCGCCACGCTAACTTTCCCCGTTGATTTGTTCCGTGTGTATGACAAGGGCACAACCTTACCAAATGTTGCTAACCATGAATGAAATCATGGAAGTCTTCACGGATGATTGGGTCTCCACACGACCATGCGATTTGGTGTTGGTGAGTAATTTCAAAACAACTATCTCGATTGTTAATAATAATTTATTATATATGTGGTAACAATCGATATATGTATATGTATGTAGGTATTGCAAGAATTTGATGGATTCCATTACCTGCACGAGATTTAAGATTATGGATCTTATCTTGTGCTCACCTATACTAATGAACCTGGATCATGGTAAAACAACGACGAAATACGTGTTACGAGTTGCAGAGTTTACGAAGGATGATGAATACATCTTTTTGCCGTATATACAGGAGTAAGAATTACTCGATCTTATTCTAAAACCCTAGTTAATTATCTTTTATATATATTTTGCATCTAATTAACAAGCCTTTAATTGTAGCAAACATTGGATTCTTCTTATTGTGCATTATCATAGCTGCATATTGTATTATGCGAATTCAATGAACCTCATAGTCAATCCTTCGGAGTTGACACTCAAGTTTGCTCTGAATGCGTAAGTATTCTTATACTTGTTCAATTTTCAAACATTTGTACAAATCTTAAAAATTCACTTGCAGGGGGTGCAAGCGTTATTGGCAACTGCGCAACTCAAGTAAACTTGTGGGAGTAAATGATCCATTGGTTTTTCGACAGATTCCGGTATGGTTACATATTATATAATTAGCGTTATGATTAATTATAATTAATAATTTCCTTGTACATTCATGCATAATTATGTGTATTAACCTATTATTGTTATATTTATAATTATTATTAGTGCCCTACACAACCTAGCGGCAACGAGTGCGGATATTATGTCATGCGGAACATGATTGAAATCATCAGAAATTATCCATTAAATGGTTTTCCTAAGGTGAGTAGAAATAAAATATACATAATTAAATTTATTAGTTTTTTCAATATATATTTACATACTAATCATTTTTTCTTTTTTCAGAGCATCAAAACCTACAATCCTTTAACATCGACCGAGTACGAGGAAGTAAAAAAACTTTGGGTTGAGTTTGTGATTTCCTTGTTTTGACATTTTTTTATCAAGTTTTAATATTTTGTAAATATTTGTTATATTTTGTTATATTATGTGTATGTTAGATAAATTAGTTAATTAGATGTAGTTAATTAGTAATTAAATGTAGTTATTATTGTTTTTGTGAAAATGATGAAAATATTATATATGGCTAGCATATATGGGCTAGTCATAGAAATAAAAAGAACAATTTAAAAAAAAAAAATTTACAGCGGTTTTTACGAAGAAACCGCTGCAAAAGAATTTTAAAAAAATAAAATAAAAAACATTTACAGCGGTTTTTGTGAAAAAACCGCTGCAAACATTTACATAAATAAAAAGAACAATTAAAAAAAACATTTTACAGCGGATTTTACGAAGAAACCGCTGCAAACGAATTTAAAAAAAAAATTACAGTAAAACAAATTTACAGCGGTTTGTGAGAAACAACAGCAAACATAATGTTACAGCGGTTTTTAAGGTAAAAACCGCTGTAAAAGGTTATATTTACAGCGGTTTTTACCTTAAAAACCGCTGTCAATTTTATTTGGCAGCGGTTGTATATAAGAACCGCTGTAAACAGTTTGCAACGGTTTTCAATAAAACCGCTGTTAAACTTTGCAGCGCTCCCAATAACAGCGGTTGTACAACCGCTGCTAACTGGGGAAATAACCGCTGTAAAAGCCTATTTGTGGTGTAGTGATTGTAATTAATTAGTAGGATAGATTCTACTTATGGAATTTTTTTATCACAGCATCAGGGGTCTGATATGTTGATATTTATAGGGTTTTATAGAAATGGGGACCAAGTTCAATTAATAGGAGACGAGCTCATATATAGCGGGTGCTATTTTCTGATCTGAAAGTGCTATATTGAGGGCAGCGTGTATCTTTTTTTTTCTTTACTTGTCTTCTTTATTTTTAGGAAATGGGATAAAAATTATGTTTCGATTTCGCATTGAATTTAATTGTTTTGTAAATTAACGTCTGATGATTAACACAACAACTAGACAAATTTTAAACATTTAGACGTATTTTGCACCCACTTATGTAATTTATTTTCCTCAAAGTTTATAGATATATTTAATTTTTTTTCATTCCGTAAGCAAATACTATATTTTGAAAATTATTTTGGTTCTTTGGAAGAGAATGTTTTGTTTATTTATTTACAGATCATTTATATATCTTTTAAATAGAGTGATCGAGATCAAAAATTATAATTTCTACAATATCGTATTATATATGTTCATGATATGTTTAAATTATTGAAATTATTTGCTTGCTATTTATTTTCATTTATAATATATAAGTTGTCATTTTGATTATTCACTAATTATTCATTATCCGATTGGATATCCATTTACCAAAATGAATAAATATAGGGTGAAATTTACTGAATAAGGATATGAATAAAGTTAGAGCAAATATTATGTTGGACGGAAATATAAGATTATCAAAATATTTGCGTCATATTCATGTTGTAGTGCAGTACCTATGGACGCCGCTTTTAATAATGATAATTCAATAGTCATCTTTACTTGCGTAGTTTTTCTTTTTTTTCCCCTAGCTCTCTCAAATTATGTAGGAAAATTATGTATAGTCAAATTCTTTGCATTTTTTATTTGTTCGTTTGTTTGCATGAAATAAGAAAAAAAAAGTTCATAAGAACTTTTAAAAGAAATAGGAAAAAAAGTTTATTAACCCTCAGAAAAGGAAACGAACAAAAAAAATAAAATAAAAGGGATAATTATTCGGAGTATCCAAACTCTGACGTTTAATTTTGAAAAGGATCTTACTCAACTACGCATACAATAGCCAATTTTATAATATGAAACGAATCAAGTACCCTTATGTATTTATAGTATGATATTTAACATTATAATATATTTTCTTTTATTTTTTTATGGAATTATAGAAATGTAGTAGCTATAAAAATATATGCACTTAATCAAATATCTGTTGTACATAATTTTTTGTTATTTAATTTTTTGTTTATGTAAATTTATAAGAATGATATATTTAGGAAGAAATTTAAAATTGCAAAAAAATGTTTATTAAAATAAAAATATAACAAAACATTAGAAAACACTATTAATTTGCAAAAGAAAAATGAATTATATAAAGCATTTAATCTTATTTTTCTCAATTTTAAATATATAAAATAATATTTAAACATATAAATCCAAAAGAAAAATGAATTACCAAATAATTATGTATTATGACAACTTAATTAAGTAATTATTTTTTCCAAATTCTTACTAATATTCTGTAAATTAAATCGTGGAAGATTTTTATTCAAATTAAAAATATTAAAAGAAGAATTTGTCAATATCTTAAAATTTGCGGACCCAGCGACATTATCCCGGAATTGGGGTAGGTTCAAAGGGCAAACAAAAAAATTAGTTCAAAACCCATCTCATCCATTGATTTTGCATGGAGATTCTTACTTTTTATTTATTCAAAGTTTTCTCTCACTTCTTTACGAATCTCGATTCAAAATCAATGGTTGACAAACGTCAAAAAGAAAAAAAAAAAGGACAAAAGAAACATAGAGAAATTTTTTTATCATTGACTACTTCGTCGGTCAGGGGCGACGCGGCACGCTCCACCGCTCTGCCCGCTCTATTTCTCCAGGCATCTTCAATTCATCACATTTTGCCATTTTTTTACAAAAAAAAAAAGATACTTCTATTCCTCCTCAGGCACCCTCGTAGTCGTATGGTATCCTCATCAATTCAATGTTGGTCTCTGGTGGAAGGAGATGTACTGTGGTAGTATGGAATGGGGAATGAGATATGATCACACAAAACTGTTTGATTAAGTTCACTGTGCAAATGACAGACTTGGTGAGGCCTTTTCGGTTTTTAATTGAGTAAAAGACAAGGCTTTGTTCCTAATTAATCGTCACTTATTTCAATTTTACATGTTTTCTGTGTGACACTGGCGAATTTGGTGATGCATGAGTGGTGTTCGATGGTACAGTGAAGGTTGAGATAAATAACAGGAGTTTGTGAGAATTGAACGCAACTCTAGAATTTGACCAAACTCTTGTGGGGTTGAGACCAAGTGATCTCTGTGCTGATTGGTGTCCAGTGCATTGGGATGGAGGACCTCCTGCAGCTCTATGATCTATTGGAGCTTCGCACTGATGAAAACCCTTTCAATTTTGGATGCCAAGAGGTACTTGTTCATGTGTGTGTTTAGAGTCTCCTTGGCTGAGTCAGTGGCCTCGATCCCATGGTCGCAGGCAGCATTGTATTTGGCTGGCATGGCATCACATGGTGTCTTAATCCTCATAAAGCACCTTTGAACAATACATGTCATCCATGATTACAGTTGGTAAAAGGAGAGGTGATAATTTTGGTTGTGTGACTTGTGTCATTTCTTAGATGGGTTTATATATTTATAATACTACAAGCAAACACAGTGAAAAGCGCATTTGGCATTCAGATTATTATGTATCTTTTCAAGCATTGGCTATTTTATTTGATTCTGTGTAAACCGATCATCTCTTATCTGCCTGAACTTAGAAACTTAAAAAAGAAAAATCTACTCAT
The DNA here is from genome assembly GCA_037127355.1 of Schoenoplectus tabernaemontani. Lineage (NCBI taxonomy): Eukaryota > Viridiplantae > Streptophyta > Magnoliopsida > Poales > Cyperaceae > Schoenoplectus > Schoenoplectus tabernaemontani. The sequence goes on from CM073749.1 coordinate 16,156,838, forward strand.
ATAATTTTCGTAAGGTTTGCCTTCTTATGTCAGATGTACAATATTACATGCATGCAAATTAACTTTAGTGAACTTATGTGTCCACCAGTGAAGAGACCACATGACAAAATAACGTGTCGCACTTTAATATATTAGATGCATACGATTTCTCTCAATATACACCAGTTCGCCACTAGGATGACCAATCAAATTTGAAATGAACTCGAATTCAACCGTATGGATATGATCTATGTTATTCACATATCTGCTAAAGCTCATACCACAGTTCAAAAGAAACAAGAAAAAGAAATTCAAGAAACTTTGGAACTCACAAATCAGCTCTCTGCATAGTAGTGAACATATTAAAGAAAAAAAGAATTCATCTCAGCATTTACCATTAAGCTGGAAGCAAGAAAAAGAACAAATCAAGAAATTTAAAGACAACCAAACAAATCAAGAAATTTAAAGACAACCAGTGTCTTCTTTACATCCTTCCATCACTAAACATTACAAACAAAATCATTTGAATTTCAATTTCAAAATAGATCATCATCGTCCTCCAGGTGCAGCAGTGTTATTCTCCGGTGCCTCTTCCAGCTCTGCTCCAGCAACATCAGCCGCATCATGCCTGACCAGCGATGGTTCTGTCCTACGCTTTACCTTGCCAGTAAAAATGTCAATTTCAAAAAGATCTTCATCCTCGTCTTCTAGTGCATCCATGTTATGCTTCAGCGCATCTCCTGGCTCAGCGTTCTCCTCCAGCGCTGATTCAGTCCCACGCTTTACCTTGCCAGTAAAAATGTCAATTTCAAGAAGATCTTCATCCTCATCTTCTGGTGCATCCATCTTAAGCTTCAACGCATCTCCTGGCTCAGCGTTCTCCTCCTGCCTGACTGGGTCCCCTGCACCAGCATTGAGGGCAGCAAGTTTGGCTTTGAGCTCTGCCAGCTCAGTATTGGCTGGTGGGGCATTGCTTCCTACCTGCGCGGTATTGAAATTTGCCAGTTTAACTTCCAGCTCTTCCAGCATGGCTCTTTGAGTTGCCTGCTTGGCTTTGAGCATTGCCACCATAGCATTGAGCTTTTGGTTGTCCTCTGCCATCACGGCATTGTACCTTTCCACCTTAACTTCAAGCTTTTTCAGTGAAGCTTCTTGATTTGACACCTTTGCTTTGAGCACTGCCACCGCAACACTGAAATATGCCAGCTCAGCATTGACTGCCGCACTTGTTTCATTGGCCATGGTATTTCTGAAGTTTTGGCTTACAGTGTGTATATATCAGGGATGGGAGATGGGTTGATAGTTGATACTTGCACTGTTCTATGCAAACGGGTTTGAGGCGAATAATTTGGAAGGTGACTATGTATTTATAAGAATAAATATAGAACGCCCCAAATTTTGCCCTCTCAATATATTAAAAGTGTTGGTGATTGATAAATATGTTGACCGAAGTTTTAATAAATAACTAGTCGTATAAATTTTTATTAGTAATTTAGATTGTGTAATTTTTCACCAGCAATAACATTCTCTAACCGAGCTGTCCGCATATAAATTTTTATCAGTAAATTGGTTGTGCAATTTTTATCAACTATATATTCCCTGACAACTACCCCTATATAATTTTTTATCAATAAATTAATTGTGAAAGCTTTTACTAGCAACAATAACCCCTAATTGAACTGCCAGCAGCAAATCTTTATCATCTCATTTTTTTTTCAATATAGCACTTATATAAAATATAATACATTTTTATCAAAATCAAACTCATCAATAGAGGGCGGGACATGGAGCATTGTATCATTACTCGTATTTATAATGTGATGTGGAAACAGAGTTTGAGACTGGGTTTAATTTATGGATGGAAACCAGCCAGTGAGAACCGTTGGGTTTCTTTTTGGAAGCGTTTAATTAGTTTCGCTTCTCCGAATGAAAGGGCATCTTTTTTTTTCTCTTTTCTTCCTTTATTTTCAAGACTATGTGGAATTATGATGTTATAAACTGAGCATTCTTTAAATGTCTCTTCAAACTTTAAAAAAGAAATTTCATCGTCAATTTAGGGAAGGTGTGTTTTCTTGATGACATAACATTTTTTTATAAAAAGCAGGAATAACCGTTTTTCATTTCTTTGGAAAAACATTGCATACATAAAAGAAAATAAAGAAAAGGTAAAGAACATACAGAGATTAAAATCCCACCTACAAAATATTCTAAAAGTTACTCCAACATGAAAGCACATATCCCAAAATTCCAATCAAAGTAAATATATGCATAGCATCCAAACAATAAAAGAAAACATAATCGACCAAGAAAATATTTAAAGAAATTAAATTCCACCATCCTGACTAGCTGCACTTTTTTGCAGCATCAACAATTGGAGTCACACTTCTTTGGTTTCTTTTAAATCTAGCTATATGTCAATATTGTATCCTCACGGTACAAATGTCCTAAATTATTCATATGAGAAATGATAAAATATATAAATACAGAATATTTAAAAAAAAATCTATTGGTACCTTGAAAAATTATTTTATTTCTAAGTTAGTGATATAGACCAACAGAAACTAAAAATTATGGTTCGTATATATATTCCATATGTAGCAGATCAGTAAAAAAAAAAATTAAATCTTCGTGTCTAAAATACGAATTCCACATGTACACTAGGAACCATTGTCGATCAATCAGACAGACAATTGACTAGTTACCACATTCAAATAACATTATATGTACACCTTGGTGACACCAAATAATTTGACATACATTGATGTGTGTAAAATTGGTCTAATTAAAAGAATTATAAATATCTGAAATACTTCATGATTTTTTAATAGTTTGTTCAACTAAAATTAGCTGGATCCGTCAAGTGTTTATGCGTCTATCTCATATAAATGAAATATCCGAAATACTCTAAATCCGTTAATAAAAAAATTACCAAATGACGGTTGAGATTTTACCAAATGTGCTTGTTTTATTTGTCAATTCTTGAGCTCTTGGCTGCTCCTGAGCTCTTCTCAATTCTCATCACGCTTCGCTGAGAAACATGAAAAAACTCCTCACAAACAGCAGGCACTGCCACCGTCCCCCTACGTCTCTTCCCTCACCCTCGTCTCTCCTCTCCTGTCCTCTCTCCTCGTACCCTGTTTCTCCAGTCAACACCATCTCAATCTGCTCTCAACTTATCTTTCCAATCTTCTTACAAATGTTGTGGCCTGCAAGGTTAAATCTGTTAACCAATTTTCTTATTTGGATATTTCGAGTGAAACGATGTCGTGAAAAGTTACGCACCACTATAGCGGTGCGAAGTGATGTCTGAAATAGCATTTTCCCTGCAGATAATTACTTCAAACAATGAGGTACATGTTTGTATTACAAGAGATGGTTAATATGCTTTGTAAAAAATGTCATTTCTTGATTGAATGGTGTAAGCCAGTAACATATAACATAAGATAAAATTTAGGGTGTAAAATAATTCAGTTCATGCATGATTCCATTATTAGAGACACTTTGAGGTCCAAGGCACATTTCAAAGAATGAAGAAGTTTATTTTATTGCTAAAAAATGAAGGGGTGCATAATTGACCTTATCAAGGGGTGAGATGTGTGACAATTTCACTGTGTCATGATCTCTATATATAGGGTGTTAACGGATTAGATAATATCTAATTTTATCTATAATATAATACGAAAAATAATAAAAAATATATGATCTATATCTGTATCCGAAGATATCCGTATTCATATACATTTTTTTTATGGATAATGATACAATTTAGCTATTACCTATCCGTATCCGACCGTTTAGCTATTATTCATCAATATCCGATACTATTCGAAGGTATCCAATCTAATATTATCTGATTTTATCCGAATAAATATTCAAAACATTTTATTATATATTTTTATTAGATTTTGTATTGAACATTATAAATCTAATTTATTTTATATCTAATTTATGTTAATGTATTATATTTTTATAATTAATTGATACATTTGAACTATTAATGTAATAGTAATTAATATTTAAGTTTTATAATTAATATTTATTTTTTATAATTAATGATTCTATTAAAAATAATATATAATTTTTAATAATATATATAATATTTTTATTTAATATTTGAAATATATCCATATTCGTATTTGTGTTTCTTTGATATCCGATCCGTATCCGAATATTCGTCGAATATCCGATCCGTATTTGTATCTGAACTATCCATATCCGAATTTATATCCGAAAATTATAACAAGTGCGGATCCAATTCATTATCCATCCGTATCCAATCTGTTTACACCCGTAAAAGACTATATGCATCCGACAAGGAATTATATGGTGTATGTGAAAGTATTAGTAATTCACGTACTTGGCGACCAATTGTGTCAACTAGGATTCATTTTAGTTGTGATTTTCTTTATATAACTAATTATATATATGGACTCTCAGAAAACTTTTTGTTACTGTTCCGTTGTCCTTAGTAATTTATGGGTCAACCTGAACCACACCTTCGCCTTTGTTTTGTGCTTTTAGATCTCCTGGTTTATTTATCTCTCGCCCAATTCAAATTTATATGGAGCAAAAAACCGAGAATTTTTTTTTCTCTTTTATTTATTATTTAGTTTGATGGGAAAAATAGAAGGTTGCCAACTGACAAAGCAGACACTGAATTCTCTTTCACTGAGGCGTCATATAACAATATGTTGCAGTATACAAGCATTCCTTTAATCTGTTTACCTCTATATAAATGACAATCAATGAAGGAGGTACCGCCAGAAAAAAAAACAGCTCTTATTAACATATTCCTTCAGGAACCGGAAAGTTACAATTTTAGGAGGGAATACAAAGAGAATATTGATCGGTACCCCAAGACTAACAAAGTAATGAAATGAAAACAAATAAAAATTCATATCTATGAACAATTTACAACCCATTTAAAAGGCAGAAATGCTGCCACCTGTCAAAAGAATTTAAAAAAAAATAACTCACTCACTAACCAATCTACAGTTCCGACCTAATTAATTTTCAAAAAGAATAGCTATCACAGCAATGCCTCTAAGTATTCATCAACGTAAGCAAGACATGGCCAATGGTCCGTACGCATCCGTACCAGGGTCGAACTATAACCAATTTCCATCGAGAAAAGTAGATGGTACCTTGGTGGCAAAAATACTAAAATACAAAATGTCCCCATGTTCTTACCCTTATCAACCAAATTTTTGTCATACTTGTTTTTCTCCATTTCATTTTGTGCAAATTCAATCTCAACTCCTGATTTCTCCCTTGAATAAGCCACCAAAGCTTTTTCAGAACTAGCCACGTTTCCAGCAGTATCAACATCTATTCCACCTTCATCACCTTCTTTTTCATCCCATATGACATTTTCTACAACTCCGCTCTGACGAATCAGCCTAACAAGTGGACTCCCTGCAACACGAACCACGTATTTAGTCAGGTGTTTCTCCACAGCATTAATAAGCACGTCTTCAGGAACTTCCAGAAGCTTCACTGACTGTGTACCGTTAATTGCCACAGCCCCCTTACCACCGTTCAAAGAAAATGTTTCCCTCCCTGTATTTACTGAACTGCCACAGGCTTCCCACAAGGCATCAAACAGGTCAGAATAGTACTGGGGGGCCCACTCAACAGAGATATCAGGTGGTAAGATAGCTTTTAGAAACATGTCCTCTATACTGACTGTGACAGATCTCAGGGAACCAGCTACAACTTGTCCGGTTGCTGTGTTGGCCTTGATCATGATGCCTATTGAACCAGGCATTGGGTCTTCAGGTTGCAATTCAATAAAAATTTTAGTCAAATTAAAACAGTCTGTTCTCTCATTATTTCCTTGGGCTAGAGTGACTAAAGCTAGGTCGGATTTTAGCGATTCTCCCAGGAGAAATGGCACACGGCAAGGAGGGATTTTACCATACTTTGAAAAGGATGAGAAAGTAATTTTGGTAGCATATAAAGCAGGTACTGCCTGCTCTTCAGAAGAATCAGATCCCCAAGCACGTGTATACGGTTCAGATTCAAATCGAAGTATACAGGGTATCCTTATCTTTATACCGGGCATAACCCGGTAATCTGGTATACACTTAAAATGGGTTCTTAAAACCTGCAATAATTCCCCGGTCTTTGGATCCATAACCCTCAAAGCTTCATTTTGGTAAGTGGTTGTGGCAAAATCAGTTTTATCTGAGTTGTCTGGATCTAACGAAGTTGCAGCAGAAGCTACAATGTCAATAATGCACCCTTGAGCCGACCCAGATCCATCGGATAAAGCAGGTACAGAAGCCGGTACTGAGAGAAACCAGGATTGTTTCACAAGTGGAGGTGTAAAACGTTCTATGTGGATGTAAGAGGTGATGTCAGTTGACTTTGTTAGGTCAGAAGAGAGATGAGGTGATGGTGCATCGCTCAAAGAGGCTGAAAGTGGAGCTGGTAGGCCTGACTTTTGCTCGCCAGTGCTTAGGGCATGCTTTAGCTTCTTGCCCGGTATGCATGCAAGCATCCGTAAGTAAATCCTGCAAAAGGAACACAAAAGAGAGATATCAAAATGCTTGTTTCAGGAGACACAGAATCCACTCCTTTTGAAGCATTTAAAACTTAGGTAGTTTTATTGTAAGGTTCATTTTTATACTGCACCTGCATTCTAATCCAACAAATAAAAGACTAGACTTAAAAATTTGATGTATGGGCTAAAGTATGGTATGAGACAACCATCACCAGTAACAATTCCACAATTAGCAAGCTTCACCAATACAGAAGTAACGACCTGTTGTGTTTTGGAATTTTTCTAATAGAAACTGTATGTAAATTTATTCCCTCTTTCAGCAAGTTCAATCTATCACCACAGTAAATAACCTGGCACGTCAGGATTGAAACTATATATAAAAAAAATTTGAAATATAGTAAGTAATTTAAAGTATCGCTAACTGACCTTGCATTGTCACGAACTTCCAAATCAGGAAATTTCTGGCATGTGAGAGCCAACAGTCGGGAAAGAGGACTGAAAACCTGGGATCCATTATGGTTCTTCAGCAGAACTCGGCATATGCCAAGAACCCGGCTCCCTTGGGACCATGACCGGAATTCTGTATCTGGGCCATGTTCATCACTGAGGCAAACCATATGCCTCTTTAGTAGCTCCAGTACACCTTTAGGAGTCACCATCGCATTCCCAGCTATTTTCTCTAATAAAGGAAAATAGAAGGAGAGGCCATAGCCTGGTTTGAGAATTGGAATCAAGCGCCTGTCAAGTGTTTGAAGAAATCTGTCACCAACAGCAGAGTGGGTCTCACACTGTAACAAGCGGCTGATGAAGGTTGCTATTACTGGAACTAGTACATGATGCTCCATTGCAAGCTTCACCAGCATGTTCTACAAGCAGAGAGGAGATATTAAGTGGGTACAATCATATCCTATGTACCGAGCATGCTGCACCAGTACCAGTTTTCCATTGGCAAAGATAAACAATTCCTTTGCAGTACAAAAACTAAATGTCAATAAGTTATCAAGGCATTTCGTCATATAAAAGTTGGGCCCGTACTAGAATAAGCACTCCTGTACCACTCATAAAAATACATTGTTTATTAAAGGATTTCGACAGAATGATCAGACATTAAGACTTCATGCATTGATACTGTACATTAGATCAAAGTATTCAAATAAATCCAGCAGAGGTATATACTGATCAATCAGGAATAAGGCAGCTGGTACCAACATGGATGAGTACATCTAATATTAACTAGAATAAATGCAGAAAAAAAAATTACTACCTCAAGAGCTATAAAAATGGTACACTCCATGAGAGATTCCGACCTCACATTATGAGGCCTGTTATCATAACCATCATGAGGCATAACACAGACGAGCAACTTATGCATGGCTCTAAATGCCACCCCTGTTTCTGTGCTCCAGCCCGGTAACCACCTGAAAGAAGAAACACATACCAACCCGTCTTCTAACAGACTCGCTGCTTCATCTCTCTCTGATGAAATAACAGAAATGACATCAAGCTTCTTTGCTTTGACAGCAAGTGGGTCGAACAGTTGTGGGTAGAAACCTGGAAGAGAAGCGGGACTTGAAGCATGGCAGGCCAGAAGGGTAGACCCAAAAAGCCAATGAAGCGGTAGCAGGCGAAAAATCAACCTCTGACCAGTATCACTTGCTGAGAGCTGTAGCCGGCGGGCCACATTGTTGACATCATCCTCATTAAATGCATCAGAGAAATGGTGGTAGAGAGAAAGAATAGAGTGGTCAAGTAATGGGTGGTGACAAGAAAGTAGGCAGGAGAAGTTCACTTTGAGTAATGCCGAGATGGCCGATACACACTCCTCAAGCGCATCAGCAATATCCACTAAAATTGATGTAAGCTCTGATATGGCACCAGGAGACAAATCCCTCGGCCGGTCCAGTAGGAAAGCAAGCACCCGTCTGATCTCTCTGAGATTTACATCTGATGGAGGAAAATGAGCCACGTTTTCATCAGATAATGCAATTTGGGGGATTGTAAAGGGGGTTAATGGGGTTGAAGTTGAAAGAATTGATGAACTGGATGAAAGGATGCCATTTACCACAACATTTCGAGAAATTTGAGCTAATAAGAGGAGATACGATTGTGCCACATGCGTTCTCTCTGCTTGCGCCAGAACCCAAACATGGCCGAGAATTTCTGACAAGAGGCATGGAAATGCGTTCTCCAGTTCACGAAGTGATTCGCATGCCAAGTTACGGGTTTGTCTATCAGGCCCGTGATTGGGCCGGTTAATCAGTGTCAAGAGCAACTCAGTTAGTGACTGGAGGTAAGGCGAAGAGGGGGAGTCTAACATAGAGACGAAGAGAGATGTAGTGGTGATCAAGAGCTGTTCCTTGAGCGGGAAGGGATCAGGAGAGGGGAGGAAGGAGCGGAGTGCTGAGAGCAGGGAGGGGAAAGGAGAGGCAGAAAGGGGAATGGAGGGGAGATGCTGGTCGAGGAAATGGAGAAGAGCGAGCTTCAAACCGGAGGGGAGGTCGCGGCGGGAGAGGGAATGAAGGGATAGGTCGACGATGGGCAAAGACTGGTACTTGCTCCGGCGAGAGGGGTCGCCGGAGGAGAAATCATCGATGAGGGAGTCCCAGTCCTGGGCAGAGAGAGTGGGGAAGGAAGGCTGCTTCTCCATTGATGGAGAAGTCGGAAGCTGAGAGGAGATGTTTGATTCGGTTTTGGTTTTCCGTTTTCTGGTTGGTTGGTTATTCGGGAAAAGGGAATGGGGCCATGATCGGCGATTGTTGCGGGAGAGGAAAGGAGAGGGGAAGAGAGGTGAGGAGCAGAGTCGAATTGGGCTCTTTCTTGAGGCCCGTATTAAATGAGAAAATTTGGGCTTTTTCATTGCTGCTGAGTTTTATTAATTGAGCTTGATTTTTATATCTTAGATACCAGTGTGCCTAATTCTGGTCCAGAATTCAGATGTGTCGTACTGTTGTTGCTTCAATGTTGCTGTTACAAACTTCTTTACCTTTTGAACGCTTAGTTAATGACAGCCACATATACTTTCTACAGAGGTGATTAGGTGAACCTGTTCTACAGCTTTAGTAATTTACCAGTTGACCTGATACTAAATGTTATGCTGTTGCTAATTAGATGTTGTACTTCATGGCTTAATTTTGTCTTCTTTAGTAATTACGGTATATATCGCACTAGCATCTGACTCCCTGCTGCATGCACATGCAAATTGATTATCTTTAGAGAAACCACAATGAATAAATCAATTATGTGAAAAAGATATAAATAATAATTACAGCCATTAGACAAACTCAAACACGTGTTTTGTGTGACTTGATCGTCGCAATTTGTTAAGTACAAAACTTGATGACTGGTTCACGCAAAAGAAAAATAAATAAATAAGAATGATTTGTATAAATAAAAGATAGAGAGACCAGACAAATTAAAAGAACAGGGGTGATATCTGCATTGTTGATATGTATGGTTGGAAGAAAAATAATATCACGTAATGAATCCCTCTAATCAAAGATTCTTAATGGCAATATAATGATATAGGTGGGTTCAAAGCAATGCAATTTGGATATTTCATATTTTCATGGCTTTTGCTTGAACCTAGGTTTTCTGCTGCAAGTTCTCTGCCGCAATCATTGTTGCATCACCAATTCATTCATTTAGAGTTCAGACTCTACAAGCTTTTAACGTACAGCGCCATCTTTTTTTTTTCTTTTTTTTTTTTGTGCTAGGGTGACTCATATTGTAAAAGTGTTTGGATTGATCATTTTTTATTTTGAGACAAGAAATTAGACATTGATTTAGATATTTTAATTGACAAGATGACAATGATTATCTTATCATATTAAAAACGATAAGTGTTTGATACTTTTCTATTAGAGTATCTCTATCTTAGTTGTAAAACAACTACATATGTTGAAGCAATAATTAGGAATTCGATCATACAGGTGTGAAGAATTTTTTTCATTTGTTCATCTTGTGAAAAAAATAGTAATTTGTCTGAAGGTCTAACATGTCAGCTTGTATTTGTCAATTGTAGGATTACAAAAAAAAAAAGTGAAAATAACAAATATAATTTAATTAGCATAAATAAGAAGAGAAAATGTCTATCTCTCAAGTGTTCGTCTCCCAGAAAAACCTCCCGCCTATCAAGAATATAGATTTAAAACTCAATGAATCACCATTTTAAATACTTTCTCCATCTCACATCTCTCCTAGATTTTATATTTTTTGAAACTTTTTTTATGGTAGAAAATACATTAAGCTAATGATTTTCAATAATAATGGTTTTTTTATCCTTCAAAAATAATAAAAAAAAGCTCTAAAAGAATGTAGTTTGATCTCCAAGTATATTTTAGTATGGATATCACTTTGAACAATTAAATCGGTCTTTGAATTCGAAAATGAGAGATATAACGTGAAGTATAAAAGTATTTTGTACTTCACAACTTATCATTAACATAACTATGTATATACAGGGGTGTGGTCAGGGGTGATTATCAGATTATAATAATTTATCGGGTTCAAACCCATTAACCAATTGGATAATAAATAAAATAATAATAATTTAATATATATTATTACCTAAAATAATATTCTTTTATGTATTAAAAATAACAACAAGATAAAATTCAAAGTATAAATAATCAAGTTGATGAAGAAAGATTTGCTCTATGGAACTTCATATTTTAGAAATTTTTGTATAATTATTTAACTATGCATGATATTAATTTTTTTCTCAATAATTGCAAAAGTATTAATTAAAAACACTATTTTTTAAAATCCAAGGAGGTAACATCCGCTCTTAAAAACACTGTTTTATAAACTATGATGCTCTTAAAAGCACTAAGATTCATTCTCAACTGTTTTATAAACTATGATGCTCTTAAAAGCACTAAGATTCATTCTCTTAACTCAAAAATTACTTAACTATGTTCAATTTATTTTACTCAAGAATGAATAATTGAATATGCAGGTTCAGCGAAATGAAACAGAAAATCCTATCAGGCACCAGTCACCACCATAAAGGGAAAGAAAGTAAAAGTAGAAAAGTGTAAACAAAGAACTCCTGTTTTTCAATTTATAACTCGTGCAGCCGGCCTGCTTGGTAGTTGGTGGAGTAGAATTGTAGTAAACACGGCTTGTAACCGTGTACCACAAGGTCCATTATCCATAACCCGTTAAGCAGCCCAGCTGAACCCGACAACACCTTCTCTGTTTTCTAACTGTTAAATTAAGAGTCTCGGGTCCGGGAATATTTAATAATCCGGAAACCAACCCGCTATCAATCACCGTCCTTCCAAGTTCCAGCAGACGACTAGGCGAGTTCCTCATGCGATGCGCCAAATCTCCCTCATCCACGCGTACAGTTCGAATCTCATGTGGCGACATCGTTTGCGGTGAAATATACAGCAGGTTTAAGCGAGTTCAGAGAGGCAGAGAGGCAGAGAATAACCTACCACAGTACCACTACCAATTTCAGAGCCTTGCTACACGGATATAACCACCATAATGGACGCAGGAGATTTGATTGATTGCTATTTGCTCCCCTCCACGCTTCTCTTTTGGCCCCTCCACCGATAACATGGCGCGTCTACCAGCCGCCCATTCCTACCTCCTCTCTTCAGCGCTTTCCACGTATACCACTGGATATCTCCAGTCGTCTCTCACACCATATCTTTTCGTCTCGTTCTTTTTCTCACCTCCAACCTCAACCTCAATCCCAACACACACACGCACTCTCTCTCCCTTTTGCAAACTTGGATCCCTCTTTCCCTGTGGTGGCGGGACGACCGCCTTTGTCAGTATATAGTAACCCTAGATTCTAGAAACCTCTCATGTTAGTTCAATTATGTTTGAAGGCACAGCCAATGTGAATGGTTTCTTCGCTTACTTCAGCTTCCCCAATGGCGTCTTCATCTCGGGGCGCTCCACACGGTATCTCTCACTTAACTTGCCCCTGCAAAGTCTCCGATGGTGGTTCCAAAAATAGCATATTTTTCTTGAAATTCCTTTCAAGTAGAAGATTTAGAAAAAGATTGTACTGTAGAGCATCTATAACCCCGTCAGGGGCGGGAAATTCTAATCTAAGTCCTGAATTTTTAAATTCGTCAAAAGAAACTGCAAATGCACAGAAAATCTATGTTGCCAGAAGATTGTCAGAGTTATCAGATGAGGAGTCAGACCATTTGCAATTTTCTTCCTCTTTCAACTACCAAGAAGATCCCTTGGTTGACAAATTGAGAACTCAATTAGGTGTAATCCATCCAATCCCTTCGCCTCCAATCAACCGAAATGTACTTGGTTTTTTCGTCTTTTTCTTCTTTGTTGGTGTAGCCTTTGACAAGTTATGGACTTCCCGAAAAAAGAAAAAAGCTGAACGTGATATACAAAACGGGATCTGGCCACAAGTGCCGACCAGTTTCTCACTCTTTCTGGAAAAGGATTTACAGAGGAAGGAATCAGTTGAGTGGGTAAACATGGTTTTGGGAAAATTGTGGAAAGTGTACCAGTCAGGGATCGAGAATTGGATTGTTGGATTGCTCCAGCCAGTGATTGATAATTTACAGAAGCCTGATTACGTGCAAAGAGTTGAGATTAAACAGTTTTCTCTTGGAGATGAGCCTTTATCGGTTAGGAATGTGGAGAGGAGAACATCACGACGAATTAATGACTTACAGTAAGTACTTTTTCTTCTTGCAAATTCATTTCTGATAGTACATAAAACCTGTAAATGTCTTATGTGCTGTGAAAAACTGAGGACAATACTATATACTGACAGCATATCTTCTCATCATTTAAATGCACAGCATTATTTGGGGACTGATACATGCAGAATAGTATGTTATATGGAAAAGTAAGCTTAGCATTTATTATTTAATCTGTCTATCCTCCGCAGGGGATTGTTTCCCAAAGGTTATGTATTACATACAAAATAGATTTGTGCAAATGGCAAATTGGATACAAGATACGACGTCACATTACTGTACCCAGATAAAGAAGTGAACTTATTTCTGCATAATCAAAATTACTTGTGAACTCTGCAGTCACTTTTGTTACATTATTTCTATTGCCTTTATTATTTTTGAGTAGTGGCATGATTATTTCTTGTAATGGTGGTTTGTGTGGAATTAAGATACCAGATAGGTCTACGCTACACTGGTGGAGCCCGCATGAAATTGTCCCTTTCCCTCAAGTTTGGCATTGTACCAGTAAGTGTTCCAGTCTGGGTGCGTGATTTTGACATTGATGGAGAGCTCTGGGTTAAGCTTCGACTCATCCCAACTGAGCCATGGGTTGGTGCTGTTTCTTGGGCTTTTGTTTCTCTGCCGAAGATTAAGTTTGAGTTGTCTCCTTTTCGGCTTTTTAATCTTATGGGTAAGAGCATTTCTTTTCAGCGATGAGACTGATTCTTACGCCATAAGGCCCTTAACTCTTGGTCAAACAATTGGCCGGATTTTACCTTTCGTTCAATCTCATTATTTGCTCAATCTTTCCTTATATGCAGTAGGTAACACCATGTAGCTCAAAAATATAGAACCCAGAAAGGTGATTAGGTGGCCAGAATAGTAACCGAAAATTCTGTGCTTGGTAATAACATGAACTGTGGTACTGATTTTTTTTTTTACTTTAATCCAAATAAATTTAACTTTTTCCTTGTTGGTTTAAAACTTTAAATTATTTCATAGAACAAATCTTTTGTACTGAGTTTTGATGCTACTAAGGAACTGTACCGCTGCTAGTTAATACGCTTTTTCTGTCAAAGAGGAGCAGAGGTATCACTTGACAATTTATCTATTTTTATGCTCATTTTTTCTTCGAAAGGAAAACTCACGGGGTGCGCTCAATCAAAAACAAAAACCAAAATCCTTTTAATCCGGCATTAATTGAGTATCCTGAGGGTTTTAATAAAGAGGGAAGTGTCAGACCTGGAGGAGAATTATCCAAGGTGCTCAAGTCTGGGCTTACGAGTAAGGAAGGGAATCAATCTTCTCTCGCTGGATCCCAACCTATTGATAATCTTATTGGAACTGTTGATTGGCAAACTAACAACTATTCAGATATTAAAACTCTTATCCGTTGTGTGGAATAACCCAACCCCAATGCTACTCTCTCTTGTGTCTTCCATATCCTGGTAATGAGTGAAATAAAGATATAGATGCATAGGTTTGGTTAATGTCTAGGAGAAAGCAGCCCAGAAGTTATGAGATTATTGGTTAAGGTAAAATCATATTAGGTGCTAGTTTTGGGTATGTGGAATTGTGAAGAGGAAGATTGTTCAAGGCCTTTGGGCCTGAAGAAGAGCATCATGGAACAGAGATGGAGGTTTCGGAGGAAAGCCTTAAAAAGAAATAGGAAGCAGTGCGGACAGTGAGTTTTGATCTGAGTCCATCTTCCACCTTGCAATTTTATGATATTTTTTTAGATTTTTTGAAATTAATAGAACAATAGATTGTCAAGTGATCCACTCTGGAAGAATAAAGGTGCCAACTGGAATTGTTACTTTCTGACAATCACTTCCCTTATTTTTTACAATTTATATTTCTCTAAAGTTCTGCTTATATACATGAAAATTTTCAAATGTTGTTCATTTATTTTCTTTGGATTGATGTATTTTTTTTCTATTAACATGCACCTCCTTTTTTACTTTGCATGCAATTGGTGCTCCCCATCAGCAATTCCTGTACTTTCTATGTAAGTATTCCCATATTTAATTTTGCCCATTAAAATTTATTTTGTGTATATGCATGCAAATGAGACAATAATCACAGACCGAGGGATTCCTCACTGAAAATTGTTGCTTTTATGTGATAGGTTTCTGACAAAGCTCCTGACAGAAGACCTACCACGTCTCTTTGTGCGGCCAAAGAAAATTGTGCTTGATTTTCAGAAGGGTCAGTCACTGGGCCCAGTGGCAGAGATTTTGAAGTCAGACATTATTCAAGAAGGCAACAAGGACTCTGTTGGGGAGCTCTCTGTCACCCTTGTTGACGCTCGCAAACTTGCCTATGTCTTATTCGGTACATTTATTTACTCCAAAAAAAATAATATATTATTATTCTTAGTTATGATAAAAGAGCGTAAGTTATTACGACTCCTGTGTCTGGCTAAAGTTCCTTTGGTCTTTTAGATGTCTGGTTAAGGTTAAACCAAAAAAAAAAAAAATAACATCAGAGTTTTTAAGAGAAGTGTACATAAATGGTTTCAATGCATGCATCCTCTGTACTTCTATTTTGAATATTTTAAATTGGGGACAATTGATTTATTGTTTAGGAACCAGCTTTATCAAGTTTCCTGTGGGGTGATGATACTTTTGGGGACCACAATGTAATACGCTATGGATTTTTCTGCTTTAAATATTATATACTTCAGGGACCACGATGTGATGTACTTCTGATGTATACCAGGATTAGAATTCTTGTCGCTTTTCCAAACAAATAGTTTGTTGCAAGAACTAGTTATTCTTAGTCAATTGTTATCACTATTACTTTGCTGCTCTTTTCTTATCTAATCCCTCAGATAAGTTATTATAACTCAATAATTGGGTCCAAAAGTTCAATCAAGAACAGTAACATAACAACTTTGTGATCTTGTTATCTAATACCAATTTTTGGTAAAATGTCAGGGAAGACTGATCCATATGTAACATTAAGCCTAGGAGATCAAGTAATAAAGAGCAAGAAAAATAGTCAGACAACTGTTATCGGCCCTCCTGGTGAACCCATTTGGAACCAAGTATATCCTGACCTTTGATCTTTGAAATTATTTAGTTATTTTTAATAGCTTACTACTATTCTAATTATTTATTGAGTAGGGATCACTTGACAATGGCCTATTTTGATAACTTTGACAATGTAACTTTCAATAAATTTGAAAAAAATCTTAAAAAATAAAAGAAATTTATAGATATATTCTTGAAATTATTGATTGATAGCATTTCAAATTTCATTCAATTTAATTATTGTTTGATGATCCATCAAAGACAATCAAAATTTTATACAATTTGCAACGGTTTCAATCTAACAGCATTTGATGGACTATCAAACAATAATATTTTACATAATTTGAAACACAAGCAATCCATAAGTTCAAGAATATATTTATAGACTTTTTTCTATTTTTGAGTTTTTTTTTTCGAATTTATTTCAAATTTCATTATCGATTGTCAAATGATCCCTCCCCTTCTTTATATTCAGGAGAGCATGCTTGACAAAGAAATTCTGTTTTACTTAATTCTTTTTTTTTTTTTGATGTGTTCAGGACTTCCATCTTCTAGTAACTAATCCCAAGAAGCAGAAATTGTCCATTCAAGTTAACGACTCATTTGGCTTCACTGAGATAACAATTGGATCAGGAGAGGTATCATTTATATTACCTGCATTGCCAGTGAAAGTTTCATTGAGTGCATGCTGGTAGCAGATTTTGCTGGTACAGAGAATTGCCGTGAACAAGTCATTGACCACATGGGCTGCTTACCATGCTACACAAATTGCTACAGTTATAAGATCAACATTGCTTACCAACCATGTGGTACTATGAATTTACTTTTAGCATATACATTATCACAAAATGAAGTATCTGCATTTTATCACCATAGGTGGAGCTAGGATCACTCCAAGACACGGTACCAACTGATCGAATTGTCACAATACGGGGAGGATGGGGCATCTTCGGTAAACGTACCTCAGGGGAGGTGCTACTACGTCTCACCTACAAGGCCTATGTTGAAGACGAAGAGGAAGAAAAAGTCACACCAGCTTCTGAAGTAGAATACTTGGAAAGCGATGATGACATGTCAGAAACAGATTATAACAAAGGGGGGATGACTGACAGAGAGAGGGAGTCTTTCATGGACCTATTGGCTGCCTTGCTTGTTAGTGAAGAGTTTCAGGGAATTGTTTCATCAGAAAGTTTCAGGGACTCTGACTTGACTCCTAGGGGGAGTAAAGGAAATGGTGGCATCAGCAGTGGCAATGTTGTTGATTCTGAAATTGAATCTGGTGACTCGAAAGGTGAGTTATGTACCTTTTGTTAATCATTCTGTTGAATAATTGAGTTAAGTTGATTATGGAAAAACACCAGTTCATAATTGAGCTCAGGATAATGATTGGTAAGTATAACAGGTAGAAGTGATTAGTATTTTTTTTGTTTTAGCTCCTGATTAAGCAGTTAACATTTAATTTTGCAATCAAGGAAATTTGCATGGAGTAAATCTTTATTATTTGATTTTATGTATCCTAATTTTCAACGTGGCCTGGTCTATGCTAAGTTGTCTGGTGAAACATTAATTGAGAACATGAGAGAGAAATGAAGAGATAGCTTAGGCAACCAATAGTAGTTTATCACCGCTTAGACCTAGTGTTATACAAATTTGGCATGCCCATCCTAGGTATCTTTTGTTGATCTCTCTTTCCTTGCTGGTTTAAGTGCAGATCCTGCTTTATTATGGCTAACTGCTATAACAAGCATAGCAGTACTAGTTTCTTTAAATATCGGTGGATCAAGTTTTTTCAATCCATGATGCCAGTAAGTTCTCTACTCTTTTGTGTGTTTTTCTTGTAGGACTTTTCACTTTTGTATCTTGGAAAATAAAATATTAATAAACGTATACACAGTAACTGATACAATAATTATTGGAAAGAAAATATAGAAGGAAGGATCTTCATTGACATTTTGTTCTGCACAATTACCAGATGTTGTTTCTTTTTTCTCTCCAGGTTCTCTTAATATTCATTTCCAGTCTAGCCAAAGATAAAAATGCTGATATGGCAACCAATTCCCTTGTGTAAATTCAACTTCTTTTGTAGAGGGATTAGTATCGCGGCAGTTTTGATTTTCTTGGGTAAAATCCTACTTCAATCTTGCTTTATTCTTTCTTTCTTCTTGAAAATTACTTGTGCATCCTGTTCTTGATATCTCCAACAATGCTTGATTCACCAAGTTGCTTCAACAGTTGCACTTGCATAGATTTGTCATTAAACGAAATTAGTAAACTGAAGCCAGCAAAGTTATCACTGCCTCTTTAGTTTCTTTAAGATCTGCTTGGTGTGGCTTTCATAAGCAAACTTTCATCAGCATTAAGGGATTAGGTGGAGAACATTTGTGGGGCTCGTCCTGTCTTTTATAAATTGAAAAGAAGAACAAGTGCGCGCACAAATATACATGGTTCCTCTTTTTGTTAGTGCATTTGATTTGGAGGTATCAAGTAGGTGACTAGCTACTCAACGTGCTTGACAGCGTGAGCAATTAGACAAGCGTTGTTTCTTAACGAGAAATTGAGTTGATTGTGTTCTCTTTCGTTTCTTTTTAAGCAGAAATAAGTCACACTTGATACCTGTCCTTCAATCATGAAAGATATTTTGAGCTAGCAACCAGACAAACCAATTTATGCTGAACCAGCATTGAATGCGTTCAACATATGGGCTAATACTCTTTTGTTATCTACAGTACAAGTATCTCCAAGTAAAATTCAATTACATTTGATGATGCAAATGAAGACGTTGAAATCAAATTAATTTGATAATGATGGCGACCAATGTGATGTTTGCTGAAATCAAAGGACTAAAAATGGATCATCATTTCTTTTATTTTTCGAAATAAAGATGAAATATTAACTACAATTTTTTAATCGAATTAACATGCAATCTCACATGGAGAGGGCCATCAGTTAATTAATGTAAAAAATTCCTCATTCATTGAATTTGATATGTGATAAATCTAAATAGGAAAAAGTGTATTTCTAAGTTTAGTTTTCAGTCATTTTTTTGAAATTAAATAGGTCCCCATATGTCTCTCTAGGGATTTAAACATACATCACTCCCTAGAGAGACAGGGATCTATTATCATCTTACTAGATTTGAGATTCATTTTTCAGTCATCTATAGTTGTAGTTATTCAACGAAGTATTGCTCTTTCTTATTACTTGTGTAGAAATTAATCTCATTATTTCCCGTCGTAGGTACTTTTTTTTGTTGAATTATTTTTTTATTATTATTCGTCTTCGGAATAAGGATGTTCTTATTTTCAGATCACACTGATCGCTGATGAGATAATGAAATCTACACCTAAATTTCCAAATGTCAGTAATTCGATTCACTTGGCATACTTGAATTTTTTTAATATTTTAAACCTTATATATATTAAATTTGTATGAACTTAGAGGCCAACTTAAATTTTCTTCGTTATTATTATAACGTAAATTAACTTTTTTTTTTTTTGGGTTTCCGAGAGATGCACGCATGTAAAATGTCAACTATCAGCGAGCGTTTGAATTTTAGAATTGGCAGATCTGGATTGATCATTCTATTAAAAAATCAAATTCTAAGAAATTAATTAAGATGTGAGCTGTACAAACTATTTCTTGACAGCACATACGGACAAAAGCTGCAAGTGTGAAGAGATCCATTGAATACAGTCATGGTTCTTGTATGCAGCATCCTGCATTCTTATATCCGCATTTCAAAATTATTTATACTTCACTTGTAATCTATTTGTGCCATATATTTTTATTTAATGTCGAAATTATTTATAGACATGTAAAATAGTTCATATCCGAATGGCGAACTCATAAATATTTATACCCATTGCTTAACAGCATCTCTAGTGCAGATGCAGTTGCTAAATATATTCATTTGAATACAGTTATTTAAAAAAATATTTCTAAAACTCATTTCCTCTCTCCAGCGCTAAATCAGAATTTTTAATTCTGAAGCGCCAGATAGACGCGCGTCAGAATTTACTTTGCGTCAAAACTTAATTTTCGCTCCTTCGGTGATTTTCAGGCATAGTTCTAAATCTGACTCAGATTAAAATCGAGTTTCTAAATAAGAAACCGTGATTCTAGTTTCTGAATTAGAAATTTCTTCTCCAGTGTTAAAATTAAAATTATATAATGACACATCAGATTAGAAATTGAATTAAAACTCCGTTGGAGATGCTCTAATATGTATAATATTTTCACGTTTTGAATGACCATAGAAAAAGAATTAATTAGACACTTTGTTGAGTCAATAAAAAAATATCATTTCAGAATTTTTATTTATAGTAATGTAAGATCTGAATGATTTTGCCATCCAATATAGCACTACTAGAAGCAGAAAAATGTTTCGCTAGCAGCACGACATTACAAATTTAGAATCCTCACTCGTGACTAGCATGTCACCTTGTGATTTCAGTTTGGTGTTTCTACAAAGCACAAGCATTGGGCACCCGAATTTTGCTCCTCCCAAATTGTATATTCTTTTTTCCGGATTGAAGTAGGGAATATTTTGGAGTTGAAGAGCGCATATTTGGATAATTAGATTGTTAGTGTTTTAATATTGAATTTCATTTTTCTCATTCTAATACATATTTGATTGGTTGTCGCCTTTGTCGAATAATTATGATTGCAAATACATCAATCCCATTTTATATAAATCAATGATAAAACTTGTTGCAAATTTTCTCTTCATCAAATGACTTGACATTAGTGACCGAGCTTAGTGTTAGAATTTTGGGTTGTGCTCCTTTAAAATCTAAAAAAAATACATATGAGTCTTTATATTTGAAGTCTAAATTGTATTTTATTCAAATGCATTTGCACAGCCGGCCCCTCTTATATTTTCATTAAGCCTTGTTATTACTTTATACACATATGTTTGGATCATGTAAAATATAGTGTAAAAATAGAAAAATTGAGAATAGTAAATAAGAATAGTGAAAAAATAGTGATTATTAGATTAATATGAGATAGTAAAAAGATAATGTATTCTGAATAGTAAAAATATTATTTGGATTACATTATTTGAAATAATAATGAGAGTTAGAAAACATCAACTATTCTATCTCCCCCTCCTAAAAGCATAATCTATACTATTATATAAAGCATCTAAGAATTGGATGATTCATTTTTTATCATAGTATTTTTTTTTATTATACCCATTTTATCCCTCAATTAGACAGATAATATTTATTTTTGGTTGATCGAACGTATGTGATCACGTCCATTGATCCCCTCTTTCTCTCCATTTCTTTTCCATATATACTATTATTTCATAATATTATTTTTTATTTAGCAACCTTGTGCATATTTGTAAGAAATATTTAATATATATTCTTTTTTGCTTAGAAATCATGAATCATTAACTCATATTGTGCAAAATCTCATCCAAGATTAAATATAGATTATATATGATTCAAAATTTATAATTTAATATTAGATAAATATGTTTTTTATCTTATAATATTTTAATTTTATAAACAAATTGCCAATAAGGGGGGCAATATGTCTATAGTGTATTTCTGTTCAATGTGCATAACTTCTTCTTTTTTTAACTTTATTTGAGAAAACATCACCAAAATTTTCAATCCATTATCAATGAAGCTCAACATCTAATACTTCAGATTAAGCGGCAACATAAAAGATCATATATACTTTCAAAACTAATCTAAATGATTCAAATAAATGAATAGTCTAAAATTATGTACATCTACAGTAATTTCGTACAGTTAACGATCATGCACATACCTTCAATATGAGTACGAATCTACTATTATCCAACTCAGAATAACAAGAGTACAAGACTCTATTATTCCGAACTGGACCGTCCCATAAAAAATAAATGAATCCGATTAATTCTGAAGAGAGAAAAAAAAAGAAAAAAGGAGAGAAAAAAATAATCAATATGAACCATTTATTTTGAATTCGACGATCCAGCTCAGAATAACAGATCCTGTTATCTCGAGATGGATATCAGCGAATGTGAATTCCCCTCAGCATGAAGTGATGGAGCGACAGAGCACCGACAATTTAACTTTTGATATTATTTATTCTCACTACCTTTTGTATACGAGAACAATTTCATTATTTCCGTTTAACATTACTTCATATTGACATACACTCACTTTGCTACTACGGAATATTAGTAATATATAAATGAACATGGGTTGCTTTTAATTTTACTTTATTTGACAAATACAAACATAAGTGAAGCATTATTATTTTCTTCTTTAATAAAAAATAGAAGTGTTAGTTTAATGTCAGCAACAAAATAAAGAATTAAAAAACTACCATCACACTCTAATATTTTCATATGTAAATAGATGCGATGATGCCTCATGTTATTTTGTTACTGTTTAATTATCTAATTCATTGGAATTATTTTTTTATTAAATAAATTTTTTATGTCTAGGGACAAATATACATTGTGGCAGCCCTGGTCAGAAATTAATTTAAAATATCTTTATAATTATTTATATTTTCAAAAAAATATAAATATTGAAGAATTTTTTAATTTTGATCCTAAAAAAATCTATTTTTTTTTTTATTGAAGTCTGGCTCCGCCATATTTGTGTCATCACAAACAACCTGAGTGGGACTAAATTTGGTGAAATTAGACTGAAATTGCAGAGGAACACGTACCTCTGCTGCATTTATTATTTGCCTTTTTTTTGGGTCTGATAGGTTAGCAGACTTTCGAATAAAAAAATTAGTTTAAAGAGTTTTTGGACCGTTAATTTTATATCGGGATTCGTACTTTTAGCATACTCTGAGATCTGAAATTCACATTTTCATTGATCATTACGAATTCTAATGTAAAATTAACGTTCCGAAAACCCTTCAAATTAATTTTTTTATTCAAAAGGCTGCGAAACTATCCAAACGCTTTTCTTTTAACATCCGACAAGTTCATTGATCTCTAAATCATGAGCTCCTTTTCCTGGAGAGACATCAAATATGCTTATTTCCACTATTGACAATGATAGCTTAACTTTTAGCAGTTTTATACAAAAAAAAAAAAAAAAAAAACTTTAGCAGCTCTTAGTTCTTTCTTCCGTATGAATGAATATGATTGATCCTGAAACTGAGCAAAATGATCTCTGCAGTTCTTTACAATGGAGAAGATCTAATTCCACGGGATTCCACGTGTCCCATGCTACTCGGGTCAGAGCGTAAGCTAGTGATGCTTTCGGCTACTGGACTCTAGCCATCTAGGGTGCAGCACTCCACTGCTTCGCCTAGCAGCACGACGCTTGTATTGCTCTCCCACAACTAGGGCTGTCAATGGGTAGAGTAAAGTAAGGATGGAGATATTTTCATATTCATATCCATTAAAATTTTTTTTATCCATATCTTATTTATACCCATTAAAATTTTCTTTATCCATACCCTACCCTTATCCATTAAAAATTTCGGATAACAAACGGGTAACGATATATAACGCGTAAAAATAAAAATAATTCAATAAAAAAAAATTATATGATTTAGACAAATAAATAGCATTAAATAAATATACTAATAAAGTACAATAATAATTAATATTTTAGATATAACAAAAATCATATCATTTTTTCATGTCAATTGTCATAAAAAAATATACTAATTACTATATATATTTATATAATTTAACCATATATATTTTTATTAAAAATATAAAATAATTATATTTATATATATTTAACTATCTATATATTTATATAATTTATCCAATGGATAATGGATAACAAAAATCTCTTACCCATATCTATATCCGATAAGCTAATAATTTTTTTTTCTTACCCATATTCATACTCGATGATCTAACAAAATAAAATCTTATCTATATTCATCTTACCAAATACGATATAGATCAAATAAACGATCAAAAAATACCATTAACAGCCAGACGGTTTTCACGATTTAGACGGCTCCCATTTCACTCAGCCGCTACTATGGGAATCGCTTTTGCATGGCCACTAGTCCTCGGCCATGTTCCGGGTCCATCCAGAAATATGATCAAGCACACTGCTTTCACTGCAGAAGAATGTGAAATTTCTATTACGACAATAGCGTGACATTTTCTGTTGGACTTCATGTTCCTCTCACAAAGTATACTGTTTCACATTAAACTACACAACTAGGTGCACTTTGAATCAACAATGGACGCCAGGTCTGTCTGTTTCTGACAACATCACGTGCGTCGAGACAAGGATACAGTCATACAGGACAGATTTGTTACTGCGCAAACTGCGCGATCATGAATCAACGGCTATATTCGACGATCCTTTATTCTATGGCTGTGATGAATGAACACAATGACCCATCACCCAAGGGTTTGTGTATTAATCAACCCGACACACTTGGCGCCTGCTCATCTCCGTTACTCTTTAAATGGTTTAAATCTCAATTATATCATGATAATTGATAATTTGATATCATCTACAACCGAAATCTCAGTTCCTCTCAGAAATGGAGGGAATACTATCCAAAGTCCAAACCCATCCGAAAGTGTTTATTTAAAGAGAAGGGATCCAATTAACACTATTTTGATGTCACATCGGTGTCATTAAAATTAAATATCAAATATCTATTATTTAAATTCTTAAATAACAAAACTAATTGAAAGAATATTTTGTAAATATCATCTTATATATATATACAAGAAATTATATCATTTCGATATTATTTATATAGGCATCAAGCGTTAATAAAATCAACGGATCAAATTTTACAATTTAGACACGTTACTTGATGGCTATACAAATAAAGTTAAAAATTTTGATTTTTCATATACATACAATTGAGATGATATAAAATATATCTAACGTTTCACATTTTTAAATTTATACATAAATAAATAAATACCATAAGCATAAAAAAATAATAATTGAATCCTTCCCTTATTTAAAACCCTCTCAGGAACTGCTCCGCTTGAGCACGAACTCTCTGGGCTCCTCTCTCAAGCCGAGCACCTCCCGGAGAGAAGGTGACATCTCTATCTCCCGTTCATCTCCTCTCAGTTCTCTCTTGTTTAGTTTCATCATTTTCAAATCGGTGTGTTGTTTTGTATTATTTGCATTAATCGAAGTAGATCACTTGATTGAGCGAATCAGTAGTCGATCGGGATTCTCTGTGGGAATTTTTAAGTGTTTTAATATAAAAGCGAGCAGCTTTTAGCTGAGATCTGCCTCTTTCTCCCCCCTCGGGCTTATTCAGAGAGGCCTCGTTGTTTGCTCTCGAGGTAAATCTGTGTCTCTATGAGCTCTCATTGTTCGAAGTGGATTAGTCGTTGCATGTTTTTCAAATTTCCAGATTCAAATCCAAAGTTGCGTCTGACAGATGCTCGACTGCTCGACAGTGCGAAAATTATGCTCTTGACATATTTGGGAATTTCTAAGTTTCGAAATTTAGGAAGTTCGTTCCTTTCTATTTTATGGAAGTTCATTTCTAATTTAAATACTGTATGTGTGACTTTAAGAAATTCAACTTTTAGTTTTTTTTTACTTTCCAAAAAAATGTCATAATAGTATTATTTAGGTTCCATTTGATCTTTCATAAGATGATAATAGACACTATTTGTTACTGTCTTATTATATCTGATTTATTTAAATATTTTAATATTAAAGTTGAGGAGCTTTTTTTTAATATATCACTATTAGATAAAAATTGGCCATTCCTTTCAATATAGCTAATTAACTGTAGTTATTTTATATAAAAATTATAAATGAGTCGATGTTTGTAAAATATTTTCTGATTTATTATTGGTGCATTCTACATCATTTCAAAGCTTTCCATTTTTCCATGGAATTTTAGATCTATCTGTAATAATTGGTGATTTGTTTGGTTCACCACGTTAAATGCTGGATCCGAGTGATTTCTAAATTTGCATGCCTTTTCTAATGAGAATATATATGTTTCTAGATTCATTGAAATATTTCGTGCACTAAATTTTTTGTCCTTTCCCATAGAAAGTAAATCTGACCTGGAACCTGGCATGTGCACTTGTTTGCAAATGTTACAGATATGGCCAATATATTTTTCAAATAAAGTCTCGCTATAGAAAATTCTTCAGCAGATAAGAGAATACTGCGTGGTCATTTAATTGGCCTGCATCTAACATTGTTATTTACGAAATGCATAGATCAGGTCACATTATATCACAGATGTCGCTGCTTGGAATTAGAAAGTGGAATAGATTCACACCCCCTTCTAAACAAAATTTGTTTGGCGGAATAATTTTGGTAGGTTATGGTTAATGCAGCGTACTTTGTTAACCTTTTTATACTTCTAAAGTGTATATTCTGTTGCCTCCTGTGATTCGAGTGCAGCAGAAGGAAAAACAAGACTTAACCAAAACAAGAAGGTTCAAAATATTGTAACCTCCTTTCTGTTCCACTCTGTTACCTCCTCTCTCTAACATTTGTATCCCTTCACCTTAAGCTATTTAAACACAGCTATATTTTCTGAGACAGTAAAAAGTTGTAATTCTGATTCCAAAATTTATTATCATTTGAGGTTTTAGTTCGCAACCATGTCGGATCTCCAAACCCCTCTGCGCCCAAAGAGGAAGAAGGTGCTGGTTGACTATCTGGTCCAGTTCCGCTGGATCATTGTTATCTTCGTGGTGCTTCCTGTTTCCTACCTCATTTACTTCAAGCTCTACCTTGGTGACACCTGGTCGGCCATGAAGTCTGAGAAGCGCCGCCAAAAGGAGCATGATGAGAATGTCAAGAAGGTTGTCAAGCGCCTCAAGGAGCGCGACCCCAAGAAGGATGGTCTTGTGTGTACCGCTCGCAAGCCTTGGATTGCTGTTGGAATGAGGAATGTTGACTACAAGCGGGCCCGCCATTTTGAGGTTGATCTTTCTGCCTTCCGTAACATTCTTGAGATCGACAAGGAAAGAATGATTGCCAGGGTTGAGCCACTGGTAAACATGGGTCAGATTACCCGCTACACCTGCCCCATGAATCTCGCCTTGGCAGTTGTCGCAGAGCTTGATGATCTGACTGTCGGTGGGTTGATTAATGGTTATGGGATTGAAGGCAGTTCACACCTGTATGGACTCTTCTCTGACACAGTTGTTGCCATGGAGGTTGTCTTGGCTGATGGTCAGCTTGTCAGAGCTACCAAGGATAATGAGTACTCTGACCTGTTTTATGCCATTCCTTGGTCCCAAGGCACATTGGGTTTCCTTGTCGCAGCTGAGATTAAGCTGATCAACATCAAGGAGTACATGAAGGTGACATACAAGCCAGTCAGGGGAAACTTGAAAGAGCAAGCCCAGGCTTATGCCGATTCATTTGCACCCAGAGATGGGGATCCGTCAAAGATTCCTGATTTTGTTGAGACCATGGTTTACACCCCGACAGAAGGTGTTATGATGACCGGCGTCTACGCTTCCAAGGAGGAGGCAAAGAAGAAGGGGAACAAGATCAATAATCAGGGATGGTGGTTCAAGCCTTGGTTCTACCAGCACGCACAGTCTGCTTTGAAGAGAGGTATTTATTGATTGAATTGCCAGAGTCAATTATCAGACACCTTGCCCAAAACTATTAAACAGATCAAAGTGCCTCGGCCTATTCTATAGTTGTTAAATTTGCAAGTACTTTTAATGCAAACTTGATTCTTGATTTCCCTGATTAAAAAACCCATACTGCTCTCCACTACCCATACAATTTCAGATGTGTCTAATTGATTTATGCTTTTTAGATTGGTTTGGTCCGAAAACAATCTTTACTGCTAATTTGACTGGTACTTAAACAACTCCTGCTCAAGAAAAGAAAATATCTTCTTTTCATAGACGCCTTCTGAATTTATTGCTCATGCCCAGAAAAATACTGAATCAGTGATTTTTCAAATTCATGTTTGCTTGGTCCTTATTTGACTACTACTACTGATAATAACAACTAATTTTTGTGGTTCCATTGTGCATATGCAGGTGAGTTTGTAGAATACATACCAACAAGGGAGTACTACCACAGGCACACACGGTGTCTATACTGGGAGGGTAAGTTGATCCTGCCGTTTGCTGACCAGTGGTGGTTCAGGTGGACCCTTGGCTGGCTGATGCCCCCGAAGGTTTCCCTCCTCAAAGCCACCCAGGGTGAAGCTGTCAGGAACTACTACCATGACATGCATGTCATCCAGGACATTCTTGTGCCCCTCTACAAGGTCGGTGATGCCATGGAGTTTGTCCACAAGGAGATGGAGGTACTCTTTCCCTCTGTCTCTCATCATATTTCCAGTGTTGTTGTGCTCGGTAATTTAGAATTAACTGTTTAAAATGTTTGTGTACCTCTTTGCTGTGTTTATTGCGAGAGACTTCATTGATTCTTAAGATGCTTGTGCAATTTAGAAAGATTTTATTTTTGGGTTTTAAGAAGAAACAAAATAAATGTTTGAATGAGATCTGTCTACAATGGAATTTGGTGCCATTCTTGTTGTACAGGCACAGTAACAGTGCTTGCTATTTGTGATTGTACAGCAGCGATTATAAACCTTTATTATGATTATTTTGTTGCGTTCTACTATATCTACATATGGTCAGTTCAATAGACCAACATTACTCATGAAGTCAGAGTGATTTTACTGCTTTTATTCTAAATTTACAATAATCATCTTATTCTGTATTGACTACGGTAACATTCTTTCATATCTGAATCATCACAACTTGTTTTTACAGGTCTACCCGCTCTGGTTGTGCCCACATCGACTCTTCAAGCTCCCGATCAAGACTATGATCTACCCAGAGGCCGGGTTTGAGCACCACCACCGCCAAGGTGACACCCCATATGCACAGATGTTTACTGATGTTGGTGTCTACTATGCACCGGGCCCTGTGCTGCGCGGTGAGGAGTTCAATGGCTCAGAGGCTGTGCATAACCTTGAGAAATGGATGATCGAGAACCACTGCTTCCAGCCCCAGTATGCCGTATCCGAGTTGAATGAGAAGGATTTCTGGCGCATGTTTGATGCTGAGCACTATGAGTACTGTCGCAAGAAGTATGGTGCAGTTGGTACATTCATGAGCGTGTACTACAAGTCGAAGAAGGGGCGCAAGACTGAGAAGGAGGTTGCCGAGGCTGAGGCAGCTATCGCCGAGTTGGCATATGCGGAGGAAGTTTAGGTTCTGACACTTCAATTTCCATGAATAAGTTGGGTTGGCTGAGTGTTTCTCAGAATTCTTAGCTGTTAGTTTGAATTAATGTTTTCTTTCTAGATGTTTAATTCTTGGGGATCTGTAATATGTGGGATGGTTCTTTTTGCTCTTTTCAATTTATCGGTCATGTGCTCTGTAATGCAAGCTTTGTTTAATTCCTACTGATTGAACATCAATCTCTTGGTATTTTTCTGATTCAGACGTGTTCATGCGGAAATGGTGCCATCTCAGGTTGGGGTACAGAAGTCCGGTGGTCCACATTGATTGGCATTCATTTGAAATA
The DNA here is from genome assembly GCA_037127355.1 of Schoenoplectus tabernaemontani. NCBI lineage: Eukaryota > Viridiplantae > Streptophyta > Magnoliopsida > Poales > Cyperaceae > Schoenoplectus > Schoenoplectus tabernaemontani. The sequence goes on from CM073749.1 coordinate 16,186,482, forward strand.
AATCAAATGAAAGTACTTGTACCCACAAAAAAATGAAGCGCTGATCTGTCAGAGGCACAATTGCTCAAGCAATGATCAGTGAAAATCTCATATTGTACAGTGAAATGCCCATGTGCAATCATTCATTTAGGAAAACTTCAATCCATATGAGGAGGGCTGACAAAATTTCCTGACCTGACGGATCAACCTAATTCAATGAGAACCTAATTCGATTAATTTGAGAATAAATGAGTCGGATATGAATTGAGATTTTTTTTTATTTATCACGGATCGGGGTCAATTACGACGTGATATAATTAATTGTGTTTTTTAAATTTATTTTATGATTTAATATTGATCAAACTTAAATATACACTAATTGAAATTAATTATATATTATTTAATATTAAATTACTTAAAAATATAAAATAATTAATAAATACTTAAATTATATTATTCGGGGTCGGGTCGGATTGACCATAACCTATTCAAATTGGGTAGGGTCAAAGAAATGTTGTCCCGATTTTAAATGAGTTGGGTTGATCCGTGTCCCATTCAAATCAGGTCACGACAAAAAAAAATTAACTCGATTTTAAACGAATCAGGTAGAATCAAATTAAAATATATATAATAATGATGATCCGACTCAAAGCTAAAATTGAAGCACACATAAAACACAAAGGAAAAATAAAAGCTAAAATTTGAGGTGGTATTAAATTATTTAGATTCTACTGTTTAGAAAACCATCAAGTACAAATATGATTGAAAATCATGTTACCTTTCTTTGAAATCTCTAATCATATTTTTGAGAAAACATTTCTATTGATTTCTTTACAATTTCTGGATTCTTCGTTTCATAATTTGAGTGTGAAACTCACATAAAAATATCCAACTTCCATCGCAAAACTAAAAAGTGCGAATTATATAATTCAAAAATTTGAACTTATCTAAAGTATTTAAAACTTCCATTTATTTGGGACTCGCGGTTTTCTGTTAAGATTCGACTCGTTAGTTATAAGATTTTTCCTTCACAAGAACGGCAATTTGAGGAAAGGAAAGTTTGGAAAAAAGTGAAAAAAAATGCATGGGCCAGGACAGAAATTGAAATGGGTATGTCTTAAGAATTGAAATACTATATGGGCTAAAATATAAATTGTTCTGCCAGGAACTCACACCCATTTGACTAGACTGGGCCTGATTAGGGCTGTCAACACACCCCGTTTCGCCGTTTCGTTTCGTGGCAAATAAAACGAAACAGATAAAAAATTTCATTGTGTTTCGTTAACGAAACAGTTAACGTCGTTTGTGGAACGAAACGGATAACGAAATTTATCTATTCCATTTCGTCAGTTTCGTAAAAAAATTCTACACGGCTGCTATATATGAATTGCAGAGATGAGACAGCCTAGGGTTAGATATAATCCATTCCGAATTTCCGATCGTATCTCTCTCTCTCTCTCTCTCTCTCTCGTCTTATTCGCCCGCGCGGCGCGACGCTCTCGTTTCTTTCGCTCATCTCTGAGAGAAAAACCCTAACCCTAAATCCCCTACCTGCCGCTGTCTCGCTCAGCCGATCTGGCGATTTCCTCTATGCCACTGTCACACTTTTAATCACTCTCTTTTGTCTCGCTCACTCAGAACTTGTTAGTAGATTTTTAAGTAAGAAGTGCTAGATGATGATCCATTGTGGTCGTAAATCTTGTCCATGGTGCGCGCGCGCCTGTCGTCAACGATCTGTCCCTGTTTTCGGTACGGCAGCCAAGGGCTAAGAGAAAGATGAAATACTGTCGTCAACGATCTGTCCCTGTTTTCGGTACGGCAGCCAAGGGCTAAGAGAAAGATGAAATATCAGCTACCTAAGTGAGAGACATGTGACAGTGGTAGTTGATGCAGGCCTCGTCATCGCCTGCAAGTAGGCACCAGGTGATGAAATCCTTGTTTATATATTATTTTGTTCAAGTTCTGAGATTTCTCTTACTGTCTTGCTCTTACTGTCTGTTCTTATTGTTCTTACTGTCTTGCTCTTACTATCTTACTGTCTTACTCTTAATGTCTTGTTATTTCTTTTATTGTCTTACTATTACTGTCTTGCTCTTACTGTCTTGCAGATTTGAGAGGAATATTGTTGTTGTTGCCCTTACTGTCCTTATTGTGTGAATATGGTATCAGTGACTGAATCTGAGCCTGATATTTCCTCTGATGAGTATGTCTCCTCACTCTAACCGTGTTACTGTCTTACTATCTTGCCTGTTCATACTGTCTTACTTTGTTGGCTTGTTGGCATGTTGCCTTGCTGGCTTGTTAGTTGTTGCCTTAATAGTTTCTTGGTTTGTTGCATTCGGCTCCCTAGATCTCAAGTAGTGAAATTCAATGATGTTAGAGACTTTAATTATTTACATACTTAGTCATTAGTTAAGATTGGTATATGTTAATATGACTGAGATTGGTATATTACTTAGAAACCTGCTTGAGATTTGGGTTGAGACCAAGAGTATTATCTTATAAATTAGAATGCTAATATGGCTGAGATTGATATTTTGTTGTAATTTAGCATGAGTCCAGGGTTGAATCTTGAAACCCCAGAGGAGATTGATGCTCCAATTGAAACTCAAAACCCTAATGCCTCTGAAGAACCCACAAAAAAGAGGAAATATCTTCAAACATGTTTAATAGTAAGGGATCTAGTGCTAGCAGTATTATCAGTGATACAAGGGCTGGTTTGAAAGATTTCATACGTGTTAAGAAAATATCTGAACCCATAAAGTCAGATATAGATGATTATATGGCTGATGCACTTGATGAGGCTAGTTTGGATGATGATTTTGATATTCTAGCATGGTGGAAACTAAATGCCTCAAAATATCATGTTCTTGCTCGATTAACCCGGGATATCCTAGCTGTCTCAATTTCCATAGTGACATCTGAATCTACATTCGGTATCCGTGGTAGGACACTAAACCCAGTTAGAAACTCTCTAAGTAATGAAAATATTGAGGCTCTTGTATGTGGTCAGGATTGGTTGCACGCGTCGGTTACTGGTATGTGATGTTTGTTATATGTTATTTGATATACTGTTGTTTGTTATCTGTTATCTGCTAACTATCTTGCTTGTTGTCTACATCTGTTGTGGCAGAAAATAGTTTGAAATTTGATGATAAATTATGGCCTAGTGATGATGAGGTGGCACTGAATGATGGTATATGTGGCAGTGGAATATGAACCTGTATGTCAGTTGTAACTCTTTCTATGCTTTTGTTGGCTGTTGCCTTGTTGGCCTGTTTGTTTGTTGCCTTCCTGGCTTGTTTGTTTGTTGCATTGCTGGTTTGTTGTCTTACTGACTTGTTACCTTGTAGTAGTAGTTCTGTAGTTGTAGCCTGGAGTTTGTGTACTCTTTGGCTCATCAGATCTCAAGCGGTGATTTTCAATGATGCTAGAGACTAGTTGGTTGAAATTGATATTTAGCCATTGGTCGAGATTGATAAATTGCTGAGAAATGAGCTCGAGATCCGGATTGAGTTTGGTATTTTGATGTAATATCTGGCTTGTTGCTCGTTGTAATATTTACTGGGTTGTTGTTGTTGTTGTAATATCTGGTTTGTTGCCTTGTTTGCTTTATTCGCTGTAATATTTGCCGGGTTGTTGCTCGCTGTAATATTTGCTGAGTTGTTGTTTGTAATATTCATTGTAATATTTGCTGGGTTGTTGTTGTTGATGTAATATCTGGTTTGTTGCAGTTGTTGTAAACAATTGAAATTTTTAACACAATGTTTTTTAACTGTTTATTTCGTTCAACTCGTTTCATAAAACGAAACGATCAGCGTAAAATTTTTCTCTTTCGTTAATTTCAAATAACAGTTAACGCAAAAAAATATAAACTGTTAATTAAATACAACAGTTAACGCAAATTAGATTTACGTGACTGTTACACACGTTAGACAACCTAGGTCTGATACGACCACCTCCGGCTCGCTTATCACGTGCGAAGCACGTGTCAACTTATTTCCTGGCGGGAACATATTGGAAGTCGCTCTTCTCCCGCCATTTCCTCACGCTTCTTCACTACCCTCCCAAGTCCCTAGGGTTTTCTTACCATTTCGATTCTATCTTCTTCCATCCAGTGGGGAAAAGAGAAGCAAACGACCAGGAAGGACGTGAGAAAACTAAAGAGATGTATTCGAGTCAGTACGATAGCACTTTTGCTTCTTCCCAGTCAACCCAATCCCCCGATTCTTCTTCCGCCAAGGTAAAATTTTCGCTCCAATTTATCAAATTTCCACATTTTGACATCTTCCAACAAATTTCATCTTTGGAGCCTGATATGTGCATTCAGATTGGTTGTTACGTTATTCAATCTTTTAATTTGTAGAATCGTGCCATTACGAGCACCACTGTTCCACTGACTGTGAAGCAAATCGTTGATGCCTACGAATCAAGCTCTGAGAAGAAATTGACATTAACAGTAGATGGTGCGGACGTTTACAATGTAAGATAAAATCTTCTTTTTTGCTCAGTTCTTTATATAGATGTATATATTTTTATAAGTTCTTTTGCTCAATTTATAGATCTAGTCTCTAGGTTTTTGTTTTAAAGAGCATTTGATGATAGATAAATTTTAGGTCGCTAATGCAACTTAAGTAGCATTTGATTAAGCTAGTTACAGTACAAGTTTCGTTTCACACTGTTCATTGATTTGACCATGATTTGCCTTCGTGATGGATGTCCTCACAGAAGCCATTGTATAGGAAGATAATTTAAGTGTTGGAAAAAGAAATTGAATGCAAACTTGAAGTGCAATAAGTATGTCAGGGCAGTTCTCCAAATTTTCTCCTTTTGTTCTTCATCCTTGTAATTTTCTGATTTGATTAAGCCAATAACTTATCATGAGGATGCTTTCTATAAAATAGACAAAGAAAGAGAATAAAGGCACTTTCTGCTGAGCGAAACATTGCAATACTAGTACAATATTGGTCTAGTTTCTTTTATTATATCCTGGTCCTGTTTACTATGGGTGATCCTTTGGCTATTATTTAGCTGGTATTCATCATTTAATATTTCTTTTACTATGTTCAACTTGCCAGATTGTGTTGGCGGGGATGATTAGCAATAAAGCCAGTAGAGCTACGGATATTACCTTTACACTTGATGATGGCACTGGCCGCATGGATTTTATTAGATGGTCGACTCTTGTAGCTCCATCATTTTTGTTATTGGCCATGCAAACTCTTACAGTGATGCTTGATACGTTAATAAGAGAAACATTATGCATGACTGAATTCTAAGAGAAACATGTCATAGAATCCCCCTTTGCACCCGACTGACTCCAACACATATTTTTTTTTTAGAAATAGCCTTATTTTCTTTCCATTTCTTTGATCATTAGTGAGAAAGTAGCTTGCATGATAAATTGGTAATTTTGAGATGTAGGAAGATAATTTATAAAGACTTCTCTTTTTGTTATTCTCTGCAAGGAGTTTTAATTGGAGGGAGTTGGGGGGATTTGCTTGTTTGAAAGGGGTTAAATGTGATATTTATTACTTTTCTGGATTTGTGTACGATAGTTTGGAATTTAGCACACATGAAAGTTTTGTTGTATCAGTGCATATGGACTCGTCTTACCTTCTAATATCAAATAACATGGTATTATCTGAAATACTTAATCTAAATATAATTATGAAACTGTAGGGTCAATGATGCATCAGATTTGAATGAAACAGCTACTATAGAGTATGGGTTCATCTCTCTATATCTTATATTAAATTATTATATTGTAAATTTATTTGTGTATTTATCTTGGGTATGCGTACTCAGTTCTTTACATTTTGTGATTTTACAAAGGAATGGCATGTATGCGTCAATATTTGGTAGCTTGAAAGGATTTCATCAAGGGAAACGTGCAACTGCATTTGCCATTCGGTGAGTGATGACTTCTGATCAATTTTTTTATAAAGTCCCTGAGGAAATTAATTTTGATGCTTCTTTAAATTATGTCCGATATATGTTTCATACATAATTGTTTGTTTTAAGTAAAAATTAGGAAATACTGTGATCTGAAGCGGTGGCTGCTACCAGAATGGTTCTGAAAGAATTTGAACTAATTGCGCTACTGTTGAACCGTTTTGCCCAATCGCGACATAAACACAATATAATTTCTCATTCTCTTTTGTGACATAAACACAATATAATCTCTTTTGTATCAATAGCTATTGGTTCATTTTGAATTAAGACATGGACTGTTAAATATCAAAGTTTGTACACTTTTGTGATATTTAGTTTTTGTTTCCTTCAAATTCTCCTTCTCAAGGTGAATTTTAGTGTTATGCAAATCAACAAATCAAAATGGAGATGTTTTCAGTGCACACAGAAACTTTATTATGTTTGTATTTAACTTTATCGAGCTATTAAATATGTTATACTCTTTTAGTCCACCAAGGACCAAGCTGATAATATGCATTTGCTTTTATCTTTGCTCTTTCTTCTGCAGGCCAGTAAAAGATCATAATCAGATAGTATTACACTTCATCCAGTGTATTAGAATGCATCTCGAGAACTCCAAAGCAAAGGTATTTAAATCTTTTTATTGATAGTTAAACACAAAATGTGTTCTAATCAGAATCAATGGTATAAATCTATTTTCTATTTCAGGCTGGAACTCTGTCCCAAACCCAGCAAAGTGTTGTTAATGAATCTTCTCTATTTAGTGGATCCAAGGAGCCTCAAACTCCAACATCCAATAAAGTAAGTTCTTCCGCTCCTTTTCAGTTGGTCATACTTCTGATATTTTAATTTGTTTGAAGAATATGCCAAAAAAAATTTAATCTTCTGCACCAATCATGCATTCATGATGATATCAGTATCAATCAGTTGGGTTGGCATGTTGGGACCTCAGCCCACAATGTAAGCTCATCTTTGTTATCTTTGGCCAGTTTGGTAATTGGTTGCTTAGCAATGAAAATATAGTTGAGATTAGGCTTTGTTGTACAATCATTATGAGTAACAAATATAAATGTTGAGATTTGGTATGTAGACTTCTGGCAACAACACAGCACATGGATCTGAGACTGACATCTACAAGCTGGTTCTAAACGTGTTCCAGGAGCCATCAAGCCTGTAATTTCTCGTTCATATTATCTTTAATTCCCCCCTTTACATTTATTTTTTAATTAATAACTTGAATCTACCTTTTGATTTGATGTGTTTCATTTCAAAAAACAGTGCCAGTGATCATGGTATCCATGTCGATGAAGTGGTTCAACGCCTCGGTTTGCCAGCTAATAAAATAAAGTATGCATATGCTCCAATTTTTCTCTCCCAAATACATAAAGACACATGGGTGGGCACGCACTCAATCATATTTACTGATTTGTTGATTGTTGATAATGATGCAGGGAAGCAATCGATTACCATGTGGATGTGGGTCATATTTACTCAACAATTGATGACTTCCACTTCAAATCTGCATGTATTGACTGACATCATTAGTAATATTTATGCCATTACATCTGTATAAATTCCCTTTTCTTTTTCAGGTCATCTTAGAACTACTTTTTATCTAGTAATCTTACCATTTAATATCCATCATGTTTCTAGAATTGGAGGTTTTATCTCTTGGTGTCCCACCAAGACCTCATTTGGTTCATGTACTTTTCTTATTTAGAAACTATTTTGCGCACTTAACATTCTTCTCCCTTTAAAATCGTTTACTTATATACGGAAATTGCATACTTGAAGACGGTTTGCAAAGATCAACTTTTTTCCCTTCTAAGAGGAGCTTTCTTTCAAAAGTTGGAGGTGATCGGGATTTGTTGCCCTTTGGTTCGTCAGCCAAATTGTATATTACTGCACCACTTGCTCATTTAGAATATGCCTGTCCGTTCCCTGGTATAAACCTTTCATATTATTTCCATTATTGGTGTATCCATGGTACATAGTACACACACACCTGTCCAAATATGTAGAATAAATCTATCTCATTCAATACATGAGCCTCACCTCTCCTATTTATAGTTTCTCATATGACAGTACACAATTTTCTTCATAACCAACTTTACAAGTCAAGTTTTGATAACTCTGAGAAATCTAACAACTTCAAAACGGGGGTTTTTTTCCAAACCTTTGACTTTCTAAGCTTATCTTCATGTGCTGGCTTGACATTCAACCATTATGCATATGTTTAATTTAACACAAATTATTGGCAACATCTTCAGCTTGGGCCTTTCCGTAGGCTCCTGAAGTATTTTCGCCAGCAGATATTTAACTCATCCATATCATGATCGCTTATGCTATCTCTCTCCATTTTGTACACAAGAAGCTTTTATTTGCTTTGTATCTCCAAACTTGTACCAGTAAAGTCATTGTTGACTCCAACACAATAATCCAATATATAGTTCTTGTATCTTTGACATAATCATGACATGATAAAGAAAACCATATATTTTTAAAATAGATCTCTGCAGATAATCAAGTAAACTACACTAACAAGATACATGATTTAGCATCTCCATAAATCATGTTTATATATTTTTTTTCATCTTATGAAAACTTTAACTACACAAACTCCTTAGACTGTTTATTCTTGAGCATACAAAAAAGAGAAAACAAATGCCCTTTCATTAACTTATACTGTAACTACACAAACTCCTTAGACTGGCTATTCTTTAGCATGCAAAAAAAAAAACAAAAAAAAAAAAACAAATGCCCTTCCAATAATTGTTTCCAGATTTTGTCCTGATGAGTCGACATGTTTGCTGGACAAGTACTCATCTCAGTATACCATCCTCCCCAATACCATTCCAGCCATAACTACAGCTCCAAAAAATTTGTTTGAAAAAAATCTGCAAAAGAAATTAGACAAAAAATAGCATGTACCAATTATTATAGCATTAAATTTTCTGGACAAGTTTATTCCGATAATAGCATCTGTGAGACAGTTAAAGTTTTGATAGAGTTGTACTATGTGATGAGTAGTGTTTTGTTTACTAATAAGATGGTCAATAATGGAGATTTGATCTTGTTTCTGTTCCTTTTGTTTTTCTCCATCTCCCTTTGTTGGTTTGAAGATTTCAGATACTAATTTGATGACATTCTATATATTTGTTCAAGAGGCACTGTGTTAATCGAACCTGAAATATGTGAGTATTCCAGATTGTTAATATGAATTCTAAATCAAACACTGTAATTTGTATGGTAATTTGGTGGAACCTTTCTGTAAATAATCTTAGTGTTCTTTAAAGAGTGTTTGGAAGATAAAAATTTCTTGTCTAACCCGTGAAAACTAGCATAGTATTATGTAAAATTTGCTGATATTCAGTTACTTACTTCATAAAAACATCGAATTCACTTGTCAAGTCAACTGTGTATATCTGCCATAATAGGTGTCCAAATGCAGGAATCATAAACAAGTAAAAGGGCCAACCTGAAAAAAAGAAGAAGAAAATAGGAGATAAGTTTGAACCAATATGACATGAAGGATGAGAGAATTTTGTAATGCAAAATAGTTAACAATGGATAGTAAATTAATAATACTAGAATGCAAATTCAAGACGTGTATCTGTTGATCTGAATATTTTCTCCAGTGTCATAATTTTTGTTAGATCTAACATTTTGAGATGAGGCTCATGCCAGCTTTACTCCTATATAAGTCCATGCACATTACCCATGTTAGCATTGTAACCCGCAAATGTCAAGCATCCAATGCATATGGTTGCAAAACCAAGGAGCCAAGTCCTGGCTGAGTCTCCAAACAACAATGCTGTTGACTTAATTCCTGCTTGCACATCGTCATCTTTATCCTATTTTATTAATTAAAAAAAGCTTTAATTGAAAATTGAAGTTTGTTATTGACTATGTATAAGTACAGTATTGGTACAAGAATTCCGGTGGATTTATCATAAATTAAGCTTAGAATGGTTTCAAATATTTTGGTAGGCAAGCAAATTGAACTTGTGAATTATGATGGTATAAACTGAAATGAAAAATGACCATACCAGATGTGCATATATTGTGTCGTATACCATTGTCCAGCATATACCAGCTATGTGTACTGGGAGGAATATATGGATATCATTCAAATTTCCTGTTACAGCTGCCCAGCCGAGTGTTGCACCCCAGTTGTGGACTATGCCAAGAAAAGCTTGAGGCTGCAGTACAAACCAATTAACTTGTTAACGATAGGAAGAAGTTGGAGAAATTTGAAAAAAAAAGCATATATTTGTCTTCAATGAACAGTAACGAAACTTGTACTGAAATCAACCAGCTCAATAAGTAAAAACATATACCCAATATGTCACTCTCTTCATAAGAGGATAAGCAATCCATAATAGTTGTCCCACTGCAGCCAGCGCAATACTGTTTGACGAGTAATAAATAAGTTCAGAATTAATAGTCATTTAGTGAAATTAATTACAAATAGTTAAGTACACAATTAATGTTGCAAACCCCCGAAAAAGATACAGTTAAAAAAGATAAACCAAAGAGGAACCTAGAACTATTGTCTGATTTAATTATTTTGGAATCTATATTATCTTTCAGTGTATGACAGTGAGTCAGTGATTGACCAAGAATGCAAATGTTAATAAGACTTGAATTTTTAAAATGAATTGACTTTTCTTTCTTTCTTTCTTTCTTTCTTTTCTTTTTCTTTTCTTTCTTATCCGTAAGTACATACTTTCCACGCGCTGGTTGCTATCTTCAATCTGTTATGTCCCTTAAATATGCAGTACTACTTACATTATACTAGGTGTTAATAGAAGAAATTAAGTGTCCACTCTATTAATTGTTGTCCACCTTGTGCCCACCCCTTTATTTACTAATTATAATTTTATATATCCGCCAATTGAATAGATATAATTATTAAATATTAAAGTCAAATAATTTGGATACTTTGAAAAAAAAATATTTAGAGTTTTGTTAGTTACCAATTATATACTTTCAATTAACAAATAGATAATTATAGTTGACTGATAAAATGACAGACGATGGGGTGGACAATTGGTGGAAAATAAGAATGATGGACAATGGGTGGAAAGTAATAAAATACATACTTTAATTTCCTTGCTTCACCTTTAGAGAGAAAAGCAGTGCAACAGAAAAAAGAAGAGAGGGAACCTTAAAATGTTAGAAAGGGTCTATGTGCCATTTTATGACACAATTAAGTTATTATAATATTTCCCATACCTCAATTTGTTGAGTTTAAGCACAAGCGGTATAAGCAATGCGATATTCAACGCCCAAAACAACCATCCCTGAAGCGGCGTGATGTCCCCAGCTACCAGTGGTCTCGTCTTGGTACGCTCTACCTGATATATTGAGAGAGAGATGGAGGAGGGAGAATCATGTTCAGTGTCAAACTCAAGTAAATAGAAGCACAATAAGTATATATAGTTATAGTGACTAATCACCAGAACTCTATAACTGTGTGTGCCTAATTAAAAGGATGTGTCGCTAAATTAAATATGACCTGTTTTTTCCCCTCAAGTCATGACAGTTCAGTTTGGCATCCAGTGATCATTACAAATACAATACATGGCTAGATACACAACAAGGGTATATTGAACTTTGAGAAATATTTTGGGAGAGAATCAAAAGTATATATTTGTCAAAGATAAAGTCAGTTATATTTACAACATCCAGTCACATGCTATACATACATGTGAGCACCTATCTTTACATTTCTAACATTTTACGTTTATAAACTATATATAATTACATGTATATGCTTTAACAAACTTACTTTTCTGTCATACTCTAGATCAATAAGGTCGTTTGAGGCGCAACAGGAGATATGCACTAAAAGAGATATCAAGGTAAATAGTCCCATCAATTTGAAATCAGGAAGCATTCCAGGTTTTGTTGCTAGCATAATTGACCTGCCATGCATGGTATACATATATATGCTTTAAGTAACAGAAAATATTTGTGTATGTTTCATATCTAGAGTTTTAAAAATAGTGAAAAAGAAAAAAAGCATTTAGGCAGAAAAGTAGTGCTGTAATCACATTCAGTTCGACAAAAAGAGTCAGATATATTTTATGGGCTGCAATGTGTAATTACACAAATTACACTAATAGAAGGGACATAAGAAAAAAGTTAAAAAAAAAACATAATAGGTTAATTTGTATCCACGCGTACCAGAAGGCAGACCAGGCATGCAACCAAATTGCAAGGTCATCAAACAAGCGGGCAAGTTTAAAATATGGTCGGATCGGCTTCGGCACTTTTGTATCCACCCATGTTATCATCTCACTGCTCTTGCAGACAAATGATTTGTCCCTGAGCAATGACAACGACAAATACAAACCTTCTGACTTGAGTACAGGAAGCAACTTCCGTTGCAGAGGCTGTTCATGCGACCTATGAAGACCCAGTTGGTTCTGAAAGTAGGCAGTTCTGAAGTTACAGTGTCGTCTTGCATGTGGAAAGGTTACTGTGGTGGTGCTTAAGAGTACCATTGTTTAGTAAATGGAGAGCTTGAGAGTAGAGAGAGATACAGAGAGAGATATATAGGTTGTTGGTTGTAGTATGTAGCTTGAGACGCTACTTAACATGGCAATATTTTATATTATATATATATATATATATATTAAAGATACCGTGTCACGGAGATATTTCATGAGTTTAACTCAAAAAGTATATCAAATTATTTCTAAATTTTAATTTATCGTGCTCATTAAATTCTTTATATGAAAATCTTTTGAGATGCAAAATTTTAGAGTGCTTTTTAAGTCATCATTTTTAATTTTTAAAAATGATGCTCAAAGATTGAATATTTTATTATTGATTTTAGAGTTGATTTTTAAAAATTAAATACCATGACTAACAAAGCTCAAAATACTTTAAATTTTTTGCATCCCATAAGATTTTCATATAAAGAATTTAATGAGCCTCTAAACATAACTTAGTTTTTACTTTTTAAATATTTTCTTTTGTGTCTTTTTTAGGTTTATTGATTGTATAGTTGTTAAGTGTAACTTATAACTCTTTTTAATAAAATCATAATAGCATTTTGCCGGCTAAAGGAATATTTTTGTGCTTTATTATAAAAGAACAAGGATAATTTGTCTTTTATGTTTTTAACTAGATATTTATCAATGTTTTTTCGTAGTATAACTAGAGTTATCTTAAACCGAATTATTCAAGGGGAGGGGATCCTTCGTTAATGAGTTATTTTGACAACTTTGAAATTGACATTCTAAAAAATTTAAAAACATCTTGAAAATAAAAAAAAAATTATGGATACATTTTTCAAGAATTTTCTAAGTTATCTAAATAAATTAAAAACAACAATTTTTAGTTTGTCTTATTTAAAGTAAAAAAAAATAGTGTTTCAGATTTTACGACTATCAAAATTTTATATAATTTATAACATTTATAATTTAACTGTCTTTTGATGAATCTTCAAACAATAGTTAAATTACAATAAAATTTAAAATACTATTCATCTTGAGTTAAACAATATATCTGTAAATATTTTTTTTGTAAATATTTTTTTGAGAATATTAATTGTCAAAATAACAATATATTATGTCGTGTCTTGTACACTCTTATTCACTTCAAAGTTTGATTTATCTTAATTATTTGAGTTTGAGTCTAAATAAGAAAGTGATAGAAGTAGAAACTCAAATAATTAAGATAAATCAAACTTTGAAGTGAACAAGAGTTACAAGACACGACAGAAGTTGAAACCTTTGTGATATATAGTACAAATTTTAGTGACGTCATCTACAAAATTAAATTGTTCCATATTATATAACATATACACTACGAGCACACAGATGCCCCCTCCTTTTGAATATTATATATATATATATATATATATATATATATATATATATATATATATATATATATACATGCATGGTAATCCAGGAATCGATATCCGCTGTCATAAAAAACTATGGTACATCTGCTGTTTTAGTTTTCAACGGCCGAGATTTTAAAATGGAGGGGGCCACTTTTAATGGACCCACAATGCTTGAGATAACAAATTAACTTATGGCACTTACTGCCATATAAAAAAAATATGGGATCTGAATTCGTAATCCAGAATGGTCGCAGCTTTTTAATCTCAATTAGTTGAAACTTCAACGCATCAGATAGTAGGTTTTCACCTTTTGAATTGACCGTGGCACATCTCCAAACAAGACGTACATGAAATGAAAGAAGGGAAATAATAGTTTATTATCTCCAATTTATATTAAAATTTCATGGAAATAAAAAATATACTTTTAGAATTTTTAATTATTTATTCTAAATTTTTTAATATGATTTCAAAATGCTAATAAACCAATAAAATATTAAGAAAATTAATATGTAAAGATGATAATTCATCTAGAATCCTCATATAGAAAGGAGATTCTTTCAAACTTGATGTATACTATATGTTGGTCTTTTCTCGGTTTTTGTAATAAGAGAGCTGGTATACAGATATTATTGTTGATACCAACTTTATTATTAATGTTAAATGATGCAACTTAATTTTTGTATTTTATTATTCAGCATAAATGAGCTATTATTTCAAAGTAGTGATATTTAAATTGAACATTAAAAATAAAGTACAAAACAAATTGCATCATGAGATAGTTGTTAGAACAATTGCATGCGGTAATTCTACCGGTTAATTATGACCGAAGGTGTTGAGCATTGTCTGGAAATTCGAAATCAGGACCAGAATTGCCATTCCAGCTGAGGAATCGTAATTGGGTGAATCAATGAGAATTGGCCGATTAACTACACTCAGATATTTTTCATATCTGTACTAGAACGTACGTAGGATTTGTTTATTCATATTTTATTTCTCAGTGAACATCCCTAACTGAATGATGTGAGTGATCAATATTTTTAAAAACTAACTATTTATATTTTGATCGATATTATTTTTCTCTCTATTTTACTTTTTTTATTTTTTATTATATATTAATAATAGGTCTAAAAAAGTTATCCATCAAAAAATTTGATAATCAACTATTTTTTAGTTTTTTTTAAAAAAATATATATTATAAATTTATTTAAAAAATATTATATTTTTATTAAATAATAAATTAATTTTATGTACAAATTTAAAATCTTTGTAATTGATTTAGACGTCATAAATTATATTTAAATAAAATATATTATTTATTTATAGTAAAATTAATGCTAAATATAAACTTCTGAAGTTAAGAGGACCACACAACAGATGAGTCCGTACTAGTAATATAAAATTAGCCGAATAAATAAGGCGCATCAAATGGATCCATAATTAGATACTCAATGGTCAAAATAGCCAACCATTTACTCAACAAAGACTATTAGCAACGTCAAAGGTTGTTATCAGCGGTGGCAGAACCTCAACACGGCTTTGCGGATAATTTTGACCAGGAGTCTGTTTCAATTTGTCGATTGCATCTCACTGATTTTAAAATATGTTACCGTGCGTAGAAAAAAAGTGTCTTCTTCTTATCACAGGAGATTACGTACGTTATCAATCTAACATAGTTGAATTTTATTCAATTTTAAGTATCATTAAGATTAATTCTTTTGTGTGATAATAGAAAAAAATGATGAGTAAATTATTATTATTATTATTAATTAATTAATTAATAAATAAATGATATTTCTTTCTTCCAATTCATAGCAGATTATTTCTTAATTCGTTGTTGACTAGACAATACATATACATGCTCTATCGCACCACAAAACTGTAAATATAAGTAATTATGAGATAATAATAAAAGTAATTTTTGACTCAAATCTGAAAAGTAAATTATGACTAATTATGAGATATTATATAATAAAAGTAAATTCTGACTAAAATCTGAAAAGTAGGCCATCCAAAATTGGATTGACCAGTGACTACCACGCTACAGAGAACCACTGTTTCAACCATCTATGTAAACATTATTTCGACCCTCTAGTAATATTTATATAATATAATTTTCAAAGAACCGAAAGCTGTAACACGCAATCGAACATTTACAAGGTTGGGCAAACAAAAGATTGGTTGAAGTAAATATTAAATGATTGCATTAGAATAAATTTACAGTGAAGAAAATTAGTTGTCAAGCATTGCAATATATCTTGTGGTAATAGATTCGCAACTACTATGTAATTGCAATTGGAATTTTTGTTGCAACTAGACGCAACAACTTTGTTGCAATAGATATATTGCTACTAACTATTTCATTGCAACTTTCGTTTAAGGCTACAAAATAATTGTGAAAAAATGTGTATTATTAATTGTAACTGCATGTATGCAACGGACCAAATAGTTGGAAAAGTGACATGACGATTTCTTTGTGTCGACGTACTCGACAGAGGGATGGGGGTGGAGCTACATGGAGGAAGAGCGATGAAAGATGGGAAGTGAACTAGCAATCTCATTTTTTTTGTTGCATTAGAAAGTTATTTTCATTGCAAGAAATCCTTTTCAGACATCAATTGATTTTGGATTCAATATAATTAGTTAGTTACAAAAAGGTGTTTTTAGTGCAACAAATAAATTTCAATATGGTTCATCTAATGCATCCAATTAATCTCTGCGTTGTAATATTTCATTGCGATAGTGTCAATTTGACGTAGTAATGATATTAAAATTGATTTAGTTCAATTACAATGATATCAAGGGCCTACACTGTATGTATGGTAGAAAATAAAAATGCTCTGCAGTAATAGTAATTTCGCTATGGCCCTATTAAGACTAGTAAATATTCTCACTCTCATGATTTTTATATTTTATTATATTTTTTTTGAATAATAATTAATATTTTAAGTAAAAAAGTGCAGAAGTTGATTTCTATTTTGTGTCATTTTTTAGAACAACAATTAATATTATAAATAAAAAAGTGTGATATACATAGAGTCAAAAAGGTTTTAAAACTAGTTATATAACCGATGGGGTTGCTAAATGTTTTAGCAACCGGTGCTAAAACTAAT
The DNA here is from genome assembly GCA_037127355.1 of Schoenoplectus tabernaemontani. Classification (NCBI taxonomy): domain Eukaryota; kingdom Viridiplantae; phylum Streptophyta; class Magnoliopsida; order Poales; family Cyperaceae; genus Schoenoplectus; species Schoenoplectus tabernaemontani. The sequence continues at coordinate 16,203,369 of CM073749.1, forward strand.
TTCTGGAATCGAATTTTTCAAACCTTTTAAATCTGATATTTAACTAATAATCAGCTCTAAAGGCTATCATTTAGAACTGATTATTAGTAGAAAACTGGCTAGTCATTAGTAACAGCTTACCTCAAACTCTTAAAACTTTTTAAGACACAAAAACAAGCCAAATTGATAGAGCGTGACGTTGAGCTAATGCTTCCAAACCATTCAACGACTGAACCGTTATAATGACATATTAGATCAATGACCAATATTACTGAAGATCATTCATGATCACATCTTCTTAACTATGATCCATTCTTGTTAAGCCGTTAGTATCGGCTTAACTCAAAAAGTCTCAATCTATTCAGTTTTCTAAATTGTATTTAAAATATTGCTCAGTTTTTTCTCATTCTTACTTGAAACTTTCAATTCTATCAGTATTCTCTAGGCACACACATGAGCACTTATCCACGAGCTATACAATCTTGAGCCTACTTTCTAGATCAACATCATTTTTCATCAAGGATCTTAAGTCCAAATCTAGCTATTGTAAACTTTACCAAACATCATCAAGCATGCTAAATATAAAAATATTCACACGTTATTTTAATTGTATATTTGTTCCAATCAACATTCCATAATAAATAAATAACAGAATCTGCTCTATTTTTTTAATCTTAATAACTTGACGGATATAACAATAATAATTATAATATTATAGTGACGACTTTAATTTAGCTACTGTATCATGTGCATTGTCATGATTTTACAATATATGTAGATGAAAATAGTCATCATATTTTCAAAACTTACCGTGACAACTTGAATTTTGTCTTCAACAACTAACTAAATGGAGATAACATTTATGTGACCACTATAATTATTATATGATCGTGAAAAAAATTATCACCTTTTAAAATATTATGGAGGTAACTTAAATTTGTCACAAATTATTTAGTGAAAGGAGACAAAATTAATGATAGTCACTATAAATATATATACTGAGATGATGTATTATGTTATCATCATTAAACTAAAATGATGACGATTTTTTATGATTGTCACAGTAAGTTTATATTAATAGTGGCATTTTTTACAAGGTCGTTAGAAAAAAATTATGGCGACTTTTGAATTCGTTGTTGAAAAAATCATAGTATGTGACGATATTTATGAGTTTGTTACTATTTAAAAAGAATCGAAGGTGATATTTAATTTAAGTCACTATTTGATGATAATTGGAGATAATATTTATTTTTCCACTAAGTGTTTTTCTTGTAGATATATAAGAATTGAATTCTGAGAAGTACACTTCTCCGTCAAAGAAATCACTAATAAAGCTCAACTATAGTCAATGAACTACTCTTTCAACAATAGAAATAATTATTTCTAAATTATAATGCATGCATCTCGTTAAACTTCATTACTTATTTTGAAGATATAATTTTTTTTCTCCTTCTGTCATTTTTACACTTGAATTCTTGCTTATAGATGTGCTTCAGTCAATTCAAAAAGATGGACTAGGATCCGAAATATGTTCAACATGAAATTAAAATTGAGAGTCAATTCCATTTCTAGATTACCAATTTGCCATTCAATATTCACAAGTACATCACATCCCTAAAATTGTCCTAATTGTCATAAATATTCACTAATCTTCGCTAAACTCACGCTGCTTTTGATTTTTTTTTACGTTTGTGTGTTATATTAAAAATAAAACACAACAGTCAGTAAATTAATCTAAAATATTACAACAAAAATTAAAATAAACACACCCAATACATTTGAAAATTGCAGGTGTCTGAACCGAGTTTTAAACTCGGCCCAGTACACCTGGAACCGAGTTTTAAACTCGGTCCCAACATCATGCTATTATATAGCATACCAAGTATATTTTTTCTTCATCTTCCTTCAGCTAACTATTTCTTCAAAATCACCATTGTTACTGTTGCAAGAGCTTCCAACTGGAAATTTATTTTTCGACAGATCCAGAGCCAACCCATATTCACCACTCTCATCTCATCAACGTTGTAAGTTTTTTTTTCTATTTGGACTATTAATTTTTGCTGTAAAATTGAAATATACTAACAGTAGGGTTTATCGTTCATACTGTAGAAACGAAAATGTTGCTGATCAATGTGTATCACGAATGTCAAATCTTAAAAACTTCTCATGGAACGGATTACGATATTCAAGCTGTGTTGCATGGGCATTTGGACCGTGTATTGCAGCATGACCTTACTTATGACCAGTCTTAACTATCAATGCTGGATTTTTATCGGGTCGGTATGCCGGTAAACTATTTATGGCATATGGTTATGATGCGGAGCAACAACTACTACCACTTGCATTTGCTGTTATAGCAGACGAGGAAAGTGTGACAAACTGGGGTTGGTTCATGCAGTGGTTGCGTAAAGAGGTTGTCGGTCCTGGTAAAATTACTGTTATCTCATATCAACATCTAGGTATAAGGCAGTATTTGAGAGGCCGGATTTTGGATGGCAGGAATCAGCAGGCGAGGTTATTCACCGTTATTGTACTCAACACATTGCGCAAAATATGTATAAGAACTGCCATATAAAAAGAATAAAGGCTCTTTTCAAACAAGCTGCAAGACATAAGAAGCCATGGAGATGCGAGAAATATATAAAAAAAATTAACAATATTAGACCGGCATCTTATAAATTTGTCAGAAAAGCAGGAATCATGCAAGGAAATCTCCCAACGGGACAAGTGTCCAACAGAAGGACACGAAATAACAGAAACCGCAATAATCAACCCGCCGCAGCTGAGAAAGTGTCAACCGAGGAATTCCATTATGAGGAGTTAACCCCAGAGCAAGTGGCCGCATTGCATCAAGAAAGATGGGCACAACATCTAGACGGGGTCTCAATCGGTGGGGAATAATGACAAACAACGGTTCAGAATCACTGAACATTATTTAGGATCGCCAGACAACTTTCCTTATGTGCTATCGTCGAGAACACGTGACACAAATGTATTGAGTGGTTCTATCAGCGTCGACAAATTGCAGCAGCTTGGGAAGCCCAAGGTCTGGTATTCTCCCAAAAGATCACCGAAATGATAAAATATAGCGGTGATAAGGGGAGAACTTACGATGTCATACCACTAGATTGGGTATCAACAACTACGATGTTTACAACAGAAATGGCCTTATCGAGACGGTAATATTCTATGCTTATATAATTTTTTATTTAATTTTAAAATTTAAGCAATAATTTATAATTTCTATTTGAAATGATAGGGACAAAGGGATGAAATGAAATATGAGGTTGAATTAGCCATGGCGAGAATTGATAATTGTTGGTGTCAGAAACTGCAATTGACCGGCATCCCATGCGATCACTTGCTTGCTGTATGTTCATTCAGAAGGCTGGATTACACTCAGTACGTTAGTCTATATTATACCATCAAGTACTACATTAACACATGGTCTGGTCATTGGCGTAGTTATGGCAATAAACGAGATTGATCAATTTATAATGGTCCGGTCATCAGGCCAAATCCAGCAAAAATCAACAAAGGAAGAAGAAGGAAGATACGCATTCCAATGGTTATGGATGAAATGGAGGGTCGTATCAACATGCTGCCAACTCGAGGTCAAGCTCATTCCAACAGAGCATGATTTAGATTACCAGTGTATTTATGTTTTTTGTTGTTATATTTACTAGAACAATTGGATTTTAATTGTTGTTGTAACAATTCGGGCTAGAGTACTGGACCCAAATTTAAAACTCAGATCTGACTCGAAAGTGTAAAAAACGGAGTAATCATACTATATGCCTCTTTTTTGTTATTTCATTTACAAAAAATCTGCTGGATATGTGTTTGACATCGGATCAAAAAGGTAGTTATTAAATAAATAATAAAATATATAAATTCTAAAAATATTTTCAATACAAAATTGAGACAACAATATCTCGGTTTCCCCATCTTTCGGGTTGACTGACGCACATGCAAACAAGAATTCATGGGTTTTATAATTAATAAAATGGAAATAGAGAGAGAGTGAGGTTATATTATTTCGCGAAGTATAAAATTTTGTGTGTCGTGTCCGTATCTCAAATTTGAAAGTTTAAATAGCCGATTCAAATTATTGAATATGATCTTCATATTAAATTATTTTTGGAGATCAAAATTTATATATTTTTTAAAATTTTTGCTATTTTTTAGATGGTTACAAAATCGCTAGGTTTGGATAGTGCAGAAATTGTTAGATCAACAAACTTTATACTTATTTAAAAAATAATAAATTTTTTTAAAAAAATTTAAAATTTGATATCTAAAAATATTTCAATATGAAGATGATGTCCAACCGTTTGAATCGGCCGCAAAATTTCCTTTTTTTTTTTTAATTTGCCATCGTTTTAGTACTCAGTAGACTTGTACATTAGCCTTAGCTTTGTAATTTAATATTTGCAAGGAAGTCGCACCATACACAACCAAATTGAGTACTCTCCACTTCTGGATAAATCCAAAAGAGCGATTTTCAAAGTGAAAATTAAGTTTCGGCACCGCATAATAAGTGAAAATTAAGATGAAGAAAGAGGTTCGGTCAATCTGGCAGCACCTTGGGCAGGTTGGATAAAATCAACTCCGTTGTAAATAAACGGTTTAAGATTCCGAGTTTCTGACTCTAGTACAACAGCAACTTTTATTTCAATAAATTGAGATAAGCTATAAATAAATTTTAATTTGAAATCATAAATAATAATAATAATAATTATTATTATTATTATTATTATAACGGCGGCTTTGAAGTTTCAAGTTTTAGTTTTTTTCCCTTTTTCACTTGTGAAGGTACTAATTATTATTATTATTATTATTATTGTTGTTGTTGTTGTTGTTGTTGTTGTGAATGAAGTGTTAACGATTTTTTATCAAAGGAGATTTTAGTACGTACGTGACGTTTCGTCCATCAGGCTCTGAAGAATTTGAAATCATTCTGATACTCAATCAAATGGAAAAACCAAATTCCGTATGAAAATAATAGTGGAAATTAATAAAATAAAACAAAGCATGTTGAAAAATGAGAAATTGCACATATTGACCGTTACATGAGATAAAGTCGTGATGGGAAAGTATATATCACTAGTCCTTATTTGGTAGTACACAATGGACATGAAGCACTGGTCTTTATTTTGAATAACATTTTGTTTGCATAACTGCATCGAATTAAATATACTTCTTTTGTTATCTGTATGATATATTTGCTTTTATCGACCCAGCCAATGAACACAGCATCGTGAGAATATTGATTATGAGATAAAAGCATAGACCTCCCGTGCTTAACTAAAAAAGTATATCAAATTATTTTTAATTTTAATTCATCATGCTCAATAATTTATTCATATGAGAATTTTGTGAGATATAAAAATTTAAGATATTTTAATTTTTTAATTCATTATTTTCAACTTTTAAAAATAATATATAAATATTAAATATTTTGTTATTATTTTTAGTACTATCTTTTCAAAATTGAAAACAATAACTTAGAAAATTTGAAACACCCTTAAATTTTTATATCATATAATTTTTATATAAAAAATTTAATTAGCATGATAAATTTAAAAAAAAAATAATTAATCTAACAGAAAACATGCGTCAGCTTAAGCTTAAGCTCTTCCTCGTACGAAGTGATTAAGTGAACTATCTGATACGTGGGGCTTGAGTAAGAGAATATTTTTCTCTCTGACCCTCCATCCTCAAATATCAACGTTCATTTTTTTAATTAAGCACGTGCTAATTGAGTCCGATATTTCATATATATATATATATAGTTTCTTTAATATTTTTCTCAATTGGATCTGACGTCTAGCGTTTTCTTTTTGAATTCTCTCTTTCTTAGAACTTATGATGTTGAAATGTGTTTCATGTATTATAATTTTGATATTGAACATAAATTAGAATGTTGTGATATTGAATATATCATTAGACTGATAAAATTATATAAAGATATATTTAAAGTGTACTTGTTATTTTATGAGAAAATATTATTTTGTGAAATTTATTTTTTTTCGTGTTATTCAGTAAATAATTGAAAGAAATCGCATACTCCAGATAATCACATATAAATGATATTTAAATACTTATAACATATATCTAAATATCTAAATAAGAAATATAAATACTTAGACATTATATTTAAATACTCAGAACACATATCTAAATACCTAGAATACATCTCTAAATACCTAAATAAGAAATTTAAATACCTAGATATTATACTTAAATACCCATAACACATATCTAAATACCTAAATAAGAAATCTAAATACTTAGATATTATACTTAAATACCCAGAACAAATATCTAAATATCCATAACGCATATCTAAATACCCAGAACACGTCTCTAAATACCTAAATAAGAAATCTAAATACCTAGATATTATACTTAAATACCCAGAACACATATCTAAATACCTAAATAAGAAATCTAAATACCTAGATATTATACTTAAATACTCAGAACATATATCTAAATATTCAGAACAAATATCTAAATACCTAGAATACATCTCTAAATATCTAAATAGAAAATCTAAATACCTAGATATTATACTTAAATACCCAGAACACATATCTAAATACCTAAGTAAAAAATCTAAATATCTATATATTATATCTAAATATTTATAATAGATAATTAAATATATATGATACATATCTCTATAACTAACATAAGTAAATCAAATTATATAAAAATAAAAATCTAATTACTTATACAAAAATTTAAATACTACTCATATATATATATATATATATATATATATATATATATGAATAATATGATTACATACAACATGTGTTTGGCGTTTCGAAAATTATCACGTGAGTTTTGTGCAGATGGTCTTTATTCGGCGAAGAAATAATCACGTGCGTGCGAAAAAAAAAATTGTTAAGCACAGTTATGCGAAACTTTTCAAAAATAGAAAATTATTTGCATGGGATTTTTTAGAGGATTAATGCTGAGATACTATTAGTCGCGTCTCTTGATTAATGTGAAAGATAGATTGGTCTTGGTAAAGAAGCTCTCTAGTCTCACCCCCTCAGGACTGACCTCTGGTTGAATTTACATTCTCTGAGAGTTTTTTCTGAAGGTCTATACAGTTTTTTTTATTATGAACCATTTAATTTCTCATTAACAATTTTGATTTAACAATAATAAAATTTTCTGTATATCAAAATTCATATTTAAATTTTATCATAACCGTTGTAATTAAAATGAATCTTTCAGCTGAAGAGCTGTAGAAAAAAATCTCCAGAGGAATCACGCCCGCCTCTGGCTTCCTCTCTCCCTCCATCCTTTGCAATCTAGGCGGCGGCAGCCCCGCCGACGCTACCCCTCTCCGTCTCGTCCTGCCCCTTTGTCCTCGCCTTTACGCCGCCATCTCACAAGCGTCAGTAGGAGAAAAGTATCCATCGGAAGGCCATTTCTTTTATATCCTCTCTCTTTCTCTCTCTCGATCGCATTGCCTCGCATTCTCTCCTTGGTCTGGCATCCTTATCAGTTCTTCGTGTCATGGCGTCCATGCTCTCCCACGCGTGCCGCTATCTCACGTGGTTCTATTCTACTCTACGGTGAGTCCTCTTTTCTCTGATTTTCGATGTCTATTGTTCTTGGAGTGTATGGTTACTGTATTGGCGATTAACTGATAAAATGTGAATGATGTTTGGAGATTACCTAGGTACTCCGATTCCAAGGAAACAAGTCAATTTCATGCCCAATTTAGACTGTGGATCTCTTCTAACCTTTCTTTTATGTATTGAGCACTAATTCTCACTGAATTTTCTTCTCTTTAGAGTTCAAAGTTTAGTTAAGGGAGCTACTATATGTATAGGTATGCTAGACTACGGAGGTTAAGATTTTATGTTTTTTTTTTACCTTTTTTTATATGCTAATTATTGATATGTTGTACAAACAAACCGAATAGAAATGTTAGCTATCATTGTTTATTATGATCTACTTACTGATGTGATTTGGTATATTTAATTTACTAGCATACCAAGGGGAGAAGAAACTATGATGGGTTATTAGCTGGGTCACTTTGGTTGCTTTCTTAGTTATAGCTAGTGTTATATTATGCCCTGTTATGATGGTCGTGAGGTACAGATCACATTGTCATCTGGGTTATAATTGTCCTTATATAAAGACACATAAAGAACATACTATCTCGGCCCAAAAAAATAAAAATTAGAAAATTTAAATGCTGTGTCAGTCTTGTGCTGTTTGGAATAGCACAGAAATTTTTGTAAATTTGCTGCCGACCCGTTATGCTCACCTGTTAGTTGCTTCCCTTGATTACAACACAAGTCATGGATCAAACCCTTCGCTGTCTATCTCTTTCTCCCACTTACATTTTTCTTCTGTCAATTCACTGCTGCCACCTTTATCTCTCTTGCCGCCTTTTGCTGCGGGTGCATCTCTTTCCCTCTGCCTTGGGATTTTGCTGGAAGTAGTGATTCAGGTTGGAGGCTTTAACGATCAGTGCTTAGGTTTTCTGCTCCTCGCCTTGAGTTTGTTGGCCACCTGTTACGAAGTGTCGTGACTCCTTTCGTTGAGATACAGAGTTATTCTGGTACTGATGATTTTGTTTGCTGGTTTTTATAAAGAACAGATCTGCCTTGATTTTTGATGGCTTCTTGATACGAGTATTTGTAGCTTCTTTTTTTCTGGTGTGTTGTTGTTGTTGTTGCAGAGTTGATATTTATTGATTTTCTGAGTTGGAAGGCCTCTGTAGTTTGTGCTGCATTTTTTTGCTGGCATGTGCGATTTTTTTTTTCTGGAAATTTTTTGTGCTTGTTGATGCAACTTAGTTTGAAAATTTGTGGCACCTTGGTGATACACTAGCACTGCTAGATTTGTTTGGCATTGTCGGATTCGCTGTTTTGTGTGATCTCAGGTTCTAGGACCTGCTCTGATTGGTATTGTTTCTAGTTTTTCTTTAGTTGTTTTTCGGGTGTTTTGGGTGGTCTTTTCAGGGTTTGGATTTTACTTATTATACAAGTTTTTAGCCTTTTGTGCTTTTTGTTTTGGGTTTGATCAGCAAGGGCACTCTGGCACTTGGTTTGCGTGCTGATTCAAACTCTCTTACAGTTCCTGCTTTGAATCTGAAAAATAGAAGAGGATGGTAGGAGATGATAAAAAAGTGATTCGCTGCATTTTTTTGATTCTGAAGTTGCAATCGGTAGCTCTATTTATACACAATTTTACCAGCCTTTGCTCTATTGTCATATATATATATATGCTAATTCTTGAACAATGTATTAATCGTTGTATAAATTCCTATTTGGCTGATTACTAGCTGTTGTTTTATTTTGTAATTACACTTGTTTTTTAACCCTATGATATATAGTGATTAAATCTGAGCTCAATCCTTATTGTTAGTTTATTACACTAACTGACAGATTTTGAAACACTTCTGACTAGAACTACAACTTCAACAATAAAAAAGTTTGCAGTTAATGTACTAAGTACTTGAGCAATAAAAACAACATAATGAAATGCCAATTGCGCGTAACAGTGAAATGGACAGCAACAACCTAAAGTGGAACTAGTAAATGTTTGTAAAATCTAACCCTTAGCATTCTGTAGCTGTGGTAGAATATATTTTGGTATTGTGCTGCCACTTTATTTTAGAAACATGTTTCTAGTATATATTTTCATTTACTACCATACTCTTTGTGGTCGAGAAGTGATGCTAGCGCCGATTAAGCGAGCACTCTAAGAAAGCGGTAAAGGTTCGTTGGACAGATTAGGTACAATCAAGTAAATTTTACTACCATACCAAGCAGGGATTCCTATAAGCTGATGCCATAAATAACTATGATAAGATACTACTATTAGTATAAACTAGTTTTTAAGAAAGCGGTAAAGGTTTGTTAAACGATTTAGGCACCTTCAAATAATTAATCGGTGCCGATTAATCATAATTTAATTGGTGAAAATGCATTCTTGCTAAAGTTATGTATACATAACCTTAATTGTACCAAATAAATAATAATCAACTAATTCGGCTAATGTACAAAGATTCTCCAACTCATGTCATAATCAAACTGGATAAAAAAATGCTCCTCTTTTTCTTTTCATCCACTTTTCCCTCTCCCGTCTCCCATTTCCTTTCCTCTTGTTTCTTCTCTCTGAATACTGTGCAGATTTGAATCCCCCTCTCACTCTGATTGGACCCCTCTCTGCTCACGGCAATTGGACCTTTGAGTCTTGTACCCCAACACCGTTTCTCTCCTCTCAGGCTCTCACCTTGTCCTCACACTGATGGCCTCTGATAAACGCTCCTCAGTGCAAAATACTCTCCAGTAACCATAGACTCCGACTACACAGCTGACTCAAAGACACTTTTTACAACACTGAGATTCAATAATTAAGACTTACCTTCTATTATAATAGTGTTTCAATGAGAAATAATAGGAAAAATTGATGTTCTGTAATTACCAATTAATTACCTACCAGTAGAATTATTCGGTGATACTCTGCTTTGACATGTCTTGAAAAGCTAAGAAACGCTATATTCGAATAGTTTTTGTATATCTGACATACTAATGAATGCATCTAAGAATTGCATATTACTTTGAGCAAAATTTCATGTGATTATTATATAGATCGAACGAACATCAAGATCTGACACATATCAAATCATGTTTATTTTGTGTTCATCCTAAGAAATTCAATACTGTAACTACACATTCTTTGACAGGCTCTATTCTTTAGAAAACAAAAAAGGTGAAAACAAATGCTCTTTCATTATTTCCAGTTTTTGTCCTGATTGATTAGTCGACATTCTTGTTGTAGAAGTGCTTATCTCAATATACCATCCTTCCCATTACCATTCCCGCCATAACTATAGCTCCAAACCATTTGTTTGAGAAAAATCTGCAAATGAAGATAAAAAAAATTAACCTGTGCTTTCACGGACCAGCTTACATGCCAGTTATTAAGTTACTAGTATTTACTGAGACAGAATTCAGTAGCTTTGTACAATTTGCATGGTATGGTTCAACCTTTCTATAAGTAATCTATGTTCTTCTGAGAGTGTTGGAAAATGAAATTTCTGGCCTAAATCCAAGAAAACATGAAAAAAATTTAATGAGCATGTAACATTGGCTGATACTCCGGTACTTACTTCATAACACAGTCAAATCCGTTTGACAAGTCAACTGAATAAATCTGCCACAATAGGTGCCCAAAAGCAGGAATCATAAACAAGTAAAAGGGCCAACCTAACAAGAAGAAAAAAAGAAAAAAAAAGAGAGATCAGTTAGTCGTTCAGAAATTAACTATGGATAATAAATTATATATTGCAAGAATGAAACTTAAGATCAAGTTCATTCTAATTTTACGTGTATATATGATTTTATTCACATACCCATATTAGCATTATAACCCGCAAATGTCAAGCCTCCGATGCACATGGTTGCAAAACCGAGGAGCCAAGTCCTGGTAGCGTCTCCGAACAACAACGTTGTGGATTTAACTCCAGCTTGTGCATCATCTTCTTTATCCTAATTTAGAAATAGGCTTGAAATTAAAAAATGGGATTTGTCTATTGACTGTACATCAGTACAGTATTTTGTACAGGAATCCGGTTGTTTTTATCACAAATTAAGCCTAAAGACGTTTCTAATGGCAGCATAGTACAGCTATGGGCCATGCAAACAGTAACTTCTTTAAAAGTACCACAAATACAAATTAAACTCTGAAGTATGATGTTTAAAGAAATGAAATAAATGTATACTGTTATACCTGATGTGCATAGATTGTGTCATATACCAGAGTCCAGAATATGCCAGCAATGTGTACAGGGAGGAAAATACGGAAATCATTCAAATTTCCTTTAATTGCTGCCCAGCCGAGTAGTACACCCCAGTTGTGGACTACACCAAGAAAAGCTTGAGGCTGTAGTATTAACAAAACAAGTCATTAATTAACTACAGAAAATGGAACTGATTGAATGCTTTTATAAAAAATAAGTGAAAATAAATTTAAAACAAGCAAATAGTTGCCATCAATTAACAGTAATTAAGCTGATAAGGTGAAAACATACCCAGTAAGTGACTCTTTTCATGAAAGGATACACAAGCCACAATACTTGCTCCACTACTGCTAGCGCAATACTAAATTACAAGTAACAAAATATTTCAGAATCAGTAGTCGTTTAGCACAATTAAGTACAGGTAGGTAGGCACACCTTAACCTTATCAAAACAAAGGAAAAAAGCAAAAGGAAATAAAAAAAATAAAGATGGACCCGAACTATTTTGACAGTGATTGTTCAAGAATGTACTTAACCTTATCATAACAAAGGAAAAAAGCAAAAGGAAATAAAAAAAAATAAAGATGGACCGGAACTATTTTGACAGTGATTGATCAAGAATGTAAACATGTTGAAGTCGTTACTGATTAACGTCAAGACTCGCCACAGAGATTGCTATCTTAACTGAGTCTTTATTTATGTCCCCTTCATATGCACTTACATATACTAGGTATCAATAAAGAAAATAGGGACATCATTTTTAGTCCTTAAACTTTCATCAACAAGTGAAAATAATTCCTAAATTTTATTTGTTCCTGGAACTTTTGAAAAAACAAAAACTTTATTTTTCAATTTTTTTCCAAAAAGAATTATTCTTTAGACTTTAAATTACATAAAAATAATTTCTTGAACTTTTGAAAATAAATGACTTGGTCCTTTAGAAAAGTCCAATGATAAAATTACTTTTTCTAAAAATTTAAGGACAAACTTAGTGCAAATCAAAATTTAGAAATCTATTTGGCTCTTTTAAGAAAATTCAGGGACTAAAACATTAGTTTTCCCAAAAAAAAAAATAAGTACTTTACCCTATTTTTAGGCTGCAAGAAAAGTTTGTAATTCATAATTTATTCGGTGTTCGATTCGATTTTAGTTTGAGTTTGGCGATTAGACTTTTTTTGTTAGTTAGATTTGAGTTGGTTTGATAAATTTTTTAATGAACTAGTTCAATTTTGATTCGTAATAGTTTAATATATAGTTATTTGCATATATTTTTAACTATTTAGTCAATTTTATATATACAATAATATAATTATTTTATTATAATATTAATAAAATATTATTAAATTATTAAAATTAATAAATATTAGTTAACTTTTTAAAATTTTAATATAAAATTAATAAAATAATAATTATTTTAGTAATTATTTATGATAATATAAAAATATATATAAAAAATTAAAATAATTGAGTTTGTTTAGAGTTCGATTTCAGTTCGAGTTCGATTTAGCTCAATTTTGATTTAGATCGAAACAGTTTCAAATCAAACTCAAACATTAATAATTCGATCGAATTCGATTCAATTTCAGCCCTACATGTTTCACCTTTAGGAGAAAAAACAGTTAAACAGGGAAAATGATATGAAGGGTCGGTGTGCCGTTTTATCACGCAATTATGTTATAATAATAATCCTTCTTTTATCATACCATAATTTGTTGAGCTTAAGCACAAGCGGTATAAGCAATGCGATGTTCAATGCCCAAAACAACCACCCCTGAAGCGGTGTGATATCACCAGATGCCAGTGGTCTGGTCTTGCCACGCTTTCCCTGAGAGTCATAATCAAATGAATATATAGAAGCCCAATAATATATTTACAACTAATTATCAGAACTGTATATCCATCCAGAAAGGATGTATGTATATAAAGGACACACAAAAAAAAAATAGATAACAATATAAATGTACAGTAGACAAGAAAAAGCGTGGTTGACCAGAAATGTTGCAGTTGACTATGTTCATAAATGGTATTAGTGTCTTCTTTCTTCAATAATCATTTATACAGAACATACAGCTATATATGCATTAAGAATACATTGAACTTACTTTTCTGTCATACTCTAGATCAAAAAGGTCATTTGAGGCGCAACAGGAGACGTGTACAAAAAGAGCTATCAAGTGAAATGATCCCAACAATTTGAAATCAGGAAGCATTCCAGGTTTTAATGCCAGCATAATTGACCTGCCAGTGATAGTATATATGTATTAAGTAATCGAGATATACATCCCTATATTCAGAATCTAAAGCCTAATCATAAATATAAAAAGCAAGGAGAAAAAAATATAATTTCCATGTGATCACTTTCACTTAGTTTGACAAAAAGAAAAACCAAGTGTAATTTATATATATACAATAATGAAAGGCTGATCAATACTTGGTTCTATCCCAATGAACTGTTATTTTATGCAAAAAAAAAACTAGAACTACATAATAAAGATATTTTGGGCTATTAGTTTCTCATGAAAACAAAGCATGCAGCATGTGTGCGCGCGTACCAGAAGGTGGGCCAGGCGTGCAGCCAAACCGCAATGTCATTGTCTATCCGAGCAAGCTTAACATATGGCCTGATAATCTCTGGCACTTTTGTATCCACCCATGTCATTCCTTTCTCGCTGCCCTTGCAAATGAACGACTTCTCTCTGCGCAATGACGGCAACAATGACAGACCTTCTGACTTGAGCACAGGAAGAAACTTCTGTTGGAGAGGTTGTGCATGAGACCTATGAAGACTTGGTTTGTTTTGAAAGTAGGCATGGTTAAAAATGCCGCGTCGTCGTGCGTATGGAAGGGTCACTGTTGTGGTGCTTGAGATTTCCATTGTCTAGAAAAGAAGGAGAGCTAGAGAGAAACGTACAGAGAGACAGAGAAATAGAGGTAGAGAGAGGATGTTGGTTGTAGTTTGAGATGCTTATTGACATTGCATAGTATATATAGATGCTAAAGTTTTCTTCTTCTTTTTTGTGTTGAAAAAAAAAATCTTTTTTGTTGTATAAGCTGATAAGATTGTTTATTCCTTGCAAACGCAGAGGCGCTGAATTTGGTTATATGGTCAATGATTCTTATTCAATTGTATCAACGTACTCAAGCCGGAGATATGGTGGTATAGTCGATTTTTTTATGTGCAACATGTAGAAAGAACAATGATTGGTTAATAAACTAAGGAGGTGTCATAATCTGACCGATTGGAAAAATTCATTTGATTCGTCCGGATTCAAAATTCATCTTTATTTGATTTTTTTAAAAGTTAAACTAATTCAATCCGTTCTAATTTGATCAACTGGAGATCAAATGATTTATAATCCAATCAAAATCAATCAAAATTAAAAAAAATAATAACATATAAATTAATCTGATCCTATCTTGATCCAATCTGAACTGATTTTTGCTAAAAAATCAAACTGATCCGATTCGACCGTCTAACCGGAGCAGCTGATTACCACCTCTAACTATAACTAAGGTTGCCAAGTAAGAGTCTTATTTTTTATTCAGAGTGCTTTTGGTAGGTAATTACTTAGTCGGATACGACACAACACTGAAGGACTTGGAAATTTGTCTTCACTCCGTGAGTAATAAGACTTGAAAACAAAGCCAGTTGTTACCTTGTAGCTTGCTGATTGGAGGCCTCAAGTATTAAACCGACACTTTGTAATATTAATTTATTTTAATTTATTGTGTTCTATCATATTTCTTCTTTATAATTATATAATTATTTAATTATATTATTTTAGGGATTCAATTATAATTTAGTATATCACTAGAATATTTACAGTATAAATTTCCCTCTTTCTGCATTATTCCGTACGTTTTTTTTGTTATATTCCTTTTGCACCACGACGAAACTCATATTGATAAACAAAGTTTGGTTTAAAATCTCTATTTTTATCTCCACTTCTTATTAAGCACGTGTATTTCTTTTTTCTTTGACATGAAAATATAAATTTTTATATTTTTAAAAAATATCATATCAACACACGAGCAAGATATTAATACGAAAATTAAATAGTATAAAGCATTACAGGATGCGTCAGTAATTAAGGATAAATTAAACTTGAGAATAAATATAATAACAACTCGCATCTGACTCTGAAGATGCAGTGGTGTTGCAATACTCCTCTGCTCAAAACTAACTCCCTTAGCCATAGTTAACCCATGTTTAACCATAGTTAGATTAGGACTTCCATTTCTCAATTCTATATAAATAAATTATATCTCTTTCTTGCAAAGATAAAAAAATCAATACAAAGGAAATAGATTCAAATGCACCTAATTAAAAGAGAATGACTTGATAAGATTTGATCTTTGCCTAGTAGCACTCTAATTAAAAAAGAAAACTAGAAAATATCATGTCATCGTCGATATATATCCCTATGCAGTAGGCACTACCGCCGTTGGAGCTTGCAGTTCCCTTGTTAGGTTTATAACCTACGTGCAAGAAAAAGAGTGTAGACATTTTTGTAAAAAAAAAAAAAAAAAAAATGAGCGCTTGGCTTCGCTTTCCTTCGATGAGACTAAATTTGCAAAAAGGGAAATCTAATTGCGTTGCAAAGGAAATTAATGAAAATTATGAAATTTGAAGAAAATAATTTGAGACGCGGGTATTCAATAAATCCGTTTAGACTTAAAAGAAAATTATATGAAGGTCGAATTATAGTACTCTTATCAGTTATGCATTGTCACGTCAAATTGTTAAATATATTATAGCAATGGGAGTTGAAAATAATGAAATATTTTCATTTTTTTGGAGTTTGAATACGATTTTTTAGAGTAAATTGTATGAATGACTTCATCAAATTCGTCATTAAAATTTCAAAAAAAAAAAAACAATCCAATCCTTGAAGTATCATTTTGCGGCCAAATCGGTCCTTAAAATTTCATGATATCATTCTGATCCTTAAATTTTTTTTATAACAAATTAGCCCTAACATTATCAATATTAAAAATAAATATTTACATTGACATACATATCATATAACATATCTTATATTTTTTTGAAAAATATTATACATATCATATTAATTGATTTATAACAATATCTTCGTTATTTTAGTATTTTATTGTTATATTCATAGTAATTAATTTCAGTAATGAAAATAACGCTATGATAAATGAGAATAGCATTTTTAATGAATTTCAAATATATGGCCAATTTGGTATAAAATTTCAGGGATTAAAATGATACTATTAAAACTTTAAGGACCAAAGTGATAATAAAGTGATGCTTATGAATCGAGTTGATAATTTTGAAACTTGAAAAACTAATTTGATAAAATGATAATAATTTAAGGACTCTTTCTGTAATTTCATTTTTAATAAAAATATTAGCATGCGATTTCGCACGTTCATATTTCTCACAATTTATTCAATGGTGATTATTATTGCACAAAAAGCTGGAACCTATTGCAAATAGAATCATACTTCCAGAAGCAAAGCTATTATGGGCAATTTTATAGTCTTAACTAAAAACATATACTTTATCATCTCTGAATTTTAATTTATATTATTTAAAAATTATTTATATTAAAATATTTCAGGATACTATAATTTTTAACTATTTTCGGATTGTCCTAGATAGGACTCAAAGCTAATAATAAAATAAAAAAATATTTGCATATGAAAATCAATTATTTAAAATTTTTCAAAATTAAATACTTAAAAATTTTAGAAGTAAAAAGTTTCTATATCTCATAATATTTTGATATAAAAAATTTAATTTTTAATTCAGCAACCTAAATCTAAATTTATATATCAAATTATAATTTCGAGTTAGGTTACTAGAAGAAATTTTACGGGTTTATATTCGTACTAAACCATCCTGACTAATATGTAACAACATCCAGACATTCACATGTCTTTTTAGGAAACACGAGGAATCTACTTACCTACTGTCAGAAGTCAGAATTAATTTTTAAATCATCTCATTTTTTTTCCCTTTTCCATGTGATCTTGTAGTTATAGGCGGATTCGGACCATGCACCTTTAGGCTGTGTACTACAAAAAAAAAAAAAAAGGGAGGAGAGGGGAAGAAAAGGGTGTTAAAATTGAGTTTATCTTTTTTATACTTTAATTTGAAGGGGATAAATTTTATTAATTTAAAGGATAATTTTCTTCCTTCTTCTTTTCACATAAAATTTTATGAAGTAACAAATTAAATTTTTTTCTTCCCTCCCCTCTCTTCCTCTACCCACCTCAGTGAGCACACTCTTAGGGTCCGTTTGGCAAATCAAGGAATAGCTTTGGAAGAGTGGTAATTTTGGAAGAGTGATAGAATAGTATTTTTTTTGGAAGAGTGGTAGAAGAGTGGTATTCTTAACTATTCGGAAGAGCGAAAATATCGTTTGGCAGTTGTTACTCAGAATAGTTAAAATATGAATAATTATGATACTAATAATGATGATGATTATAATAATAGTAAAATAATAATCATAATAGTAAGATAATAATAATAATAAAATAATAAAAAATAATTATAATAAATAATAATATTATAATAGTAATATAATAAAAATATAAACATAATCATAATATAGTAATATAATAATAAAAAATTATAATTACAATCATAATTATAATAATATAATAATAAATAATCATAATTTTAATAATATAATAATCATAATCATAATCATGATAATAATAATTATAGTCATAATCATAATAATATAATCATAATCATAATCATAATAATATAATAATAAAAATATAATCATAATCATAAAAATAATTATAAATAATTATAATTATAATAATAATAATAAATTAATCATAACTATAATCAACATATAATAATATAATACAACATAATAAAATAATAATAAAGTATTAAAAAATAATCATAATAAATAATAATATTATAATAGTAATATAATAAAAATATAAACATAATCATAATATAGTAATATAATGATAAAAAATTATTATTACAATCATGATTATAATAATATAATAATAATAAGTAATCATAATTTTAATAATATAATTATAATATAATAATCATAATCATGATCATGATCATAATAATATAACCATAATCATAATAATATAATAATATAATAATAAAAATACAATCATAATCATAAAAATAATTATAAATAATTATAATTATAATAATATAATAATAAATTAATCATCACTATAATCAACATATAATAATATAATACAATATAATAAAATAATAATAAATAATCATAATCATAATCATAATCATCATAATATAATAATATAATAATATAATAATAAATAATCTTGATCATAATAATATAATAATAAAATAATTATATTTATATTCATAATATAATAATATAATATTAAAATTATATTTATAATAATAATAAATAATATAATAATACCAATGGTAACGATAATATAATAACAATAATGATAATAATAATGATAATAATAATTTAATAATAATAATACAATGATAATAATAATAATAATAAATAATCATAATATTAATATAATAATAAATTATAATCATAAATATAATATAATAATATAATAATACTAAATCTTAATCATAATCATAATATAATAATATAATATAATATAATCAAACAATAATCGCTATTCCGACGAGAGCTAATCCGTATTCCACCTATAAGTTGGTATACCGGATTAGCGCTATTCCGCACTCTTCTACTTAGTCTAAAATTCGTTTGGCAATCGGAATAGCTATTCTATTCCAACTTTTTGCTATTCCATTGGGTGCCAAACGGACCCTTAGAGAACGGGTAGTTGAACACCATATTTTTTCAAAATTGCTGCGGTGTCAAAGTAAATCTATAAAATTTTTACGCAAAAATATTATAACTAACACCATATTTTTTTATACGAATTTCTAATGGCTGACCCCAATACTTTTTTTGAAAAAAGTTAACACCGCTGCAATTATGTGTGTAGCATAGGTACTTCTCCAAATTATAATTTAGTATATTACTTGAATATTTACAGTATAAATTTCCAGTATAAATTTCCCTCTTTCTGCATTATTCCGTACGCTTTTTTTGCTATATTCCTTTTGCACCACGATGAAGCTCATATTGATAAACAAAGTTTGGTTTAAAATCTCTATTTTTATCTCCATTTCTTATTAAGCACGTGTATTTTTTTCACATAAAAATATAAATTTTTATATTTTTAAAAAACATCATATCAACACACGTAATACGAAAATTAAATAGTATTAAAGCATTACAGGATGCGTCAGTAATTAAGGATAAATTAAACTTGAGAATAAATATAATAACAACTCGCATCTGACTCTGAAGATGCAGTGGTGTTGCAATACTCCTCTGCTCAAAACTAACTCCCTTAGCCATAGTTAACCCATGTTTAACCATAGTTAGATTAGGACTTCCATTTCTCAATTCTATATAAATAAATTGTATCTCTTTCTTGCAAAGATAGAAAAATCAATACAATGGAAATAGATTCAAATGCACCTTTTCTATTCACTGTTTTATGGTATCAAACTATCAATCGGCAAACGCCATGAATTCTTCTTCCCCAAATCAGACAGCTCTATCATCTCCTCTACCACCTCTGATGCAATACTTCAACTACGAAGGAAACACTGATACTGCAACTAGATAACTGGAAAGATATTTCTGAGATCCCTTCATCATTATTATTAATTATTGATTGATATGGATATTATTATTCAATTTAAATGACTTATTGTTTATGTTGCAACTTTTTTTATAATATTTTTAAAGTTGAGTAATAAATTAGTACTATACAAAATAAGTTGTATATCTTTTAAAATCGTTAACATGATTTATGATTATAACTCAATAAAGTTGATACCGACAACCGCCTGTCATGGTTGAAACCTGTGTATCTTTTTTTTTTCAATTTAATTATTTCGTCCCCTTGATAATGCATCTTCAAATTCAACATCCTCTTTTGTTTTCGTCCGGAAAAAAAAAAAGCTATAGCGAAGAACCACCATTTACGTATAACATAATTCATTATTTTTTTATTAACTTAACTGCGAGTTTTGGTTTTTACAATAAAAAAATTTCGGACCCTGTTAAAAGTTTTTGTTATAATTTCTGTCCGGTGTCAGCTAGCATATACAAACAAGCGCATATATATTTTATTTGGAGTACGCTAAACTTTGCTTACTACTATATATTATTATTTGATTGGTCCATATAATATACTCCATATTACCGTAAAACGTACCGAACAATTAAAACTGTTTTTTTTCTCAAATTGGATGCATTTGATTTGTGTCAATAAGATGCTCAATATTTTAATTTGGCTTTAAAGATGACGCATATGGATTGCTTATATTGTTTAGTAGTCTCATTTATTTAATTTTCCCTATATTTTCATTTATTTTTTTCTCTATATTACATTTAATTTAGTAGTTCCACACGTTTAATTTTTCTCCATATTACATTTAATCTTGAGTTGTATGTGGTTCACTCTTCAAATATACAATATTTATTTTTTTTGGACGTAAAGAGTTTAAATATCGTACGGGTAAAATATAGAAATTTTCTTCTGTATGATCAAAGTTACTACTCAAAATTCTAAATCAGTGTGAATTTAAAAAAATAGCATATACTCGGAAAAAATTCAAAGGTTAATTAGTGAATATTTATGATAAATAGGACAATTTTAGTGATGTGATCTACAAGATGTAACGTACTCGACCATAATTCTTGTACACACCCTCCTTGTGAATATTGTATGGTAAATTGGTAATATAGAAATGGAAAGTGAATCTTAATTTTTATTTTTTTAGTTTGGTTTTTCTTTTTGGTTTATAAACTTTGTAATAAAAACTAAGTTCGCCGACAGCTGTAAATCATTTTTTTTAATTTAATATATGTAAATCATTTTTTTAATATATATTTTTTTATGTTGAACATATTCCGAATCCTAGGTCCATCTCTTTGCATTGACTGAAGCACATCTATAAGCAAGAATTCAAGTATAAAATGATATAAGGGAAAAAAAAATTATATCGTCAAAATAAGTAACGAAGTTTCGTTAGGCCCACGAGATGCATGTATTATAATTTAGAATTAATTAGTTCTATTGTTGAAAGGGCAGTCTATAGTGGAGCTTTCTTAGTGATTTCTTTGACCGGAGAAGCGTACTTAATTATATCAGAATTCAAACCAGATATATTACAGCATGTGAAATTTGAATACGGCTATCTTAATTTCTTCTTACGAATTTGATTCCTTAATGATGTTTGGTAAAGTGTACAATATTTATAAAGATTGCGCTGTTAATTTGTCAATTATGTTATTAAAAAAATTAGATGGGATTTGAAGGCCACTTTTTTGCATCCCTCGTCATATATTTTTCAGTTCGGGTTAAGAGTCCAACATGCAAATTTGAAGTTACAAATTAACACTTTTATTTTTTTCCCCAATTTTTTTTTCTTGTACCGTGAGTAAATTAAGTACTGATGCAAAATTTCTTTGAAAATTAGAGTCCATTTATAAAAAAACGCAAGGTTTAAAGAAATTAGGCAATAATTGCATTAGAATTAAAAGTTGGAAAATAAAAATTAGTAGTATTCATATTTTGGAAAGCACCTTGACCGTTTCTCTAAAAAAGAATTATCCACTCCAAAATAATTTTCAAGCCATTTCCCATAAGATATCAAAGGATATATACACCACCAAGTCTCAAGCTAGCTAGCTGATAAGGTTGCAACTTGCAAGGAAAATTGGGCAGTATAAATGTTTTGACTGTTAATAATGCAAATTAGAAGCTAGAAAATTATTGTACTTTTTCTGACCATAAATTATAGAATACGCTGTGGTGGGAAAAATATTGTGTCTGTAGTGGTGGTAATTAATCAGACGGGTCGGGATCTGATTTGGATCAATTTGATTTTGTAAAAGAAGTCAGGATTGAACTAAGTCAGATCAATTTATATATTAAGTTTTTCAGATTGTAAATTAATTTTAATCGAATCACGAGATATTAATCTTAAATTTGATCAGGTCGAATTAGTATGATTTTTTTTTAAAAAAAAAAATCAGTTCGAGCATATAGGATGATTTTATTTAGGTCGGATCACATGAGATTTTTTTGGGGCAAACGCGGGAATGCATGCTGAGCAACGAAAATTATATTTCCAAAAGTAGCATTTCTTTTTAACAAATAAAAAGAGAATGACTTGATAAGATTTGATCTTTGCCTAGTAGCACTCTAATTAAAAAAGAAAACTAGAAAATATCATGTCATCGTCGATATATATCCCTAGGTAGTAGGCACTATCGCCGTTGGAGCTTGCAGTTCCCTTGTTACGTTTATAACCTACGTGCAAGAAAAAGAGTGTAGACATTTTTTTTTAAAAAAAAAAAAAAAAAGCGCTTGGCTTCGCTTTCCTTCGATGAGACTAAATTTGCAAAAAGGGAAATCTAATTGCGTTGCAAAAGAAATTAATGAAAATTATGAAATTTGAAGAAAATAATTTGAGACGCGGGTATTCAATACATCCGTTTAGACTTAAAAGAAAATTATATGAAGGTCGAATTATATTACTCTTATCAGTTATGCATTGAAAGAAAATCTGTGTTATCAAGTTCTTGACATGACACGATTGTCACGTCAATTTGCTAAATATATTATAGCAATGGGAGTTGAAAATAATGAAATATTTTCATTTTTTTTTTTGGAGTTTGAATACGATTTTTTAGAGTAAATTGTATGAATGACTTCATCAAATTCGTCATTAAATTTTCAAAAAAAAAAAACAATCCAATCCTTGAAGTATCATTTTGCGGCCAAATCGGTCCTTAAAATTTCATCATATCATTTTGATCCTTAATTTTTTTTATAACAAATTAGTCCTAACATTATCAATATTAAAAATAAATATTTACATTGACATACATATCATATAACATATCTTATATTTTTTGAAAAATATTATAAATATCATATTAATTGATTTATAATAATATCTTCGTTATTTTAGTATTTTATTGTTACATTCATAGTAATTAATTTCAGTAATGAAAATAACGCTATGATAAATGAGAATAGCATTTTTAATGAATTTCAAATATATGGTCAATTTGGTATAAAATTTCAGGGATTAAAATGATACTATTAAAACTTTAAGGACCAAAGTGATAATAAAGTGATGCTTATGAATCGAGTTGATAATTTTGAAACTTTAAATATTAATTTGATAAAATGATAATAATTTAAGGACTCTTCCTGTAATTTCATTTTTAATAAAAATATTAGCATGCGATTTCGCACGTTCATATTTCTCTCAATTTATTCAATGGTGATTATTATTGCACAAAAAGCTGGAACCTATTGCAAATAGAATCATACTTCCACAAGCAAAGCTACTATGGGCAATTTGATAGTCTTAACTAAAAACATATACTTTATCATCTCTGAATTTTAATTTATATTATTTAAAATTTATTTATATTAAAATATTTCAGGATACTATAATTTTTAACTATTTTTGGATTGTCCTAGATAGGACTCAAAGCTAATAATAAAATAAAAAATATTTGCATATGAAAATCAATTATTTAAAATTTTTCAAAATTAAATACTTAAAAATTTTAGAAGTAAAAAGTTTCTATATCTCATAATATTTTGATATAAAAAATAATATTTTTAATTCAGCAATATAAATATAAATTTATATATTAAATTATAATTTCGAGTTAGGTTACTAGAAGAAAATTTTACGGGTTTATATTCGTACAAAACCATCCTGACTTATATGTAACAACATCCAGACATTAACATGTCTTTTTAGGAAACACGAGGAATCTACTTACCTACTCTCAGAAGTCAACAGTAATTTTTAAATCATCTCTTTTTTTTTCCCTTTTCCATGTGATCTTGTAGTCAGAGGCATCCACCATGCACCTTTAGGCTTACCACAAAAAAATAAAAAAAAAAAAGGGAGGAGAGGGGAAGGAAAGAGTATTAAAATTGAGTTTATCTTTTTTACATTTTAATTTGAAGGGGATAAATTTTATTAATTTAAAGGATAGAGAAAGTAATTTTCTTCCTTCTTTTACATAAATTGTTTCGTAATCACAAGGCAAAACTATTTTTACATAAATCATCGGTTTCTAATTAATTAACGAACTTAATCTGCATATCATTTTACTGCTTTTTTGAGGATGCAAATTAAATTTATCTCCGATTTAAATCGGGACTGCTTTTTTGAGGGTGCAAAATGTAATTCAACATATTGACTAATCAAATTTTTTTTTTCAAATTATCTAGAGCATTTTGAAAAACAACAACTAGATATCTAAATCACCAAAGTAAAAAAAAAAAATTAATATATTTTACTTCAATTTCTTTGTTTTCGAGGTGGGCAGGCCAACCTTCTTGAAAACAACTTGATAAATAGTTATGTATCAAATTTAAAGTACGTTATATACCAAATTTTACAAAACTGAAATAATTATTTATCGACCAACAATTTGTACAGCCAAGGTTCAATCTTATCAGCTACAATCATTAACCAAACATTTTTTTAATCACATAAATTTTGTTTTATTACACCAAACTATATATTTAATCTACTAGGAAAAATTTATACCAGAATATTTTCATTTTTGGTGCTTAATTTTTGCGGAAACATGTCGACGTAAATTTTTATAAATATTTATCGAGCAAATAGATTAATTTAGCTGCAGTAGATGCATTTTATAGTGCGTTGTTATTGTTATTCCGCTCTTTTATCTTACAGAAAATTATTTTAGGAAAAAAAAAATTACATTCACCACTTGTACGCGTCTCAAGAAATACACCAAAGTTCAATTCCTTCCCGTCAATACTTGAAATTTGAATTTAGTATTGATTGATCCAAAACCAAAGGTACAAACTACGAATGAGGACAAATTCTAATGAGGACAATTCGAGCTATGCAACTTGTCGCCGATTTCAGAATATAGATAAGGAAAACTTCGTGTCTGGTTCCCTCTGATCATCCTTCATGTCTTAGTATTATCCTAAATATATTTTTTTAAGCAGTGGGAATTTATTGACAAGCTTAGTTTGATAATTTTGTAATAATAAATATTTGCATATGATAATAGATCGCGTTCAAAAATATGAAATAAATGCTTCAAAAACTCTAAAAATATAAATTTTTTTATATCTCATGAAATGTTCATATAAAAATTTATTGAGTAATGATATAAATCAAAAATTTGAAGAAGATGAACAATATTTTGTTTAGTTAAGCTTAGAAAGAGTCTATCTTGATGAGCTTAAGAATACACAATCAAGAAAATCAACATTAGGTGTCAATAATACAAATTTAATATTTTTTTATGAAATATTAAATTATATTATAATCGTATGAAATTTGAATTTTAATTGTATGAAATTTGAGTTAATATGTTAATATTTAACATTGGAACCTAATCTTTTTTCCCAAAAGCGACTGAAAAAGATATAAGGTTTTAACAACTTCACATGCTTCGGATGATAAGAATACAATTATATTAGTCAGTGTATATTTTTTTCTTATTCGAAGTGATATATATACATATTTTTTCTTATTCGATGTGAATATAAAATCTTTCATATTTTGCATCCATAATTTGAATTTAAAAATCCAAATAGTCGATCCAAATAATTGAAACATGATTTTCATATTGAAATATCTTTGGAGAACAAATTTTACTCTTTTAAAAAAATTGCTATCATTTAGATAGGTGGAAAATCACTAGTATTAGATGACACAAAAATCTTTAGATCAACAAACTTTGTACCTATCCAAAAAATAGTAAAAGTTTTTAAAAAATATAAAATTTGATCTTCAAATATATTTCAATATAAAGATCAAATTCAACGTTTAGATCATAGTCTAAAATTTCAAATCTAAAATATGAATGTGAAACACGAAAGATTTTATACTTCGTGAAACACCATATATAACCTCACTCTATAGGTTAAAAGAATAAAAAAATTATTAGGAGGTCGATGGAAAGTTTGTTTTCCATAGGTTAAATATATTTTTTTTTACTTGCCATAAATTAAAAAAGCTCCAAGCGGCCAAACTATATCTTCGTGATCTAAAATTTGATCTACAAAAAAGTTCATAATTTATAATTCGTTTGATATTCGGTTCGATTTTAGTTTGAATTCAATTCGTTCGATTAGATTTTTTTTCGTCATTTCAATTCGAGTTCATTCGATATTTTTTTAATGAACTAGTTCGATTTTGATTCATAATAGTTCAATATATAATTATTTATATATTTTTTAATTATTTAGTTTATTATAAAATTAATAATATAATTATTTTATTATAAAATTAGTAAGATGTTATTATTTTATTATTAAATTAATAAATATTATTTATTTTAAATGTTAATATAAAATTAATAAAATATTAATTATTTTAGATCTAATTATTTTTATAATATAAAAATAAATGTAAAAATTAAAATAATTAAATTCGTTTAGAGTTCGATTTAGTTCAATTTAATTTAATTTGAAATAATTTCAAATAAAACAAAAACACTAGCTACTGTGATTAAATTCAATTAGTTTGAGACCCTATCTAAAAGGAATAAAAGAAGAAAAAAAGAAAAAAAAATCCGCGGTGGGCAATTATGTAATTGTGAATTTGCGAATCACCAATTCACCATCACCGTCACCGTCAACTTTTTGTCACTTCAAGTCAAGAATCAAGATGTATCCAAAGTGTGAACAGGAATTTCTACAAGTAAACGTACTCCCACCTACAAAATAGTCTCTCGCCCCCCCCCCCACCCACTTTCTTCGTTCAATCTCAACTCTGTAATTAAGTAGGTGCTATTTGCGTCAGCACTGATTTAAAAATATGCTTGCCTGCTAGCTAGAGAAATTGTCTCATTTGTTGGTATGACTTCATGTCTTGGATATTTGGGAGGCAATTAGTAAGTAATATATACATTACGCATCCGGACTTTGTTTGTGAGCTGATCATACAATATACCTTCAAGCAGGGCGGATGCAGCATGGGTCGGGGCAACTGCCTCTTTAAATTTTAAAAAACTATTTTTCGATAATATTTTTAGTAATTTATCCTCTGGAAAAAAAATTTGTTCCCCCCCCCAGATTGTTTGATTAATTTTATTGAGAAAAAATATTTAATATCGTACATAATGAAATAATTATGTAAAAATATCAAAATATTAATTTCCGTAGACAAAAACTTTCTTCATCAACTTGATTATTTATTACTTTGAGTTTTGTTTTGTTGTTATTTTTAATATATAAAATGTTATTATTTTAATATTTTTTTATTAGTTAAGAATATATATTAAATTATTAATTTTTTATTTAGTACCCGATTAGTTAATGTATTTGAACCTAATAAGCTATTACAATCCGATAATTACCTCGATCAAAATCCTGCCTTCCCCGCTGCCTTCAAGTACTTTGTTTTGTAAATCATGCATTGATGTAAACCCATTCCATATGGAGCAAATTATATTAATTGAGTTGTGGCGCGCGGGTCGTTGCAAAGTTTAGACTCAAACATTAATTAATTGGAGTATATATTATTAAATTAAGCACACGCAAATAGCAAGAAACGACTCCCGGTCACAACATGCAACTGGTAGCAGCGTTGAGGTTCTGGCATTGCTGATAATTAAATATCTTAAAGGTTATATATATATATATATTATAGTGTTTCGCGAATTAAAGAGTGATTTTGCTTCAGTTTCAAATTTCATATACCGAAAGTTCAAAATATCAATCTAATTAATACACAATAATCTAGATATTAAAAATTGTTGAATACCAAATTTTACTATTTTTGAGCTTTGTAATTATTTTTTTGAACTTTTGAAAGATGATAATTTTATAGTTGCATCTATCATTGTTTTTGGCATTTTTTAAAAATTCAAAAAAAAAATAGTTAGAAACCTCTAAATATAATCAAATTAGATATTCAACATTATTTGAATATGTAGTTTGTGTTTGGTGAATTAGATTTACAATTTGAATTTTGATTTTGTGAAATTTTTTAAGCCAAAGCAAAATATCTCTTTGATATATATATATAATCCGACTATGGTACTTTGCAAATCACAGAGGCGTTATGTGTTTTGCGTTCTATTTTTAATTTCAAGTTAGAAATAATCGATCTGAACCGTTCAATCTAATCTTCATATAAAAATCTATTAGTAAACCAAATTTTATATTTTTTAGAATTTTTTGTTATTTTCTGATGAGGAGAAAAATGACTTGATCTGAGAATTCTAATTCATCCAAAAATGATGGTTTTCCCCTATCCAAAAATATAGCAAATAAATTCTAAAAAATATAAATTTGGTTTACTAATAGATTTTGATATGGAGATTAGATTGAGCGGTTTGGATCGATCATTTTTGACTTAAAATTAAAAATAGAACGCAAAACACTCAACGCTTTTGTACTTTGCAAAGCACCTCAATTTTTCATTCAATTGTCTAACTACACAAGCTCTATAAAACTCCCATAATGATCGTGAATGCAGTAATTACTCGTGCAAATCTTTCACTAAAAATTTTAAAATGAACTTTTTGTGCAACATTATTTATCATCAGAAGAGTTGTAATGAGACTTACATACTAGCTAACATGGTCAGCGTAATCCTTCATTAATCCATATATAATATATATATATATTCAAACTATCAATGGATTAATGAAGGATTACGCTGACCATGTTAACCCAATAATATATATTATCATATTCATACACTAGATGCGCCTTGCTCATCCCGCTGCTTCTATTTAATTTATGCCGAAAAAGACCCAAGATGTGTCAGCTCTGAAACAGTCTCTCCTTCCCATAAATGATCAGGATTCAGGAAAGATCCATAATAGCAAAAGGGCCACCCAATGTAAATATGACCAGCTCCCAGTTAAAAATTGAGATTATTTTACTATACTTTGAAAGGAAAAAATAACTTCGTTAATAATTAGTTTTAAATATAAGTCCACACACAGATCACTTGCACGTATTTGTAAGGATTTATCTTTTTACAAAGAGTAGCTGAATCAGCTATATATGCAAAAGAGGTTGTATATACATATTTTCCTATTTAATATGTACACTTTTTTTAAGAACAAATACGTAATTGATTTCAAGATACATATAAGAACAAATTCGTAATTGATTTCAAGATACATTAGACAATATGCATAGATACATGTTGAATAACTGTGAATTTGAAGGTATATATACTATATATAGATACAAGAAAGATAAACTAAAAAATATCTGTCTAGCGTAACTATTTCTTTTTATTAACTTGAAATTTGATCTTTTATCTGGTGCCAAATAAATTATAAGCTCATATTAATTATTACGATATAGATACATATATTTGATATATATAGATGAGAAGTACAAAATATCTTATATATTTCATGTTATATCTCTCATTTTCGAATTCAAAATACTGATCCAACTATTCAAAATGATCTCCATATTAAAATATACTTGGAGATCAAATTATATTTTTTTTCTATTTTTTTGTTATAATATCATTAATGCATTTTTCTACCCTCAAAAAAATATAATTTGATCTCCAAACATATTTTAATATTGATAGTATGTTGAATGGTTGGATTAATATTTTAAATTCAAAGATAAATAATATGGCATGAAGTAAAATAATATTTTGTGATTCTCTATGATGAGTCGTAAAATATAAAATATTTTTATAGTTTACATCATATCTCTCATTTATGAATTCTAAATAACAATTCAATTGTTAAAGTGATTCTTCATATATGAAATATGTTTGTGATCAAATTTTATATATTTTTAAAAACTATTTCTATTTTTAAGTTTAAAAAATTATTATTATTAAAATTATTATCTTAATGCATTTTCTATGCCTCAAAAAAATTAGATTTTTTTTTCAAAAAATGTAAAATTTAACCTTCAAACATATTTTAGTTTAGAGATCATGTTGAAAGGTTGTGTTGTTCTTTTGAATATAAAAATAAGAGATATGACGCAAAATATAAAAATATATATATTTTTCAACTCACCATAACAGCATAATTTATATGTCGTCGTTGTTAAGAAATATTGAACCTATGGGCTAATGTTAAGAACATTTGATCACTTCTCGGAATATAATGCTGCCATTTCAAGACGCAGGGGCAATAGTCAACTAGTCTGACGGTAGAATTGATGAAACAATTACTGTCGGTTGCTTAATTTCTAGGGTCCTTGTTTATTTTTTTTGTTTTTCATTTTGTAGGTTTTGTCAAGAATCATCAACAAGCTTGTTTACATATATATATAACTCACACATTAACTAGGTATTTAGTCCTTTCTAAGTATCAGGTCATTTTCATGCATGTATAATATATTCTACTAGAAATATTCCATTGATGCGGTTTGTCTCATCCGATGGACTAATTCCAATTTCAAAGTCGACTATTTACATGTCAATAGCGGTGCAGGCAATCCGTTAGTATTATATCTTCGCTTCCAATCAATGGTTTTACTATTCCTCAACTTGTACATCCGTAGGAATTACATCACACGGAAAGGGACAAAGCATATAGCGTGCCCAATATATGTTCTTTATAAAACTCAAATCACAAATTGTGTCGGTATAATCTTTTATATATCATGAAGAGGTTCCGGTTTAGGTGGTATTATCATTTTTAATCGCGAGTCGCTGAAATATTATTACCGTTTTACATTTTTAAGAATCTAATTAATTAAGACGCATAAACCAAGTTGTATAATTAATTTGATTTTATACATAATAATGTGAATAATAAATTTATAGTTTTTTTAATTTGTATGCAAGCTACAATATCAATTGACTAGAAAATGAGCACAACCAAATTTATTTGTTTACAACTGATCTCGTACGTTCAACTTTTTGTGTTCCAAACTTCTTGTACAAAATATAGCTAAAACTTCTTTTATGTGCATATTGCTGGAGAAGAACAATAAAATCAACTAGTATAAGGTGGAATTTCAAATATATACTAATTAAATTGAAGTCATGATCGTCAAGTTATTTGCGTCCGAACCTTCATATATATTAATTTCCCAGTTTATATGATTAGCGGAACCAAGAAGTCCTTTGCAACTAGTATAATATTTTTCTTGTTTGTATTCATATTTATTTTTTATAATATTTATTAATGAAAGAAGACTAAAATAATTTTATAAAAATTCGTTGTCAGCTAATGTAATTAGATTTTTTTTCGGATATTTTTATTCAACAAAATTATACAATGATTATTGTATGAAATGATTTTTTTTCGTTGTAAAGCAAGGAAAACAACCCTAATATATATAGCAGGTAGGGGTGTCAATTATCGACCCGACCCGACGGGTTAATCTGACCCGATCCGAACCCAATCCAACCCGACATGATCCAAAAATAAATGAGTCGGGTATGGGTTTAATTTTTGTAACCCAAATCGGGATGGTTCGGGATCGGATCAACCTGACTCGACCCGATTAGTTATGTTTTTTAAAATAATTTTATAATTTATTACTAATTAAAGCTTAAAAATACACTAATTGTATACTAATTAAGATTAATTATAAATAAATTAATATTTAATTACTTAATATTATATAAAAATAATTATTAATTAATTAATTAATTTACACGGATTGGGTCGGATCGACCCGTGACCCGATCGGGTCGGGTATGAATTAAGATTTTTTGACCCAAATTTAATCGGGTCGGGGTCGGATCAAGTCGGGTCAAAAAAAATAATAAAATAATATGACCCGACCCGACGCATTCACACCCGTAATAGCAGACATTTCTTTATTCAATTAAAGACATTCGGTTTTTCATTTTAATAATCAGCACAAGGATTCTTACGACTCTTATATAGAGAGAAATAGATGATTATGGTTTTTGTTTTAGCAATAGATTTCATATTTAGATGGATTAAACGATCAATCTAAATTGTTTAATAGTTTTTTATGTCAAAAGTTTATGCGATATTAAATTTTATGATTTTTTTGAACTTTCTAGTTATTTTTTAAATTATTTTCATAAATAGAATAAGACTAGATTATTTTCTTATATTAAACAAGGTTGTTTTTAAAAATAATTTAAAAATATCTAAAAATCTCAAAAAATAATATAAAATTTAATATTTCGTGAGGTTCTGACATAAAAAAATTATTGAGTAACTTAGAGTGATCATTTGAGCCATCGGAATATAAAATCTCTTATGAAACAAAAATGTTTTTTGTTGCAAAGCATCATAATCCATCCACCTATTTCTCTCTCTCTCTATATATAGAGAGAGTTATGATATAGTTAGTCACAAAAGTATAAAATATTTTTATACTTTACATCATATCTTCTATTTTCAAATTCTAAAGACCAATCCAACCATTCAGCATGGTCTCTATATTAAAATATATTTCAAGCCCAGATTTTATATTTTTCAAATATTTTTTCTATCTTCGTAGGGATGAATAATCATTATTATTGAAATTCATAAACACAATGCATTTTTTTCTTACAAAAAATATATAATTTGATCTCCAAGAATATTTTAATATGGAGTATACTTTGAACGGTTAGACCGGTGTTTTGAATTCAAAAATGAGGGATATGATGTGAAATATAAAAATATTTTATACTTGATGATTATATATATAGTTTATCTAGCATGCATTATTTGAATTCTAACATCAAATTTTATTTTTTTATGCTCAAAATTTCAATTTAAGTAGCTCAATAAAATATTTATATCATAATCTTATAGAATATTATTTTTTATCATGTTTGAAATTATTATACTTAATTATTTTTGAATTTCACATCATATCTCTATATTGAAATATTTTTGAACATCAAATTTTACATTGTTTGAATTTATTCTATTTTTTTTTGAAGGATAGAAAAGCATTATATTGGATTGTTCACAAATTTTTAGATTAATGTATTTGCTATCCCCTCCAAAAAAATTTCAAAAAATATAAAATTTGGTCTCTAAGAATATTTCAATACGAAAATCACTTTATACGGTTGGATCGGTATTTTAAATTTGAAATAAGAGATATGACATGAATCATAAAAGATATTTTATATTTCATCACTCACCATAAGATAACTATATATATATAGTGTGTCCGGCTATAGTATTTCACAAAGTACTAAATTTTCCATGTTTTGCGTCCCTGTATATATATGGAAAATGCCATACAGATTTGTCTTATAAGGATGATAGTAACAACGTTTGTCAATTATATAGTTAAAGTTTTAATTTCAGAAAATAAAAAAAAATCTAATTCAATAATTAATTGATATATTATTTACGGTGATATAAGGTATAATAAATTTAATGGAAATTTTATCGTCATTAATTCTGTCATTTAGTATTAGAAAAATTAAAAATATTCATGTTCACCTCCTAAGTTTAAATATATGGTCAATGTTCTCATATTTAAATATCTTATGTTACATCTTCACCGCTACGTTAATCTAAGATTAGTTCTCTTGAAATATTCATACCAACTTTTTCAAATTTTTTGGTTGAATATATTAATTACTTAAATTTTCTATATATTCTTGTGGGAACCCTCAATTTTAGTTTATGTCATTTTTACAGTCATTTGAATAATCCATTTTTTTCAAATTAAATGAATGTCCTTTTTTACAGGTAAAATTAAATTTTATCACAAATTAGTTTGGAATCAACATATTCCAAGCTATTTTATTGTATGTATCCCACAACACTTAAAACAACTTTGTTTTCATTGGGCCAAGGGCTACCTGTCAGCTGTCAGAAAATTATCTACCCAGTTTTTTTTTTATTTAAATCCCGTGGCAAACTTGCATTTTGCATTAGAAATTTAATTAGTCACAGTACATCTTTAGACTATCTTAGATCCAAAACTTATAACTATCCTTTAGGGGGAACAAACTAAATGGTATCCTTATTTATATATGTTGGATTTAATTATCAGTACGTCTATTATGAGAAATCTGTATCCAAATCCAACATGTTGTAAGATTGAACATATGTACTGGAGGGGTGCATTGAACAGATGCACTGGAGAGGTGCATTGAACAAGTATATTGAGCAGATGCATTGACTTATAAATATACATCAATATACTCTCTCTCTCTCTCTCTCTCACTTATCAGAAAAAGAAAAGAAAATGAATCAGTCACTATTATCAGAGAGAGAGAAAGAGAAAAGATACTTTGTTAAGACTTAAGAATTTAGATTGTGGAAAACGCAAGGCTTCCGGCTTCGGCTCGTGATTTTTTGTAGAACCAGTGATAGTATTGTATTAGTCAGAACTGCTTCCGCATGAAGATTAACGGAGTATCTTGTAAATTTTATCCGTTAAATATTACAATATAGATATAGAACAACAACTGCAGAGCACAAGGCCGCAGGATTTAGCATGGCCTATGCCTTAATTCAGGGGCGGAGCCAGAAACGGTCGATAGGGGGTACCCGGTTCAAATAAATAAAATATTCGGGTCAAAAGAAATTTTATTTTTTACTATACGACCTTTATTTTTCAGTGAACCGAGGAGGTGCCCGGGCGCCGACCGGCGCCTACCTTAGTTCCACCCCTGCCTTAATTGAAACAAAAATCTACCCAGTTGGATCACCCATCCACAGTTTCCAACTTTCTAAGCTCAGCAAACTGGGTCCTGCGAAAGATGCACAACAAAGGATGCAGCCGGCCATGTCACAGCCTTGTGTCAGTGGCACCAGCTAGTTATTTGCTTCCGGATAATTATTGCATCCACTAATTTCATGCACTGACTGAATTGTGTTTGGAGAGGTACCTTATAATTCCGCACCAAACGACATTAATAATTGTTTTTAAAAGAGATCAGTAATGATTACTACAGAACAATAAATTTCACATCAGAATTTATGTCATGACATATTAGATATATAGAGTAACTTAAATTCAAAGAAGTTGAATTAACTCAAAAAAGTACATTACATCATCTCTAAATTTTAATATATCATACTTATTAAATTTTTTATATGAAAATCTTGTGGGATGAAAAAATTTGGAGTGTTTTGAGTTTTTTAAGTAATGGTTTTTAATTTTTGAAAATGCGTTCTAAAAATAATAATAATATATTCAATCTTTCAACATAATTTTTAAAAATTAAAAACGGTGACTTAAAAATTTCAAAACACTCTAAATATTTGTATCCCACAAGATATTTATATAAAAAATTTAATGAGTATGATAAATTAAAATTTAGAGATGATTTGATGTACTTTTTGAGTTAACCTTACGGATGGGTCCACTGACATTTAGTATCGGTTTTGAAAGTATAATTGTTACTAACAATTAAGTCAGCAAGGTTCTGAAGATATCTAACAATTAAGTCAGTATATGGTTCTCATATAGATGAGGCCTGCTGAACTTCCGTAATTGTTTTTTCCGTAAAAATCGTTAAAATCTTTCTTCATATTTTTTATTATTTTGACACAAATTTTATAACTGTTTGTAATTAAAAATTAGTACTGAATCTACCGATTATTTTTTCGCAATACATTAACCTCTATTTAGTAACTGTTTTTTCTTAAATCTATTACTAAATGGTGTTATTAAAGCAAGTTTTATGATAGTGACACGAGGTTATTAACAGGGAAGAAGGATCTTCTTAGGGCATTCTTATAATGGCCTCGGTCTTGTACTTCAATTTGTCCAAGAAATGCTGAAATTTGCTAAGTTTGGTGGAGCTGATTCTTTTTTACACAGTAGTGCTGATTGTTTCTGAAGCATTACACTTCTCTGGCAGAAGAAAAGGCTTGATTTCTTGGATGCAGCAGCAGCGTTACTGGTAAAGAGTATCAGTTCCGTATGTTTCACTACTGAAGGTGCTGATTAGTTCCATTTTCCAGGTACTATTTTGTGATAACATGTAATATATATAGACACGAATTTATTAGAATAATTTATTTTTAATAAATGATATTTCGTTCCAGCTAGCGTTTCAACTTCAGAAACGCACAAGGATATGATTTATCAAAAAAATAAACATTCTTTCGTACTGCGCGAATAGAAATTATCAAAATTGCATGCTCTGCCGGCCTTGTTCCAAATTAGGGCCGTCTCTATGTACAGTGATCAAAGGGAGAGATTAGAAATATGTGTTATTTTTGTAAATTAATGCACTATTATATGCAAACTGAAAACATTTTATTCAAATAAGTAAATGTGATATTTCTTTTTTTTTTTTTTAAATATGGTGAATCTAATTCGTCATTGTTAAAATTTAATTTCTTTTACTTTCTAATTAACGGTTTAAAAGTTCAAACATACTAAAGTTTTCTGCATTGGTGGATGTAGTTTTTGTCTATTAATATATCATGCCAAATGACTTTAACGATTTTCTTCATGAAGAAATTAGCATTAATTAAAAGCTTTCCACTTAAAAAAGAGAGCTAAGGAGGAGATTTGCATTATCTATCATACATAATTTACATTTTTTTATTGTTGTTAAAATTTATCTTTTGCTTACGTTATAATTCTAATGGTTTCAAACATACTAAAGGTATTACAAAAAAGAACATTTATTTAAGAATCTTTTATTCTGGTGCTGCCGGTGTAGTATCAGTATATTTATATAGTTTGTATCAAATTACTTTTAGTCATATATATAGAGAGAGAGTAAAAATATTGTGAGCTTAAGCTCATGGGGGTCTTCCGTGAGCTTATCTATAAAAACATATCAAATCATCTTCAAATTTTAATTTATCATGCTCATTAAAAAATTTATATGAAAATCTTATGGGATGTAAAAATTTAGAGTGTTTTGAGATTTTTAAGTATGCTTTTTAATTTTTAAAAATCAGTTCTAAAAATAATAATAATATATTCAATACTTGAACATCAAAATATCATCTAATTTTACTTCTCAAAAGTGAAAATTATTATAATTAGCAATATTCTGTTATATAATATTAAATATTGGGACATGGAAAAAAATCATCAATTGTTTTATACTGACCACAAAAGAAATAAGTATTATCTTGCCATCTTTAAACTTTTTTCTTGATTAATAAAGTTCTTTCTTTTTTTCTTGATTAATAAAAGTTTTAATGAAGGCGAGACCTACTTATTATTTATAGAGAACACACATAAGCATCTGTCATGCTAATGAAATTTACAATCGTCCTCCGACCTCTCTTATTCTCTAAATCTGACTTCGGCCCTTGCCACGAAATTTAGAATATATAAATAGAGAGAAAGAGAACACACATAAGCACCTGTCATGCTATCGAAATTGCAATTTAATTAGAAAATTCCACTTCACGATTATTATAACTAGGGTGGCGCACCCGCGCTTCGCGGCGGGGTTGTGCGCTTTGTTGGAGTTGGTGTACATTGCGTTCAAAATTATCATCAAACTCAAATGTGACGTCAGCTAGCATTTTAGATGATATATGTATTATATAAAGAGATACCGACATCGAACAATAAACTAATAAATTATCGCCTAATGGCATGGAGGATTTATATATAACATTTTCAACATAGACATATTTTTAATAATTGCGATCAGTGTTATAGGAAACTGTGTGGAGAACAAAAGTTGCAAAAGGAAAAATAAAGTTTTTTAGTACATGTACTATTACTTTATTCTATCTCTACAAAACACATGTAATTTTTAGTGTCAAAATAAAAACCAATTCCTCTATTTACTTAATTTGTTGATGTAGTGTGCATCATTTCTAGTTATGAAATATCAGTACCTTAATATAAGAAGTTCAATAAGCCAATCCAAATTCTGCACCAAATTCTTACTAATATCAAATGAAAGAAACCAGTCTAAAATATCTAATATATTTTTTCAACTCGAAACAAAGTTCTCTTACCAATTATGGAGCTCTGCATCAAAGAATAAGCATTCTACAAAAGAAAAATAGTTGTATTACAACATAATAAAAGGTGAAACTATGACAGTTGATACACTATACTGGAGCCGGTGTCTATTATATTTTGAATTAGTAGTAAACTCATTTATGACATACTTTCGTATTTTAGATGTCATATGAAAGACAAAATAAGGAAAACATAATCAGAGATGAGCTAGTTCGTACGAAAAATTGTAAATTTTTTATTTCTATAATTTGTTGAAGCTTAGATGTGCTCCTAATTACAGTGCAAAATTAAAGGGGTTGAGACGACCAATTACCCTCAGAGAAGGAACATAGCATTTATCAATAAAACAAAATATATCAAGAGATTAAACATCAATTTACAGTAAAGTATGATTAAAAATATATAATTAGATGGTTAAATATGAATAATCACCTAATTTGTACTACAACCTCGTACTAAAGAAAGAAAATAATAGAAAGAATAACAATTTAAAAAAGAAAATAAGCTCACCGGAGCAAGTAGTGGCCATTTCTTTTGCCGAATCTGCCAACGGGGAAGAAAGAAAAACCCAGAATCGGATGAGAGTAAACAAAACTGTTAAAATTATCTAGTTAACTAAACCATGAACTTATCAGATTCAATTACCAGACAAGGAATTTGATTGTCCTTTGAGCTGGCTTTTGAAAAGTATTTTGCGAAGAGTTGCATCTGGTAAAGGAACGTATATCTTCTTAACTCGCACGTAAAAACTTTGTGTGTGAGTTTACTTTCATAGATGAGCTAGCTAGAATGACCATAGCAATGTATTAACTACTGAAGTAGAATGTCACAAATTTTGCACCATGCCTGAAAGAGAGATTCTCAATCAAATAACTTCATATTTGAAAGATAACATAAACTTTCATTTGTTATATGGACATGAATTTCAGTACAAGGTCATATTTGGGTAGCTCTGATTTCTCAAATCCATATCAAAAAATAGTAGAAATCCTAGAAATCAGCTTCTTTAGATTTGTTCACAGGGCTTGTACATCCAAAGTAATTGATAGAAATAAGAATTTGACAACATAGTTAAGGCTATTACAAGTCACTGCTCCAAAAATACATGACATTCCTGAACAATGCTAATATTACATTGTGAGATAAAAAAAAAAATCTTAAAACTCACATTTAGAAAACTTAAGCTATGTTTTTTAGAAAGGCTAGCTCAACATCTCATCTGTATCTTTATTTTTTCTTCCTTAATTCAATTAATTGTATAGAAACAAATTAGAGCAAAATTTTTAACGAAAATTGAACCTGAAGATAAACCAGCTAAAAGTACCCCAGACACCGCTGAGTTTGCAATAACATCATAGTGGGTTGTATCACCTCTGAGTCTCTGACCTACGGAAGCAGTTATTTTACATTGGTATCTTACCATAATTGAACTGGCATATTTTGAAACAAAAAAAATAAAAAATGCTATAATAAATATAATCAAAGATGAACATTACATAACAGACATAAGGTGATATAGCATGCTAAATTACCAATACAATGCCTGAATGCCAGTAATAGGCCCAGCTGAAATTAGTGTCAAGATACATGATGTTTATTAAATATTTTATCCTGTACGATCTGCCATTTGTTTTTATTCTTTTGGTTAATATATTTGTTAATACACTTATTTAATAAAAGAAATATATCTTTGTAAATCATAGAGTTCAATTGTAAAAGTAAATTACCACATCACCAATACATAGTATACCATCATCATATACTTCTGTCTTTCCAAACTTCTGCGTCACCACCGGTGGTATTTCAAAATTGCCCAACACACTCACAATCTTGGGAAGCAGTACAAGATAATTAGAGTTAAAAAAATCCATCATTTCGAAATGAGTTCAAATTAATACAATAAAATCTGAAAGAATGCCTACCTGGTTATTTAATTACCATTGTTCATTATCTACAATAGGTTGCGAGGCAGAGGCCAGCATCGTCGCACCGGTTAGGGTTAATTTACTGAAGTGGGGAACCAAATTGCATTTTTATAGATGGTCAGGGTGAATTTCTGGTCTGATATTTTTTTTATTGGCAATTGCTTCCTGAAATGTTAGGATAAAACTTTAAATAAACATTTAGGCTTCATATTTCATAAAAGAGATGAATTTAGCATTAAAAGTTTATTTTGTCATACAATGGTGAGTGCGTACCTACTGATTCAATACCCAGAGAAAATAGAGAACGCTGCCAATTGCATTGTTATTTTATAAATGTCACTTCGCACATCTGGCTAGGATGGAATCATCGGGTCTTTGGAGGGGAGTTCAGATAACCTAAAGTACTGACAGAACATATTGCTAAGGGCACCAAGCAGTGCTTGTGATATTGTTAAGATGATAGTGTGAGGGCATATAAGCAGTGAGTATCTATAACCATGTCTGTCATGTATGAGAAAATAAAAAATTTGGCATGAAAATTTTAAAAACCTTGAAAAAGCTACTGGAAATTAAATTCTTTGTTGTAATTGTCTTGAAAGCATTCGCCAATTATTTTTTCAGTTCGACGACATAAAATCGGGAAGAAATAAAAACCCTGATTCAGATAAAAACAAGTAAAATTATGAAAAATATCTAACAAATAACTGGACTAAGTCATGAAGTTTTATAAAATACTTATTATTATGTAATTAACTAATCTAGAATCTCACGGTAGCTCAAACAATGCACTCATGGATGCATTACCAAAATCAAAACCCAAAGGGAGAAGAGCGAGTAGGTACCTTCAGTGAAAGACCAAGAAAATAGTTTGATCACTCTCTAACCCGTCTTCTTCTTCCCTGCCTCTCGTCGATTGTACAATCTTTGTGACTGACTTCTCTCACGCAAAAGGAGGAGTAGAGAATACCTATGCCAGTACCAAGAAAAGGAGACGAAGTATAAAGTCGAAGTGGGGCGATGCCTAACGACACCAGAGATGTTGCGCGACGACATCTAGGGTTAGCAAGAGGAGTGTTGCGAAGAGAGAGAGGATGTGATAGAAATCCACGCAAAGAAAGAGAAGAGATGGGGAATGAATGTCTTGATAAAAATGTATGAAATATATTCTGTGTAACCTTTTGTATGACGGATGCAAAGAGAACAAATTTAATAATTCAATATTAAAATTATAGAATCAAGGGAATAGACAATCAGGAAATAAATTTTCTATGCAATCTCTGTCCATCGTGATTGTGTAGTTAATTATTCTACCCGTTTTAGAATGTATTGTCATCCGCTGTACAAATATAAAATACAGTCAACAAAAGACACGATCAAAGGAGAGTAAAGAGATGTGCGAATCTAGATGTAAATTAACAGACCAAAATAACTTGTCGATGTGGCTCTCATGAGAAGTCGATGTTCAAATCGAGTTCATATCCAACAAAAAAATCTACCACGGTCATTTTACTTTTAAGAACGAAGACAAGTTTCTAACGTATTTTCTAATCACTCCAACCGTTCAAAAATATATTTAATTACAGAAGTTCGTGAAATTATGGATCACGATAATTTCATTTTCACTTCCTTATTTTGCATATATAATGGAAAGTACTTCTTTGATACTTTTATGGGGTTGACTTAATTATTCGAAAATTTATGCACATAATAATAATTTTACAAAATAACTAAAAGAAAAGTTAGATGGCTTCGCCCGGACTCGAACCGGAGACCTTCGGTGTGTTAGACTGACGTGACAACCAACTACACCACGAAACCCTGGTTGGAGAGGTGCTGATTAAATTAATCTAAGATCAAGTTGAAGAAACAGAATCAAATTCATGCCAAAATTACACCGTCTTGGATGCTAATTCAAAGTTATCGGTTTGACTTTGATTCAAATGCTATGACCGCCGCAGTGTTGAATATTGAACCGTTGATAATTCCATAATACAAGTGGCATTCCTTATCCACTTAATTCGACCTTCATTGCGTTAACCAGGCGTTGCATTTTCTTCGCAACTAATGTTTTTTTTTTAAGTTATTCATTTTTTCCCACGGAGAGCATTATTTATGAATTATTAATTTTCACAATTCTGGTTAAGTTATTGTCAGTCTTCTCGAAATGACGATATTTAAATTAATTTCAATCCCATCCTAATTTTTTAAAAGGACACTGACAGTGTCTCCATCACTGTCCTTTCATTTCACCCACTAAATCTGACGAGCGAACCTCAGGCTTTGTAGTATTTTTAGAGGGGAGATTCAAAGCGCTTTGAATTAAAAATTGGGTTCAAAGTCTTTGAGAGTCGTTGATTTTACATCAAAATACATAATAATTATTAAAAGTACGAATTTTGAATTTAAATTTTATTAGAAATATGAATCTCGATACAAAATCAACGGCTCTCAAAAACTTTGAACTCAATTTTTGATTCAAAGGATTTCTTTTAGAGGACCCAATTTTTAGTTATGGTGGAGGAGTTGGTGGGAAATGATTAGAGACATTTAATATTTTTCTTTTGAAAATTTCTCAGATAATGTCTCAATCTACCTTGTTTCTAATTTATTATAAATTAACTTTTCAAACTGAAAATTCCAATGCTCTCCACTTCTTAGTCAAACCTTAGGAGTCATTTCTCTGGACTTCGAGCTACGAAATTAAATTAGACTGTTATGCAGTGGCTTTCAATTTTTTTTTTTTTTAAAGATGCTAACTATTGCTCAGAAATTTTCCTCCTTGCATTAATTA
This sequence comes from Schoenoplectus tabernaemontani, assembly GCA_037127355.1. Taxonomy (NCBI): domain Eukaryota; kingdom Viridiplantae; phylum Streptophyta; class Magnoliopsida; order Poales; family Cyperaceae; genus Schoenoplectus; species Schoenoplectus tabernaemontani. Next base: position 16,246,746 of record CM073749.1, read on the forward strand.
TCCGGTATAAGGTTAAAATTTTCTCTTGAAAGTTCATAAACATATAATAATCATCCTTTTTTGAAGAAACGAAAATAAACTATACAGTAGATGAAATTTGAACATCATGCAAGTGAAATTGTTCCTCTTAAAAATAAAAAAGGTAAATTGGTCTTCGTGTGGGAGGTTGTAAATCCAAAATTCAGATGAGAATGTTTTATGAATAATTAAAAATTGAATAGCTTTAGACCGTCATTTTTACTTCAAAAAAATAAAAAAAGAAATGAGATGTAAGAGGTTTTCGTGGGAGAGATTTCGTTGTAAAGCAAGGAAAACAACCCTAATATATATAGCAGGTAGGGTGTCAATTATCGACCCGACCCGACGGGTTAATCTGACCCGACCCGACGGGTTAACTTGACCCGATCCGAACCCAATCCAACCCGACATGATCCGAAAATAAATGAGTCGGGTATGGATTTAATTTTTATAACCCGAATCGGGACGGTTCGGGGTCGGATCAACCTGACTCGACCCGATTAGTTATGTTTTTTAAAATAATTTTATAATTTATTACTAATTAAAGCTTAAAATACACTAATTGTATACTAATTAAGATTAATTATAAATTAATTAATATTTAATTACTTAATATTATATAAAAATAATTATTAATTAATTAATTAATTTACACGGATTGGGTCGGATCGACCGTGACCCGATCGGGTCGGGTATGAATTAAGATTTTTTGACCCAAATTTAATCGGGTCGGGGTCGGATCAAGTCGGGTCAAAAAAAATAATAAAATAATATGACCCGACCCGACGCATTCACACCCGTAATAGCAGACATTTCTTTATTCAATTAAAGACATTCGGTTTTTCATTTTAATAATCAGCACAAGGATTCTTACGACTCTTATATAGAGAGAAATAGATGATTATGGTTTTTGTTTTAGCAATAGATTTCATATTTAGATGGATTAAACGATCAATCTAAATTGTTTAATAGTTTTTTATGTCAAAAGTTTATGCGATATTAAATTTTATGATTTTTTTGAACTTTCTAGTTATTTTTTAAATTATTTTCATAAATAGAATAAGACTAGATTATTTTCTTATATTAAACAAGGTTGTTTTTAAAAATAATTTAAAAATATCTAAAAATCTCAAAAAATAACATAAAATTTAATATTTCGTGAGGTTCTGACATAAAAAAATTATTGAGTAACTTAGAGTGATCATTTGAGCCATCGGAATATAAAATCTCTTATGAAACAAAAATGTTTTTTGTTGCAAAGCATCATAATCCATCCACCTATTTCTCTCTCTCTATATATATAGAGAGAGTTATGATATAGTTAGTCACAAAAGTATAAAATATTTTTATACTTTACATCATATCTTCTATTTTCAAATTCTAAAGACCAATCCAACCATTCAGCATGATCTCTATATTAAAATATATTTCAAGCCCAGATTTTATATTTTTCAAATATTTTTTCTATCTTTGTAGGGATGAATAATCATTATTATTGAAATTCATAAACACAATGCATTTTTTTCTTTCAAAAAATATATAATTTGATCTCCAAGAATATTTTAATATGGAGTACACTTTGAACGGTTAGACCGGTGTTTTGAATTCAAAAATGAGGGATATGATGTGAAGTATAAAAATATTTTATACTTGATGATTATATATATAGTTTATCTAGCATGCATTATTTGAATTCTAACATCAAATTTTATTTTTTTATGCTCAAAATTTCAATTTAAGTAGCTCAGTAAAATATTTATATCATAATCTTATAGAATATTATTTTTTATCATGTTTAAAATTATTATACTTAATTATTTTTGAATTTCACACCATATCTCTATATTGAAATATTTTTGAACATCAAATTTTACATTGTTTGAATTTTTTCTTTTTTTTTTTTGAAGGATAGAAAAGCATTATATTGGATTGTTCACAAATTTTTAGATTAATGTATTTGCTATCCCCTCCAAAAAATTTTCAAAAAATATAAAATTTGGTCTCTAAGAATATTTCAATACGAAAATCACTTTATACGGTTGGATCGGTATTTTAAATTTGAAATAAGAGATATGACATGAATCATAAAAGATATTTTATATTTCATCGCTCACCATAAGAAAACTATATATATAGTGTGTCCGGCTATAGTATTTCACAAAGTACTAAATTTTCCATGTTTTGCGTCCCTGTGTATATATATATGGAAAATGCCATACAGATTTGTCTTATAAGGATGATAGTAACAACGTTTGTCAATTATATAGTTAAAGTTTTAATTTCAGAAAATAAAATAAAAAATCTAATTCAATAATTAATTGATATATTATTTACGGTGATATAAGGTATAATAAATTTAATGGAAATTTTATCGTCATTAATTCTGTCATTCAGTATTAGAAAAATTAAAAATATTCATGTTCACCTCCTAAGTTTAAATATATGGTCAATGTTCTCATATTTAAATATCTTATGTTACATCTTCACCGCTACGTTAATCTAAGATTAGTTCTCTTGCAATATTCATACCAACTTTTTCATATTTTTTGGTTGAATATATTAATTACTTAAATTTTCTATATATTCTTGTGGGAACCCTCAATTTTAGTTTATGTCATTTTTACAGTCATTTGAATAATCCATTTTTTTCAAATTAAATGAATGTCCTTTTTTACAGGTAAAATTAAATTTTATCACAAATTAGTTTGGAATCAACATATTCCAAGCTATTTTATTGTATGTATCCCACAACACGTAAAGCAACTTTGTTTTCATTGGGCTACGGGCTACCTGTCAGCTGTCAGAAAATTATCTACCCAGTTTTTTTTTTATTTAAATCCCGTGGCAAACTTGCATTTTGCATTAGAAATTTAATTAGTCACAGTACATCTTTAGACTATCTTAGATCCAAAACTTATAACTATCCTTTAGGGGAACAAACTAAATGGTATCCTTATTTATATATGTTGGATTTAATTATCAGTACGTCCATTATGAGAAATCTGTATCCAAATCCAACATGTTGTAAGATTGAACAGATGTACTGGAGGGGAGCATTGAACAGGTGCACTGGAGAGGTACATTGAACAAGTATATTGAGCAGATGCATTGGCTTATAAATATACATCAATATACTCTCTCTCTCTCTCTCACTTATCGAAAAAAAAAAAGAAAACGAATCTGTCACTATTATCAGAGAGAGATAAAGAGAAAAGATACTTTGTTAAGACTTAAGAATTTAGATTGTAGAAAACGCAAGACTTCCTGCTTCGGCTCGTGATTTTTTGTAGAACCAGTGATAGTATTGTATTAGTCAGAACTGCTTCCGCATGAAGATTAACGAAGTATCTTGTAAGTTTTATCCGTTAAATATTACAATATAGATATAGAACAACAATTGCAGAGCACAAGGCCGCAGGATTTAGCATGGCCTCTGCCTTAATTCATGGGCGGAGCCAGAAACGATCGATAGGGGGTGCTCGGTTCAAATAAATAAAATATTCGGGTCAAAAGAAATTTTATTTTTTTACTATACGACCTTTATTTTTCAGTGAAACCTAGAGGATGCCTTGTTCCGCCCCTGCCTTAATTGAAACAAAAATCTACCCAGTTGGATCACCCATCCAAGGTTTCCAACTTTCTAAGCTCAGCAAACTGGGTCCTGCGAAAGATGCACTACAAAGGATGCAGCCGGCCATGTCACTACAGCCTTGTGTCAGTGGCACCAGCTAGCTATTTGCTTCCGGATAATTATTGCTTCCACTAATTTTCTTGTGCATGCACAGACTGAATTGTGTTTCGAGAGGTACCTTAGAATTCCGCACCAAACGACATTAATAATTGTGTTTGGAGATCAGTAATGATTACTACAGAACAATAAATTTCACATCAGAATGTATATCATGACATATTCTATATATATAGAGTAACTTAAATTCAAAGAAGTCTTCGTGAATTTAACTCAAAAAAGTACATTAAATCATCTCTAAATTTTAATATATCATACTTATTAAATTTTTTATATGAAAATCTTGTGGGATGAAAAAATTTGAAGTGTTTTGAGTTTTTTAAGTAATGGTTTTTAATTTTTGAAAATGCGTTCTAAAAATAATAATAATATATTCAATCTTTCAACATAATTTTTAAAAATAAAAAACGGTGACTTAAAAATTTCAAAACACTCTAAATATTTGTAACCCACAAAATATTCATATAAAAAATTTAATGAGTATAATAAATTAAAATTTATAGATGATTTGATGTACTTTTTGAGTTAACCTTACGGATGGGTCCACTGACATTTAATAACGGTTTTGAAAGTATAATTGTTACTAACAATTAAGTCAGCAAGGTTCTGAAGATATCTGACAATTAAGTCAGTATATGGTTCTGATATAGATGAGGCCTGCTGAACTTCCGTAATTGATTTTTTTCCGTAAAAATCGTTACAACCTTTCTTCATATTTTTTATTATTTTGACACAAATTTTATAACTGTTTGTAATTAAAAATTACTACTGAATCTACCGATTATTTTTGCGCAATACATTAACCTCTATTTAGTAACTGTTTTTTCTTAAATCTATTACTAAATGGTGTTACTAAAAGCAAGTTTTATGATAGTGACACGAGGTTATTAACAGGGAAGAAGGATCTTCTTTGGGCATTCTTATAATGGCCTCGGTCTTGTACTTCAATTTGTCCAAGAAATGCTGAAATTTGCTAAGTTTGGTGGAGCTGATTCTTTTTTACACAGTAGTGCTGATTGTTTCTGAAGCATTACACTTCTCTGGCAGAAGAAAAGGCTTGATTTCTTGGATGCAGCAGCAGCGTTACTGGTAAAGAGTATCAGTTCCGTATGTTTCACTACTGAAGGTGCTGATTAGTTCCATTTTCCAGGTACTATTTTGTGATAACATGTAATATATATAGACACGAATTTATTAGAATAATTTATTTTTAATAAATGATATTTCGTTCCAGCTAGCGTTTCAACTTCAGAAACGCACAAGGATATGATTTATCAAAAAAATAAACATTCTTTCGTACTGCGCGAATAGAAATTATCAAAATTGCATGCTCTGCCGGCCTTGTTCCAAATTAGGGCCGTCTCTATGTACAGTGATCAAAGGGAGAGATTAGAAATATGTGTTATTTTTGTAAATTAATGCACTATTATATGCAAACTGAAAACATTTTATTCAAATAAGTAAATGTGATATTTCTTTTTTTTTTAAATATGGTGAATCTAATTCGTCATTGTTAAAATTTAATTTCTTTTACTTTCTAATTAACGGTTTAAATGTTCAGACATACTAAAGTTTTCTGCATTGGTGGATGTAGTTTTTGTCTATTAATATATCATGCCAAATGACTTTAACGATTTTCTTCATGAAGAAATTAGCATTAATTAAAAGCTTTCCACTTAAAAAAGAGAGCTAAGGAGGAGATTTGCATTATCTATCATACATAATTTACATTTTTTTATTGTTGTTAAATTTTTTTTTTTGCTTACGTTATAATTCTAATGGTTTCAAACATACTAAAGGTATTACAAAAAAGAACATTTATTTAATAATCTTTTATTCTGGTGCTGCCGGTGTAGTATCAGTATATTTATATAGTTTGTATCAAATTACTTTTAGTCATATATATAGAGAGAGAGTAAAAATATCGTGAGCTTAAGCTCATGGGGGTCTTCCGTGAGCTTATCTATAAAAACATATCAAATCGTTTTCAAATTTTAATTTATCATGCTCATTAAAAAATTTATATGAAAATCTTATGGAATGTAAAAATTTATATGAGAATACCGTTTGTCATTATTAGTGGTCCCCGACTGGTTCGGGTTTGAAGTTTTTGAGCTTTATGAAATAAGGCCTTAATAGGCCTACTTTTGAAATTAATATCGTATTACTATGGCCTTGGATGAAAAGCAGATGCAAACCAAATGAGGAAAAGATCTCTCCGTTCACCCCTTGTGATCCGCTGCCCCTCAGGGGTGTGCAAACTAAATCAATTGAATTTCAGTTGAGCCGTTGAATTAATTATTTTGTTTGATTTTTTTTACTTCAAAAATTTTAGTTTAGTTGAAATTTTAAGGTAATTCAGTTTTTATTTTTTTTTACTCAGTTTATGTTTTTCTAAAATTTATGAAGTAAATTAATTTTACTTCATATAAATAAGAATTATATTAAAGATAATCTTAATATATTTATTTTTTTATAAATTTTATTTAATTATTTGTTTTTCTTTTTAAACTATTTATTTTTCTATCATTATTTTGGAACTATTAATTTTTTTTACCATTCTTTAACTAATATATTTTTTATTTAACTGAATAAATTGGACAAAACTTTAATTTAACTAATATAATTTTAGTTTAATTGAATAAATTGGACATATTTTGGAACTATTTATAAACTAAATTGACCGTTTGCACATCCCTACTCGAGGGCCTGATAATTTGATGACAAGCAGATGACCGGTTAGTTGATTTTTTTAGATAAAAGATATTCTAATTTTAATTGTTTATGAAAATTTTGTATCTGACCTATAACTAATTATAGTGCTCTCACTATTATTTTTGTCACTAATATATATATATATATATATATATATATATATATATATATATATATATATATAGTGATGCAATTGTTAAACCTGATATGTATATCAATCATCATCATATATATATATATATATATGAGTGGAGATACCGTGAGCTTAACTCAAAAAATATATTAAATCATCTCAAAATTTTAATTTATCATTCTCATTAAATTTTTTTTATATAAAAATCTTGTGGGATGCAAAAATTTAGAGTGTTTTGAGCTTTTTAAGTCACCATTTTTAATTTTTTAAAATGATGTTCAAGTATTGAATATATTATTATTATTTTTAGAGCTGATTTTTAAAAATTAAAAACCACAACTTAAAAAGCTCAAAATGCTTCAAATTTTTGTATCCCATGAGATTTTCATATAAAGAATTTAATGAGAATGATAAATTAAAATTTCAAAATGATTTGATATATTTTTTGAGTTAAGCTCACGGAAAGCCTCTGTGAGCTTAAACTCACGATATCTCCACTCATATATATATATATATATATATATATATGGTAAAGATATCGTGAGCTTAAGCTCATGGAGAATTTTCGTGAGATTAACTCAAAAAGTATATTAAATCATCTTCAAATTTTAATTTATCATGTTCATTAAATTCTTTATATGAAAATCTTGTGAGATGCAAAAATCTAGAGTATTTTGAGCTTTTTAAGTCATATTTTTAATTTTTAAAAATAATATTCAAACATTGAATATCTTATTATTATATTTAGAGTTGATTTTCAAAAATTTAAACTATGACTTAAAAGGCTCAAAACACTTTAAATTTTTGCATCCCATAAGATTTTCATATAATGAATCTAATGAGCATGATAAATTAAAAGTTGGAGATGATTTGATATACTTTTTGAGTTAAAATCATGGAGGGTCTCCGTGAGCTTAAGCTCACGGTATCTTTACTCTCTCTCTATATATATAGAGAGAGAGAGAGAGGGGAGAGAATTTGGCTATTGTGATTCCATAAACATTTTGAGCTGAAACACTTACGGCTCAAATTCTAAAATCATGTGCCCAAAATTTTAATTTAAATAGCTTAAAAGATTTTTCATATCATAATATTATAGATTATCAATTTTTATTATGTTTGGAGATAGTTTAATATGCTTAATGGTTTTTAAAGGCCAAATGTTATCATCTTTCAAAAATCATTAAGTATAGTAAACTAACTCCAAACATGATGAAAATTGATAATTTATATTATGATATAAAAAAATTAAGCTATTTAAATTAAAAATTTTGATGTGAGATTTTAAAATTTGAGCCATAAATATTTGGTCGGAGTGCTTATGGAATCACTGTAGCAATATATATGTAATAACGAAATACTCGATATTTATATATGATTTTTTTAAAAAAATAATGACTTAAAAAACTACAAAAATAATAACTAAGAAGACTAAAAAATAAATAACTAAATATTTTATAAATTTTATATCAAAAATATTTAGATTTTTATTCTATAATAAGAATTTTAAAAATATATCTAAATTAAATAAAATATCTAAAATCTAAAATAATTTAATGTCTTCTTGAATTTGAAACTTGTTGAAGTTTGTAATGACTCGTCCATCATAAGGGTGTCAATTATTGTCCCGATCAGATCTGAACCCAACTCGATCCGACCCGATATGATCTGAATATAAATGGGTCAGATATGAGTTTAATTTTTTTTAATCCGAATCGGGTTGGGTCGGGTTCGGATCAACCCAAGCCGATTAATTATATTTTGAAGTAATTTTATGATATAGTACTAATTATAGTTAAATATACACTAATTAAGATTAATTATGAATTAATTAATATTTAATTTCTTAAATTTATGTAAAAATAATTATTAATTAATTATTTTACACAGGTCGGGTCGGTCGACCCATAATCCGGTCAGATCGGATGTGAATTAAGATTTTTTGACCCGAATTTAAACGGATCGAATTCAAATCGAATTAAAAAATAATAAAATAATATGACTTGATTCAAACCAATCCGACCCGTAACATTGAGGGTCGTAGATTCCTGAATACAGAAGAAGTCCAATCTTTTCTTGACTTCGATTAGCGCAGATTTTTTTTATATACTAGCTGTGTACCCGCGTGTTGCAGTGAATTTTTTTATTTAGATATAGAAAAAATATCACATGATAATATGTACGTCATTCGAATATGAAAAAGATCAATAAATGCAAGTTCAATTACAAGATCAATTATAGATGTTATATCAGATATAATCTCGCATGATTTCTCTCAATCTTTAATTATCTTCCTCTTAAATGACAAAGAAATGAAGAAGAATACAAAATAATGGACGCTATCATATTCGTCTAATTTATCAAAATTAATATAAAAAAATTGAAGGGAAATGACAAAAAATAAATCTGTCTACTTCTTAGCTGTTTTATATAATAGTATAAATTTGCAGCAGATAGCTATATATTTCTACAGATTTGCTTTCATAAATAAAATGTTAGAACTTCAGGCTCCCCATTTCCTACACGAATATTCCACAATCAAAGAATAATTCGTCAAAATGCTGACGTGCGAACCCGAACGTTGACGATTATTACCAAAACATGCAACATATATATTTCTGGAAATATCATCTAAAAATATTTATTTTGACAATTTTGAATGTAATTTTAATGTATTCATATAAAATTTATTACTAAACATATAGCTAAATTATCCCACAACCAAATTCTATGCAATTAATATCGATATTATATTTCTACAAACAGAACATGTGATTTATTTAGATCGATCATACTTATGTCTTAGATTTTAAATTTACGTTTTATTTTTTGAAACATTGTCAGAATTTAAAAGCTATTGCTGCACTTTCTTCATTTACAATGTGCGTGCTTCCTCTCCAGTCGCTGGAATAACTGGAGATGAATTTAAAAGCTTTCAAACCCTAAAAACCCTTTTTCGCTTTCGCCTTTCCTTTGTGAGAGAGTGCGCCGCCGCGTCCTCCTCACTTCACATTTCCTTCTCTCATCCACACAGACCACACTCCACAGAGGAAACTCGCACCTAGCTTGCACATACCTACTCCCGTATCCATCTTGCTCGCACTTCCAAATGGACTTGCTTAAACCACCCGGCCAAACCCCTCGCCTCAATTTCTCCACCCTATTGCTCTTCCTTTCTCTCGTTCTCTCCACCTTCTCCTCCCTGCAGTGGGCTTCTCTTTGCCTCGCCTGGTGCCAACGCCACCATTGATCTCACGGCGGAGGTGAAGCGCCGACTCAGTCCAATTCTGATCAGACGTCGTGTTACGTTGAGGCGATCGACACCAGCCTGACTCTTCATTAATGCTAGGGTTTTCATCTCTGACACCAGGTGGCTGCCTCGGCGCTATGCTGGCATGTTTCGTCCTGACACCACCCTACTCAGACTCCTTTTCTTGCTTGATGCTGGTACAAATATTATCTCTGATCCTTCTTTATCTGTGTTGCGTTGTTTCTGATTTCAAGGTTTGTAAATTATAATATTTCATCTCCATTACCTGTATAATTTTGACCACAATTTTTTACGGTTAGGTTTGTAGCAGGAATGAAGATGTCTTTTCCTTTGATTTAGTACATTCGTTTCTCGACTTGAGATGGATTACGATTTCATCATTCTTTCTTTTTTGATGAAAATGCACCTTAAAATGAAGTTTAGTTTAAAAGTAGATGAATATAACAAAACTCTTTGTTTCTTGTTGTCAGGTTAAGACGGCAATTGAGTAAACAAGGCATCTCTGTGGTGATGATGCAACAAACAATGGCCCTGCAGTTGTTGTAGTTCCAGCAAGCTCTATCCATGAAGCAGGCTGTTGTTGCACAGGCAGCCAAAGGACAGGCTGCACCTGAGTGTTTTGCTGCTGGTACAGTTGTTGAGGAAGCTAATTGTAAGCAACAAATTGTAATGAGGTGGAGAATTGAAGGTCAAGATCTAACATCTTTTTACCCTTATTTACCAAATGATACCTCAATTCACAGCTTTGTTTGTGACAGCTTTAGATTGTTAATGAGGCACCAATTGCCTTGGTACTAAGTATAGTCAGGAGTTCAGTAAGGGTGAAACAAAAAATAGCTGCATTTAAAGCTGGTCTCTATGACATTGTTTGGCCATTCATGCCTGTTATTTTATAATTGTCATAGCTGTTGTGTAACTGGTCAATTCATGTATTGTTAGAGGAGACTATTAGCACATTAGATTATGCACATTGTGCCAAGACTATCAGAGATAAATCAGAGGTGCTTTTCATTTTTTTGGTTTTGTACATAACCTTTTCATTTCTTGATTTGCTATAGGTCAGCCAAAGATAATGAAAACTGCAACTCGTTAGGGATTTATTCTCAGATATTGATCGACTCAAGGAAGGTATGCAATGTTTGCTTGTTAATTTATTATATATATGCATCTTAACTGTGTAAAATAAGGTGCTGATCTTTTGACACACCAGTAAATGTATGCTCTTACGCACGGACCCTTATATATATGATAATTTAATTTTTAACTACAATCTACAACTATGCTCTGAAAGGTTAATGAAGTCTTATGTAGTGCTATTGACAAGCAATATTTTCATACTATATACATGACTTCTTTTTTCTAAGATGGCAGCCCAACAATTGACTGTTCAAACCTGATTTTACAAGCTCAATTACAACTGTTAAGAAAATTGTTGCCTGAGATTGTTTATGAACCTTGCTCAACCATCCACCAAAAAATGAGAACAAAATTTAAGATTTTATAAACATGATGGAAAAAAACTAAAGCTGGAAGCCTAAATTTCAGTCTCTTGTCTAGAACAAGGGCAACACAAAAACTAAATTAAGGTACCGACATACATTCTAAAAAGGAATCCAAAAGACAGCTACAAAATCTCTATTGGTTGTGACATTGACACCTGGCACGCCCCAATCCTTGACGGAAATCTTATTCCTTCGCTCAAGATGATGAGGCACGCCAGATTTCAACCCTTCAATCAGACTCGCTGCTGGCGGGTGGCATGCCACGCCACTGAATTGCTCAAGCATGTACTCTTTGTGAACCACCCTCTATTTATTATCGAGTACACTGGAGTGAGCATTCGTCAGTATATGTGCACATTCTTTATCAAACAAATCAAAATTGCCAAAAGAAGATTAGAAGAAAGCATATAAACCAAAATTGTTCACTAATAATATATAAAGAAAAATATATATTTGGTCTTGCACAAAAAGCACATTACCATAGTTGGTGTTCTTTCCTGTAAGTTGTGAAATGATTTTGTTATTAGCATGCAATAGATCTGTTTTTAAGAAATATCAGTGCTTAACAACTGTTTTCTAATATATGTGCAGCACTTATTAGTACACATATGACATTACAGAATTTAAAACAAGCTCAGCTACTGGCAGTGAATAATTTAACTTGCCTGTTTTTGTTGTTATTCATTTCTTCTGATTTTTTCCATGTCAATATAACATCTCAGGTTGATAAGGATATCGTGGAATGCTTACAAAAAGCCTTGACTTAATTTGCATTTTGGTATGTATAAGACTTATTATTCTAGTTTTCGCCTTGACACAGATGACATTACAAAATTTAAAACAAGCTCAGCTACTGGCAGTGAATAATTTAACTTGCCTGTTTTTGTTGTTTTTCACTTCTTTTAATATTTGCCATGTCACTGTAACATCTCAGGTTGATAAGGTGGGAATGCTTACAAAAAGCATTGACCCAGGAAGGACTTAATATGCGCTTTGGTATGTATAATACTCTTATTATTCTAGTTTTGCATTTTTTAACCAAAATATTTTAATTGCAAGTTTGATCTCCATCTCATATGTTAAATATGTACCTTCTTTAATTAGGTTATTATGCATCATTGATCTTTGTCAATCAGGTAAATGATACAATCGGAACATTAGTGATAGGTCACTACCATGGCCAGGACACAGTGGCTGCTGTTATATAGTCCCTGGCACAACTTCATGTTATGTCAAATGAACTGACCTAATAATAAAGTACCAAGGGCTCCTCACCAATTATGAAGGCATGGTATCTTGGTTTTTGCCTTGAAATTTTTGTTTATTTTTCTGGTAAATACACAGGTTATTTGAGAGGACAATCCATAGCTGCTATTCTTAACACTTCTGTTAGCATAAATTTGTTTTTTATCATATGCATTAGTACTCAATAATGAATAATGCTTTTGGTAGGATGAACTGAAATGGTTCTGTTATCGTCAATAATGAATATCCAAAGAGCTTGTTTTGGATAGGAGTGCTTGGAAGACGGCGATCCATGTACTAGAACCATGATTAGGAGTTAGAGTATAGCAGTAGAGTTATAGATTTTAGGTTTTTAGTTTTTCATATTCTTAGATTTTAGGATCTTAGAGCTTAGAAGTAAGGATTTAGAAATATGTTTTATAATGTAGGTTTATTATACTATTTTATTATTATTATTATTACCATCATTATCATTATTATTATCATATTGTCATCGTCATTATCATTACCATTTTTATTTATTTATTTTCTTTTTATTTTATGTATTTATTTATTATTAGTATTAGTATTTTTTCCATCATCATCATTATTATCATCGATATTTGTTGTTGTTACTAGGAATGTGTCTTGGCGAAATTGCAAGCAGAGTACTTTATCGAATTGCAGTCGTGTCTGAAGTATTTGGAGATGGTGGCAAATTGTCTCAAACATTTGCTCTAAGGCGTCATATTTGTCGTATTCTTTTATTTGTATATTGCAATCCTTGGTGTTAAAGTAGTTCTTATGCCTATGGGTAGTTCTTGTTTTTATATGACAATTCAATACACCTCTCGTGGCGACAATGCATGAGGATGAGTCCAGCAGAACTTAGAGAAGTCAAGAGGATATTTGAGAAAATAGCAGGTTTAGGCTTAATTTCATATCTTATTTGAGATGCCCAAATAAGAAACATAAAAAGGAAAGATCATGATAGTTTAGTTAAGTATGATAGGTTGAACCATAGAAGCTGAATCACATTTTGTATCGTGAATCGTAGTATTTTGTATGAGCATAGAGTTTTATTATAGCTCATATGATAATCCAATGATAATATTAATTAATATCTAAGAAGAATAAAACAAAATAATTCTATTTTCAGCTCATAAAATCACTATAAAATAAATTACAATAAGCATGTGTGGGAGAAGAATCTAAGGAGAATAAAATAAATAAAATCAATTAATATAATTTAGTGACTCTGATTATATTATTTGTTTTCAAAAATTAATATAATTATATACATTTTTGGATGCTTCACAGAAACACTACACGTGTTTGTGAGAGAGACATGGGAGCATGGGTGGATGTAAGATTTTAATTAGAGGGGTCATTAATCGGGTTCAAACTCATTAACTAATCGGATAATAATTTAACCAATAGCACTATTTTTTAAAATCCAGGAGGTCAACTAATCCCCTTAGGCTTTACTACATCCATCCCTGCATGGGAGAATAAATTAAATGAAATAAATAAGTTATTCATTTGCACTGTCTCGTGCTTGTAGTTTTTGACTCTCTCAATCGCTGGCATATTTTTCTTTTTCTTTGTCGTGTTTTTTCTCTCACACTAGGGTTATCTGATCGCTGAACATGATGCATGAAGTCGAGCAGAAGAGGTAAAGTCGAAAAAGTATACGTATCTTAAAATTATTGTATCGTTGGGATACGTAATGTATTGAGATACGGACGCGATTCTTAAGGTTCTTCTCGTTAGAGATACAAAGTATAGATTTGTATCCTCATTTGTATTGTATTGAATCGTAAGATTCGTATCGTGAATCGTAAGATACTAACTTCTATGTTGAACTTCAGGGATGAAATTTAGTTGGCGTCCTGGCCTAAAGCACATTACCATAATTGTTCTTTCATGTAAGTTCTGAATGATTTTGTTATTGACATTCAATTGCTCGAGAGAGAGAGAGAGAGAAGGTTGTGTGCTAACCAAAGAAACGATGTATAGCAATGCAGAGTCGGCGAGTAAGAGGAGCGCCAGAAAGGATAGTTACGGGAGAGCTTAGAGTGAGTGAGTTGGAAAGGCGAAGAGGAGAAGTTTTGCGGAGCGGCGAGTGATCCTTCAAGACTATTGATTGTACTGAATATGGTGGTTCAATTTGTTATATGTTGTCAGGGAAGGATAAGATCAATTGATATCATATGGTTACCAAATTGATCTGTAATAGAACTGTTTGTTTTTCTTGTTAGGTGTGTTGTATATGTGGATCAAGCAAGGCTCATTCCACAAGAAAGCATAGAATGTTTTTCTTTTGCGATTTTGTGATCTGGCCATCCATCGTGATTTAATAGCATGGTTATTCTGCGCTGCAGAAATAGTAAAGCAGTTGCCAGTTGGACAGTTGGACAGTTGGGTTTTTCTCTGGTAAATTCATCCGTCTTAACTAACATAGATTCTTTTACATTTTGAATAACATAAATGTTGTCTATTGCTCTTCGCTTGTACCATGCTTTGATGTGCTGAACAATTTGCAGTTTGTATACAATGTCATTGTGCTTTTAATTTTTTTTATAGATGTAGAAGAAAAACAATGAAGAAACATAATACAGAACTAGAAAGCTATCAGTAAACCGATGTTCTTCAAACAAGGTACCGTACTTTTTGGATGGTAAATTACTAGTACTTTCTAGTATGCAGTGCAAACATTCGGTTCTTTCATTATTCTTTTTTTTAGTACTAGATAAATAGGCATATTAAAATTTGCAGTTTGCAACTGTAAAGAAAAATAATAGTATGGGTTTTTCTTTGTCTTATACCGTTTTAATGCCATATTTTTTTGTTACGCAGTTTGTATGCATTATCAGAATTTGGCATTCCATGGGACCAATCAAATGAGAACTCCTAGTTGGTGTCTGACCCAACTTCATGCCACTATTTCAAGTGCGGAACCTGTGTTTTTACCTTATGTAAGCATCAACCAAAATAGATGATATATTGTTTGTACACATCTAGAAAGTAGATTCTTCTCATTGAAATAAAAAAGAAGTTGAAAACAAGTGGAAAGAGAATATGACCTGAAAAAGGAATTGTAGTTGTCTATGTTCTTCGTAGTTCTTTTGTAATTTCATGAGTAAATTTCTAATGCGATTCTTTTTTTCGTTTCCTTTTTCCAGAATTGGAGAGAAATAACAAAGTTCGTGGCATGCTAAAGGTATGTTAATATTTAATCCTGCAAGTAATAATTTTTTTTAATCCTGAAAGTCAATAATAAATTTAAGCACATTTTATTTGCTCTGATTTCTAGTCAACTGTAGGGTTGGCAAGTAGCTTTATCCTATATCAGCAATATGGTCTTATTATTGTCATCGAGTAGGATCTTAACAGGTCGAGAAAAAATTTGGTCCAGCGGAAAGAAAAAGGGGTTTATATCAAAGGAAAAAACGAAATAAATTAGGCCGATCACGATAAACAGGACGGCTGAAATAAATTATAGGACCAGAAAAAAACATGCTGAAAATCAGTCCGAATTATCCCAGTAAATAATTTCGGCCCGACAATAAGAAATTCAGTCCGAATAATATAAACGTATCGGCCCAATAATAATCGGCCCAATAAAGGTCAATTTAGATATAATCGGCCCAACAAAAGTTATAAAGTTAGATTTGTTTAACCTTAGGCCCGACAAAGAATTCAACGAGTTGGTTGTACGAATTCAAAGCCCAACAAGAAGTTAAACATGCAGATTTTATAAATTCTAAGCCCAATTTTGAGGCCCTATAAGAAGTTAAACAGGCCGAGTTTAAAAATTTACAGGCGCAACAAAAAATTAATTGGAATTATCAAGGACCGTAAATATATAAAAAAGCGAAGTTTCGGCCCAGAAGGTAATTAAACGGTCTCAATGATACAACGTTCGGGCCCAACGAGTAGTTAACGGGCCGACTTTACTAATTTTAGGCCCATAAATTTTCAAGCTTAATAATACATTAGATTCTCAGAACCTTTAGATCCATTAGATATAACGGGCTCAATGATACAAGAATTGAGATCCAACAGACATAACGGGCTCAATGATACAACGTTCGGGCCCAACAAAATGTTAACAGGCCGACTTTATAGATTCTCAGCCCCTTTAGGTGATAAACGGGCCGAAGAAAATAAAAAACCGAGGAAAATCAATCGGCTAGTTAAAGAGTCATGCACGCGTAAACCTAACTTGGCCTTAACGAAGCGCAATATCCATTGTACATCGAAGGAGTACGGCATTTTCAACATTTGGGCGCTGTAAAACTGAGTTCTCCAATCTCCCAAGAGTGGCTTTTAACTAGACTTTCAGACATTATTAAGAAATATTAATAACCAGGACTCAACAGTAGAGAATGTAGCGACACATCAGACACTCTATAGTCCTCCACAACAAATAGATAAACATGTCCATAAACTACAATTACAATTCACAATCTCAAAAACCAAGAATAAGCATTAACTTAACAAAAATCACATACCATATAAGCCCAGACCACAGATCAGACGGAACAATTGAGCACAACAATGGATCAGATAACAAGGAAAATTGATCAAATATAAATATGCATTTTTCACATGGCCTTGATTAACTTACAAATGAATTGCATTCCACAAGTATTGATCAACAAAACTATGCATTCATCCACAAATGACAATGTAATCATCCTAAAAATCTGTCTTACCTGAACATTATAGATGTGATTTAGCGTGCCAGATGCTGATGTGAAAATATATTTTTTTTTGCCCTGTGCTGTGCATTAACAGTACCAAAAAGGGTATGATGTTCCAATTCTGTCTAAACCATCGTTTTCCAAGTAAACATTGATTCTATACCTCAATTAAGCACTAAAATATGCAAGCAAGGATTGAAATGAACTGGTTGGACTCATCAAGTACCAACCACCTCCCAATGTAACCTATCCAAAACATATTAATTTGTACAAATACCTCGATTGCAAAAAACACTAAATTAACTTCAGCAATTAATATCCTTGATTAACTTTAAATTATGCAATGATGCTAACAGTAAGAAGATCAATTTAGCAAGGTTAAGATCATAAGATCATTTTTATAAACATAAATCGAGCGAATGAATTGACCAACCTCAAGTTAGATCTTGTATCAAGAGAGCCATCAATAAACCATTAAATTGCAATATAATTTTCCATTATCTGAGCAGCACCCATCATAAAATACTAGAAGTTATTTTCTTGCTGAGGCAACAGATTTTAAGTACACAACATTTCATACAATGTATGAAATGTTACTCATAAATTATTGTCTAGTAACCAATCTTACACCAGATTCACTTCTAGAATAAAAAAATATATATTTGTAATACTAAAATTGTCATCATCATTATCATTTTTTTTATTTATTAATTATTTTTTGTTCATCATCATCATCATTATTATCATTGATATTTGAGATCTCTGATTTTATGCCTTTTAAATTGGGTTTCATTTCTAACCTACCCCAATTTATTTGGGATAATTTGGGATTAGGCTTTGTTGTTGTTGTATTTGTAATTCTAAAATTAAACATGGCCTTTCAACAACCTTACACCAGACAGAAACCATCCAATTTCAATACCCAAGGAATTGTTGAAAGGCCATATTAATTTCTAGAAGTTATATTTTAGAAGCAAATTTGAGTTGGGAGTTTGTTAACTAGACGCCAAGGAATTGCTTCCCCAGTCTAGGGACTGCTTTGATGTATTAACTTTCTATTGGTCCCCGTGGAGCTAGTTTTAGGTTTGGATTTACCAAACTGACTAAATCATACCTATGGATACATATATTAAGATTTATTCACTATTTAGTTTCATATATAAACTTGTGATCTGCTTTCTTTTCCTTCAGCTTTGACAAAAGCCACCTGACTGAACTAATTCATAGCCAGGCTTGGATCCAACACACTCGCAACTAGAGCTAATGCTATGGTAGTTTTAAATAGTACCATCATAGTAAACTAAAGCATGCAAGCAAAAAAATAAACAAATAAATAGTGAAGCTTACGCTTAAAATTTCATAGGCACCCCCATACATTGATCATTCTACCAACAATACTCTAAGCACGCCAATTCCCTTACAATCCACATTTTATGCGGATCATAAGAAGTACATATATGATTTTAGAATTTTCAAACAAATTACCATAAACCTTGATTGTACCATAAAGGTGGTCATACACTGGAATTATTCTTCAAAATTAAAAAATTACTCATATAAGAATAATTAAAATTTCATCATTCAGAAATCAAGATTACAATAATGTTTTACACGAGTTGCTGTCAAAAATATTGTATCTGACAAGATTGGGAATGTTTTAAGAGTGATTCTAATGTACAGTCTAAAATTTTCTGTAAATCTATATTTATTTATAATTAAAGTACATCTTCAATCCTAACCCTTAATTTTACAATGACAACATAATCATTTTCATCAACCAAACTACATTTACTGTTTATTAATTTTCCCCAACTGTTTTTTCATAATTCTCACACAGTAATAGAAAAGAGGAAAAGAAGTATCTCAAACTTTACAACTTCATAGGAATAAATAAAAATAATTCATATTTTATTAATACGTAACAATTGCAAATTCATTCAGATTCTACTGTAAGTTCAGCTTATTCCCTTTACCCGAAAGTGAATTATGCATTTTCATAAAAAAAAATGATTAATTACATTTATTCCTTTCTTTATTTGTTACACACATTTTGTATTGGATTGAAATGATTTTTTTTTTATTTTGGAATATAGGATAGTAGCGAATATCATCTTTACAAGGTATTAGGCAAATTATATCTTCTTCTTTATTTCATGTTTAAAATTTTTAGTAGTAGTTCTTAGATATATGTTTTTTTGTTGATCCGTTTCTTTTATAAAAACTTTTATCTGTGAATGATAAATAAAAGTACCATACATTACCATACGTTAATTTCTCAAACAAGAGCTTAAAATTTTGCTTTACAAATGTTTAAATTCATCGATCTTTGCATCCGACATCTTTCTGGCATTCTGCAAAACAAATATCTTATGACTTCTATATGATACGATAATTTAAGTTATTTGCCACTTAATTTGGTTTATTTAAGACTTCTAATTGAAATTTGAAATTTAGTTTTGTTTCGTTTTTCCTAGCCAAAAAAGTAATAAAGTATATTGAATTCTGCTGTAACCAAATTAATGTTACAATAACATAACCCATTCAAACAATCAGAGACATCAAACTGAACTTTTCAATGAAAAAAACTTAACCCTAATTGCTAAGAAATTAATAACTGATAGATTTTTCTTTTAGGTTTCTTGTAACAAAAATTTCACATGAGGAAAGCCTTTTAGGGCCAATTCATCCCAAAAGAACAAATCAACATAAAATAAATCAAGCACTAACAAAAGAAAAGACTGTATACCTCAACAAACTTGTGAGCTGGAGACGTGCCTTTCAACTGTCTTTTGGCTAGAAAACAGGCATTGGTACATCCCAACCAGAGACTTGCGAAACCACATCTTCCGACTTCTATATTCTAATTACAAGAAGTTAAGATGAAATAACAAGAAAGAAAGATTTAGAGGTAACATCAACACAATATTACAAGGCATCATCAATGAATAAACTAGCTCATATCAAAATTTAATCTGGAGAGAAAAAGCATCCAGAGTGAAACACAGGGGGTTAGCAAAAAAGTTACGGACAATTTTTTCTATAAGAACGAGGAGCCTATAGAGCTTAATTTTGTAATATAGGTACTCACGTGTTTGTGTGGCATAGGCCCCCAGTTCTCTAAAATGAAATAAGTATAAATCATGGTCAGGCATCGACGGATAAAAATCTTATTAAAGAAACCAATATTACCTTGTGCAAGATGAAAAAGCCATAATTTTAGTGCTTAGTCCTACATAATTTGAAATAGTTTCTTGGAACAACAAATTGAGGTTCATTACTGCAAAAGTCAACACCAAAATAAACCAGTATTAATCAAGGAAATTCCAGTCACTTGTCTAGCATGCACTGTGCAATATGAAATTCTTAAACCAACATTAATCAATCGATGAGAACATGAAAACATTATCACGATTGACATTTAAGTACCAGGGACATTATTTAAGGATATGGTTTGTTTAAAGACTGGGAGATTGACATTTGAGTATCATGTTTTCTTCAAAAGATACTCAGAAAACTAAATTTTTGATTTTTTTGCAGACAAACCAATTAGAAAACAATAGAAACATGACAAATATATATGAAGTGAATATTTTAAGGACTTCCTTTATATTTATCATATTAGCACATGAATACAGAAAACAATAAAGAAAGACATGCCAAAGAAAAGTTTCACCTGTGAAAACTTCAGCGACAAAGCAAGATCCATACACTGCATGTATAACCATTCCAAATCAACATCAGAAAAATGATTACAAAATTTATTAAAATATACAGATACGAGACTAACTAGAGTAATAAACAAGTCATCTTTCTTTTGTAATATGATCTTCTTTAGCTTTGTATGTCATATTTATTTGCATATAGATTTCACAGAGTAACTAAAATCAGCTGAAAATCAAAATCAATTATGAACCCAAATACAACCACATACCATATTGAAGTTCCTCACTAGTCTGACTAATCTTTTACAAAACTGGACCTTAATTACCGGACAAAAGAAAACCTAACAACACCTTAGAAATAAATTATACCAGCAAAATAATGTATAAAATTACAATTTAGTTGCTAAATTAAGTGTCAAAATTCATGGGTAATTTGACACACCAATTCAAGGTAATTATTAAGAACTCGAGCACACTAATTCAAGGTAATTATTAAGAACTCAAGTGATTACTGTGATTTTCATTACATGTTCTCCTTTTAGAATTTTCAATAATGCAGAAACATGAACATCTACCATAAAGATACTTTGCAAGACATACAACAACGAACGAAGTCTTTAATCCCAAATAAAATGGGATGAGCTAGAAATGAAACCCAATCCAAAATCATAGAGATCAAAGATCTCAAATATCAAAAATCAATGAAAGTAATAGTGACAAAAATATAAAAAGAAAATGCACACAATAGTTACAAATATGGAAAACAACAAACTCTCCATTTTTTAAAACCTCCCGCCAGATCTGAGAATCACAGTGGCCCTTTCTCTTTCTGGCGCAAGTACACACAATAGTTAGATCCCAACCAACACAGCCCACCCAAGCACCAACAGATCTGACATTTCAAACAGAGTAAACCACTGACCTTGGCAACAGGAAGGGCGTTTGGAATGTTAGATGCTTCTCTTGACACATCTGGCAAAGCTGCTGTAGCGGGTGTCCTTCTTCTATGAAAATGACAGCCTTCAGTTCATCTATTCGCGCTGGCGGTGGCTGAGACAGTGTTTCAGGTTGAGGGGCAGCCAAGGTAACCGTTCTTCCAAAAACCCTACCATAATTTCCTCAGATTGAAAGCAGCTCACGATTCTTCTTTTTTTTTTACAAACAGAAGAAAAAGAGAGCTTACCATGTTGGAGAGGGCTGAGAGAAGCCTTTTCGTGTCCCAGTAAGGTGCGAGAAAGTGCGACAGGGCCAGCCTCTGTCCAGATTCGGCATGTACACCGCGAGGGACAACGGCTGGTGCATGAGCTCGCTAACTTCGCAAGGCACTGCAGGGGAGCTACATTGGTACACCGACACCACAGGATCTCCATTTTTGGGTCTGAGATCGGTCTGTTGGCTTCAGTGAGAGATTGGTGCGTAGACAGCGGTTTAAAGGGTAGAAGCGGGTAACATTGACCCGGGTTGAGCTCGGTGCGCAGGTGGTTTCCACCCAACCGCTAACGCCATCTACTTGTTGTGTTGAGCAGGAGAAGGTCGACAGCTGGTGAATCTGGCGAGTAGAGGTGTTAGCTCGAGGTGCTTCAATGGTGCCTTCCGATTAGGGTTTAGAAGGGGAATGGCGGCTGGAAAAGGGGAGAGGCGAAAGGAGTAATTTGAGCTAAAAGTGAGTTTAGGGTTTAGGATCTGGATCCCTTCATATGCTGAGCTCTAATTTTCAGATGTACCCCTCAAATCATGATATATCAATAAAATTGTTTAAGGGCTGTTGCCGTTCAAAAAAGTTACAAAAAAAAACCGTGGATCATGCCACCACAAATAAATGATTGCCCTTCATCAGCATGTGTATTATAGTTAGTATATCCAAGTGAGTTTTGAAAGCAATCAGATATTGAAATTTGGTTGATGGGTGTTATAAAATAAAGATAAAATTAAGTATACATATTTTAATTTGGATGTTTATCCTTTAAATTTATAAATTATTTATTTATCCCTTAAAATGTCAAAAATCATGGATATTTATCCATAACTACTATTATCCTCATAGAAATTAAGTTATAATTAATTAAAATTATAATAGGACAAAAAAACCTTTTGTTTCATTCCTGTTATTTACTTAAATCTATAATATTTTTTAAAATAATCTTGTTTTTTATTTTGTTTCATGGATTTCACGAGCTCGGTAAGGGGCAATTAGCAATATTCGGCATAACCATCAGTCTCCCGAAAGACTGATAGAAATAAGTGATTTTCTATTTTTTAGATAGCTAAAAAAATACTTTATATTTTTTTAGAATTTGTTTACTATTTTTTAGATAGCTAGAAAAATAATTTATTTAATTATTATGAGTCATCCAAAAGAAGTGATTTTTTAATTATCTAAAAAATAATTAAGTAATTTAAAAAATATATATATATTAGTTTATAACTAGATGTTTATATGATAATTATTTTGAGCGATTCAGACCGACCATTTTAATTTTGACAATGAAGAACCGTTCATAACACGAAAACGATCCGTACATGTATAGCACCATAGCACCATATTGAGTATAAAAATTAATGCGCAATTAGAAATTCGCTTGATAACTATGCAGTAGTTTATACTTTATAATACTGAAATCCTTTGAAATATTTTAACATTGATGGGCAAGTAATTTTAAAATTGCAAAAGATTCATTACACGGCAAAACGAAAATTATGGAGAAACTATTTGTAATTTAATTTCTTTGCACAATGATGACCATTTGTGTGTTATTAAAGGATTACTGCCAATATAATTCATGGGATTGTTCATTGTTCTAGTGGAGTTGATCATTTATAGCACGTATTTTATTAACAATAGATTGAGTCTATATTATTTATGAGGAATGAAATTGTTTTGGTTAGCACTTGTTTGAGATATGACGTTTGGCATTAAAGTTGTAGAAGCTGACATAAAATAAAGTGGTAATAAGTTTATAAAAAAAAATTGAATGGCGTCGCCCGGACTCGAACCGGAGACCTTCAGTGTGTTAGACTGACGTGATAACCAACTACACCACGACACCTCATGAAATTAAGCACCTACTATATACATAAATTATATTTTCTTCCAACCAAGGCTTTGGACGTTACTAGCGCAACAAACGATAAAGCGAGCACCAAAAGCCTACTACAGATTTCAAGTGCTTCACAACGAACAGTGTCAGGTACTTTTGATCTGTTAAGTGATTGATTTTGGTTTGGGACTGTTACAAGGTCCGATTTAGGCTGCTTGAGAAAACGGGACATAATTTTCAATTTTGAAATCAAGCAATTGCAATGATATCAACATATATATCTTTTATGAAACAAAAGTACGGTGATCTCTAAGTCTCTAACGAGTAACCACCAGCCCCAGCCAATGTTATGTGACTGATGAGGAGTATAGTAAAATGTTTTGAGACCAAAAATCAATAAAAGTAGATAAATAATGAAGATTATTTATGCGTTGGCAAATAGCTCTTAAGATCATACGAGCCGGCCGAGTACTATTCCAGCCAGTACCAGTGCTCCGAACCATTTGTTTGAAACGAACCTCCAAATTCATCAAGGCAAATGCAAGCAATTGATAAACTATGATATTAATATAGTCTTTTATCATTCTATACATTGTCTGCTAATTGAGGCAGTGGCAGATTTAAGTGATTTAAATGAGGTTAAATGTCCCCCGTTTGTTTCTCAAAAAATAACATTTTTGTACAACCAATTTTATCATATATAATTAATATCGTTATACATCCTTATAAATGAACCCCATTGAAATTACGTGGAATTTCACTCGTGAACGCCGTTTTCTTTTTCATTTAAGACAAATTGACAAGTTATGAATCCAAAAACATATCTAATATAATTTTGTGATTTATATTGTCATGTCAAAAAAGTCACGACTTATAAATGCACTCCTTAGAAAAGTAATTTTAATTTTTAACTTTTTTATTTTAACGATGTTATATAAAATATTGATTTTTGAATTAAAAAACATAATTCAAATAAATATACATATTAGCTCCGATTCAATTTAAAAATCAGGAAGATTCATTTTTAATTTAATATGCATATGTGATGGTGCATTATTATTTTTCAATTTAATATAATAATTTTTGTTTCTGAAATTAGTGTAGTCAGGTTCCATTGTTATTAAAATCTATGACATGTTGTCTTGTCCGATTGAATTTAAAAACACCAAATTTAACAATTGAATTTTTTTAATATTATTGTTTTTAGTCCCTCCCGTCATTAATTCAATAAAGGGACATCCTATAATAAACTACAGGGCTGTTTGGTAACTCTCTTTTATTCCGAAAGAAGTAGGAAGAGGTAATTTTAGAAAAAAAAATATCAAATGATATTAAAAGAAGCTAGAAAAAAACATAAATAAATAAAAGATCCTCTTCCAGCTTTTTGATGGAAGGTTCTATCTTCCAGAAGAAGCTCAAGAGAAAGTACCTTTACTTCACACGTTTCAATTTATTTAGAATTCTTTTTCTTCCTCCTCATTCGTTTCCAAACACTCTTGTAAATATTTGAAATAAGACAAAGAAAAATTCTTCTAGAATTAGCTTGTTCCACTATCTTTTGGAAGAAAAGGGTGTTAGCAAACACTGCCATGTGAATTCAATGAACTCCATACAAAAAAATTGAATTGAACTCTGTCACTGATATTAATACATCGTATGACGTTTTTGTAAAATTATGTGGATAATATTCAATTATATTCATACCTCTTTGTGAATTGGAAATTTGTCTGCAATTACTTTTTGTTGCAATCGTAGGGATTTGACAAATTGACCATTAAATTTTGCCATAATAGTTTGCCTGCCGCAGCAACCATAAATGGATAAAAATGCCAACCTAAAAAAAACAGACCAATGTTAAACAATTTGGCTTAAGAGTAACTGATTCATTTAGCCAAATACTTGATTTCTGACAATAAAAATGTACAACTAATTAGTACTTCATATCGGGCTGTTAAGCATTTCTTGCTTTGGCATCATCTTTCTTATCATACTTATTGTTGAAGAAAAATAAATGTTGATATGTGGTAATGTGCACCTGGTGCTGTTAAGAATTTGTGGTTTACACTCAAACACTGGACGGTGAGAGTTGGTATAATTGTTGGTGCTATTCATTATTTGTTGATTGATAGAGTTGGATAAATCTTAGGTTCTCTGACTCATCAGTGTGGTTAACATCGCCTCCAAGCGATTCAATCTATTTAAATAAGGGACTGAAATGTAAATTACGTAATGAGAGCATTATAATTATTAAGTTAAGGGGCCAATACATCTCACAAAATAAAAATATATAATAAAATTAACATGTACGTGTAATTTTCGTGCGATTAGAGGAGGGCCAGACACCCTACAAAGCTTTGTCTCAAGACTAATAGTTCTTCATGATAGAAAATCTTAAAGCCATGATCATCCAGTGAACTCCTAATTAGAAAATAAATCATCTTGATTCATGTTGTCGATCTTCCAGAGAGACACAACTCCGTTAATCACCAGATTCATTTAAGCTTTCTAGCGATTTTCCTCTAATTTGATATAGTGATTGAGAGGGCCGACATGGATAGTTTTCGACTCGACCGAAACTCTATGTCTTGATTTGGATTTCTCTATTGGGAAAAACAAAGGGTGCTAGAATACGAGAATAGGGAATCATCTCCAATAAGCCAACAATCTCTCTGTATATAATGGACGCCAATAACTGAACCACTAGTTATTTCTTAGCGGATCCATATCAGATCTAAATTCTCTCTTAACGATTCGCTGCTTAATCAGAAAACTGTCTATAATTGTGTTCTCCATGGACCAATAATATAATTATATTATTATTAAACTTTATATAATTTAGACCATCACTAAATCATAAAGTTATTAATACATATTTTACACATTAAAAGACCCACTTCTTATGACACATATTGAACCCGATTAATAATACATAATTTGATCACTTCATAACGAATATACTTAGACAGTCCATTATATAATATATATATTTATATTACATAAATCCATATATATTGTAATTAATAATAATTAATTCCAACACTTCACGGCCTGTTGTTGCCTTCTGTGAGTGTGAGAATTGAGTCAGGATGAAACCTGCTCTAATGCAATGTGAAATTTTAGAGAAGGCTAAATATGACGAAGATAATGTTATTATCAAGATCAGAGAGAAATTATAATTGATGTTACAACCTTATATATAGGTGCTAAAAATAGTGGAAACAAAAAAGTTACCGTTGGTACTATTGATATCGTTAGTACTGCCCCTGTTGACTATATTTCTAATAAATAGGAAAAAGCTTGCAACCCCTTTTCTGATATAAAAAAAGTTGGATGCATCAAATTCCTCATTAGTCTATGATATCTAATTACCGAGGCTAATTATCCCCTAATTGCTCTTTTTCTTAATACAATAATAAGAGATAAAATGAAAAGATTTTCTAAAAAAAATAAAGATAAAAGAAAAGAAAATTGAAAGAAATACTTGAGAGAAAAGTGTTCAGTTCGTGCATGATAAATAGAAAGGGGTTCGTGCTTTGGAGGTTATGAGGATCTGCAGAGAATCAAACTGTTAGAAGAAGATATGAATGAGTTTACGAACCAGCATCACAAATTTTACGGGCAAGAGATCGGGCAATGAAAAGGTTAAAAGGGCAGTATACAATTTAAAGAGAGAACGTGCACGTGAATCTAAACCACTGAATACATTTGGATGGCAGAGAATGAAGAAAATTGATGAGTTTCTGAAATATAAAGAAAACCAGCAGGTTGTAAGCCAGGTTTATTAGAAGAAAAAAAGGAAATTTTTTTGTTACAATTTATTCTCAAAATAAAAGAGAAAATTATCAAAATATATTTACGTTGAAAATGAGAATACAAGGGTAACTAATCAGATTTCTCGGATGGGCAATACAGGAGCAATTGTTCATGTGAGGATCACCAGTTAAATATTGTAAATGAAATAAAAATAAAATAAAAAAATCAGATCATTAATAGAAAAGGAAATGTTCTTCATTATTTTTATTTACATCATTCTTTGTTTTACAAGTGCTGATTTTGCTGATTCAGTGAAGCAGCAGATCAACTATAGGGCAAGCTAGGTTAGTGGCTTACATTTAAAAAATGACTATTAGACTTATATATATCATATCAATTGATAAATCAAGCATGTTAAGCGGATTCAGTCACGATACGGACCGACACGAGTCTGATACGTTCAAGATTCGGTCTGGATTCGTTTTGGCCATTTGAGTTCGTTTCAGATACGGTGCGACTCTTGTCCTCTGTCCGCTTCCGCCCTCTCTCGTCTCTTCCTCTTCGGAGTCCACACTAACTGCGCTAATACTTTTGATTTGATTTTAATCATGAGTGTTTATTAAGAGTTAGATGAGAATGGTTAAGAATAAGATGGAATTTTGGGACAATTTGAATAATTATTTTTTTTTGGCATTTTTGTATAAAATATGGAAAAAAGTATAGAAAAGAGATAATAAATAATAATGAGAAATAAATCTCTACGCAAATTTTCATTTCAACTCTTACTTTAATAATAATGAATTTATATAACTAATTATCTCCCACAAACTACTTTATTATTTTACATATCTTTCGCTAATTACCCCCAAAATATTCTCTATTGCCATTCCTGAACATAATATTTCCTCTCCAATAATATTGTCCTAGAAACCTGACTGGAGCACGACAACGGAAAGCACCATTGACAGAGCTGATGGCGGCCATCTCTCTCTTTCGCATGGCGCGCAAACTCCATCACTCTCTGCCATCTCTTTCTTTCACTTCCATTTCTTCTTATTCTTCTTCCTCCCAAATCCTAAACCCCAAAACCCTAGCACGATTTCCAATCACTCCTCCTGCAGTTCCTGTCCATCCATTGCACTACCTAATCTCTCCTCTGCCGTCGAATTCGAAGATCCTCCATAGATTTCTACCTCGCGCGCTGTCTCTCACAAGCTCCTACTCGAGCGGCGTCAGAGAGAAGGGGGGAGAAGAGGAGGTACCGACAAAGCTGGTACAGTCCTGGGTGGATGTGTACTTGCCAGAAAAGGTGCGACCTTATGCATTACTCGCTCGATTGGATAAGCCAATCGGGACTTGGCTGCTGGCCTGGCCTTGCATGTGGTATGTATTGTGTCTATTTTTTCCATCATATATGATGTTTATTTAAACTAAAATAGTGATTACAGATGTGAAATGAAAGTATTTTTGTTGCATTTTGTATAATGTGTATGAAATTATAGGTCGATTACAATGGCAGC
The DNA here is from genome assembly GCA_037127355.1 of Schoenoplectus tabernaemontani. Classification (NCBI taxonomy): domain Eukaryota; kingdom Viridiplantae; phylum Streptophyta; class Magnoliopsida; order Poales; family Cyperaceae; genus Schoenoplectus; species Schoenoplectus tabernaemontani. Next base: position 16,276,039 of record CM073749.1, read on the forward strand.
TAACCCAGGAGAGATTCCTGATTTGAAAATGCTAGCACTATTTGGTTGTGGAGCTGTCCTTCTAAGAGGGGCTGGTTGCACAGTTAATGATCTTCTTGATCGGGATATTGATGTCAAGGTATCATAAATTCATTAATCATAATAAACCATTTCTTAATAGTAGAGTATTCGTTTACTTAGAGTCTTGGTTGAATTTCAATGGTCAAGTAAATATACCATCAGCTGATAAATTGCCACCTGTTAAATGAAATACTTAATTATATCTCTACATGACACTTGGAATTTGAATATCTGTATGCTTATATCTATATTAGGTGGAACGTACAAAAAGTCGTCCATTTGCATCGGGCACGTTGACCCCCTTTCAGGGGCTCTCCTTCCTTGGGTTTCAGCTGCTTCTTGGTTTAGGCATTCTTCTTCAACTCAACTTTTACAGGTTCTTTTGGTTGTTCTTTGTTTGTTAGGAAGAATTGTCTTTTGTTTAACTATTGTATCCTTCAGATGGCTGGCATTCTTGTATTCTTTCTGTTCGCTCCACTTGTGACCAATGTACACATTTGCCAATACATAGCAACATCATGTATCGTGTTTTAGTTTTACTGATATACCTTGTCTTTTATTGGTACAGCCAAGTTTTAGGAGCATCATCTCTATTACTGGTGTTTACTTATCCTCTCATGAAGCGAATTACATTTTGGGTTGGTACTCCTTTTTTCTTTTCAGTTTTGTATAGCTTTTGATAAAAAAGTTCAGACAATTTATTTATTTGTAATTCAATTTGTTCTGTGTGATAGCCTCAAGCATACCTCGGCTTAACCTTCAATTGGGGTGCTTTATTAGGTTGGGCTGCCATTAAAGAAAGCCTTGATCCTTCCATAGTTCTACCTCTTTACGGTGCTGGAGTCTGCTGGACACTTGTGTATGACACAATTTATGCACATCAGGTGAGTACTTCTAAATGAAATTTGTTTCTATTGAATGCCTTTTTGTGGGATCCACATTGCTGACCTCAAGGTTTGCTTCAACAGGATAAAGAGGATGATGTTAAGGTCGGTGTTAAATCGACTGCACTGAGGTTTGGCAATGATACGAAGTATTGGATATCTGGCTTTGGTTTAGCTTGTACTAGTAGTCTTGCACTTGGTGGTTACAATGCAGACCTTGGTATGTTTCAGTTGATGCACATTATGCTTATTCTTTACATTTATTAAATATCTGTTAAACACCACTCTGATTTTGTCAAATTTAAATGGGAGCCAGTATTATATCATATTTACAAATTAGAGCTAGTAATTTGACATATTCAATTAGAACAAGCGAACAACCATTAAATTAAATTAGTGTCACTGAAAATATATATTACATATAGTTCATTGTTCATTGACAATTTTATCTTAGTCTGTCATCTGCCTTCATTTCTTCCCTAAATTAAGCTAAACAAAATGTAGATGTTGAGTTTTATTCTTTTGTTCACTCACCTCTAAATTTTGTCAATGTTAATATTAGAAATTTAGCAAATTTAATCATTTCATGTGCTTCAGAATTGTTAGATTTAATTGCAAGTATGGAAGATGCTGAGGCTTATTTGGTAAATAAAAAATGTGTATTTTGTGGCATATTTTTATTCCAGAAGTGTTTTGTTGAGATATGGTAATGAAGGTTTTCCAAATCTATGGACAAGAACTTGTGTGTAGTAGCCCCAGAAACTTGAAGAACAAGCTCGAATTTGAACAAATAATTTAAGTCTAGGAAAAATAGACGGTACTAGTTTTCTTTAATAAAATTCTGATCCACTTAATTTTTCCTTAAAACAAACCTGGCAACTCTACTCCAATGATCTTTTATTAAAAAAAAATATCCCAAAAGATTGGAAATGAGAGTAATGTGTTATGTAGGACAGCTTGGCCCTTCTATCCAATCCTTTTAGCTGCGACTGGACAGCTGCTATGGCAAATTTTGACTGTCGACTTGTCAAACCGTACAGATTGCAACAAAAAGTATGTCTACTGCCATCTTATTACTTTTTTTATTTCTGATGATATATTTTATGTCATTCAGGATTTCCAATACCATTAAATTTATATCTTATTAACTTTTTTCATCCATGCTGATAATATTTTTTCCTACTGATCTGGCTTTGATTTCTGTACAGGTTTATTTCCAACAAGTGGTTTGGAGCTATTGTATTTGGGGGCATTTTATTAGGCCGGCTAACAGCATGAGGTGTCAATACCTATACTACTATTATTCATCTGATTTTTTTTTTTTGGGGTTCATTTCTTTTTTAATAAAATTATTTCCTTAACTACTCGTTATCATCTGCTGCTCGTATTTTCCGGTCTGAGTGGAGCTTGGCGCTGGGCAACACTTGGATATGGCCATAAAACTACTTTGATCCTTGTTGAGGCTTCTTTCTAGTCAAGCTTAAAGCATGTATTTTCCGGTCACTTTTTTGAGTTAATTTTGCTTCTTTTTTTTGTTATTTTTAAATACTCGAGTTATGATAAATAACCAAAATCGGAATATTTTACTTGGTACATTGTGCCATTTGGTATTATCAATTTTAACCCGTTCAAAAATTGTAGACTACATATGCTACGAAACTAGATAAAACTTAAGGGTCGTTTGACAAATCAAGAAATAGCTTTGAAATAGTGATAATTTTGGAAGAGTGATAGAATAATATTTTTGTGGAAGAGTGGTAGAAGAGTGGTATTCTTGACTATTCAGAAGAGGGAAAATATCGTTTGACAGTTGTTACTCAGAATAGTTAAAATATGACTAATTATGATACTAATAATGATGGTGATAATAATAATAATAATAATAGTAAAATAATAATCATAATAGTAAGATAATAATAATAATAATAATAATAAAGTAATAAAAAATAATCATAATAAATAATAATATTATAATAATAATATAATAAAAATATAAATATAATCATAATATAGTAATATAATAATAAAAAATTATAATTACAATCATAATTATAATAATATAATAATAATAAGTAATCATAATTTTAATAATATAATCATAATATAATAATCATAATCATGATCATAATAATAATAATTATAGTCATAATTATAATAATATAACCATAATCATAATCATAATAATATAATAATAAAAATATAATCATAATCATAAAAATTATTATAAATAATTATAATTATAATAATATAATAATAATAAGTAATCATAATTTTAATAATATAATCATAATATAATAATCATAATCATAATCATGATAATAATAATCATAGTCATAATCATAATAATATAATCATAATCATAATCATAATAATATAATAATAAAAATATAATCATAATCATAAAAATAATTATAATTATAATAATATAATAATAAATTAATCATCACTATAATCAACATATAATATAATACATAATAAAATAATAATAAGTAATAATAATTATAATCATAATCATCATAATATAATTATATAATAATAAATAATCTTGATCATAATAATATAATAATAAAATAATTATATTTATTTTCATAATATAATAATATAATATTAAAATTATATTTATAATAATAATACTAATGGTAACGATAATATAATAACAATAATGATAATAATAATTTAATAATAATAATATAATGATAATAATAATAATAAATAATAATCTTAATATTAATATAATAATAAATTATAATCATAAATTATAATCATAAATATAATATAATAATATAATAATACTAAATCATAATCATAATCATAATATAATAATATAATACATCATAATCAAATAATAATCGCTATATTCCACCTATAAATCCGGTATTCCGGATTAACACTATTCCGCACTTTTCTACTTAATTTAAAATTTGTTTGGCAAAGTAATTTATTAAAATAACTATTCCATTCTAACTTTTTGCTATTTCATTGATTACCAAACACTCTCTAAGTGGCTACGTGTAAGGAGCAGCACTTGTAATGCATCGAGGTGTCGTGTTTAAATCCGCACAGAGTGCATCATCCTTTGTTATTGCATTCTGACATTTGTGTCCATGTCAGGATTGAAGAAAAGTTGATTGATATCATAGTAGGTGTCCTGTTGCGTTGACAACTGTACTGTGTACATGTCTTTGTTGCATAGAAGTCCAAAAGAACATTTTGTGTGATCATGCAACTTCTACAAGCTTCTAGAATATGTTTTTACATATAAACTTTCATCAGAAAAAAAGGTACAACTTTTGACCTCCTTTTTTGATAGTGGCTTCATCTTTTTGCTGTTGTTATATGTCAAATTGCTAGGATAATCATGCTTTACAACAACCGTCTCTTTTTCCAACATGTTTCTGTGTTTTTTTTAAAGAAAAGATAATTATGCCCTCAACTTTATCCCATTAATAAATGTCAAAGTACTAGAGATTAGGCTGCTTTAAAAGCTGAATAAGTCCAATATGAATTAAATAACAAGTTTATTTGGTAACTTAAATTATTGATATTGAGATCTAGAAAAATCCAAAGTAAAATCTAGTTGTTTTACATACAAATTACAGTTTTTGATCAGGTACCGGCTGTTTGCTTTGCTACCTGGCACGTAACATTTATGGTTTTTATAATGAAAATCGATGGGTCTTATTTTTCCACTTAAAAAAGGTTAAGGTCGTTTGGACATTTATGGAATTCTCGATATCCAATGGCGCTAGTTTAAAATTTCACCTATAAATTATTTCAAACCCACAAAAATTTCCATTGATTAATCGTCGTAGTTGTCATATGCCATTACATTACGTACACTTTGCCAGCTCAGTTCCTATCCACAATATTCCACATCATAGTAATGCAAATCCATCAAACTACATCATCACTAGAACACTGTTTGATTCAAGTACTTAAAGCGGGTTGAGTATGGATAAACTCTCCTAAAGAAGAAAACAACAACCAAATAACCCAACACCTGTACAATGAATCAAGGTTGTGAAAGGTGGACAGCCGACAGGCGTAACCAGTCACCACAGAGTGCTACAAAACAAAATGAAAGAATAAAATTTTTAATGTAGGCATCCAAACAGGTAAACAGCTTGAGCTTAGCTGTAACGCAATCAGAAATGAAGATACCACACACTTTGATGCTACCATTATGGCGTTTAATTAACGAATATTGAATAATAAAAAACGATTGTCACGGCGAAAATACCAAATTTGAAAATTGGGTAGATAAAAAAAAAGCATAATGGATGAGAAAAATATTTAAAATGTTTAAATTTTGAGCTGAATTAAGTCAAGAAGTATTTGGATAAGGTCAAATAGAGTCAAAAGCACAAGTTGCAGGAAAACCACATATTAATGGTGTATTACTTCTCATTCTTAATGTCCTTTTGCAACTTCTAACTGTATATTTTTTCAATTTCACCCTCAATATTCCGGTATTTTCAATCAATACATACTCGTTATATATCAGTATCACGCCGTATTTTAATCATCCCTTGTATACAATCTCACGGCTCAAACTCAGTGCAAATTAAAATATAACAGGGATAATTATCACGAGAATTCTCCATTACCAGACCACAATTTGACAGTTGTAAATGAGCTTAATTTGTTTAGAACTTGTGGTCCCTATACTACCACCTCCCATGAATGAACCCACCACCACCACCAGTGACTAGAAGGCTCGTAGAAAACTCTCTTTTATCTTAATACAATAAACCATGCTCGTCTCTCTTGTATAAATAGGCAAAAACCATAGAGCTCTAGATGATGTACCAAGTACCAACGCTAAAATCCACTATAATACCGAAGCTATCGATCAAGTTATTTTGCCTTGTTCATTATATAAATAAAAGGCCATCTTTCTCATTCTTTCTTCCTCAATGGCTTCTCGTTTTGTTATTGCTTCTCTTGTATTTCTTCTCTTAACCCTTTGTTTGGTGGAGTCTCGTCAAGTGCTTGAATTAAATGAGGTATTTGCCTTAATCATACTCTTGCCATTGTTTTGTTAATTTTATCAACTTAGCCTGTTGCATTTCTATTTTATGGTGAAATCTGACAAATTGTTTCCTAATTTCAGTCTCAAGTGAGCGAAGCAGGCGGCATTGGTAAGATGTTTACAAATTTCTTGTGATTTTCATTATGAAATTAGCTAGTTGAATGTTTATTTCTCTCAAGTCCTCTCTAATCATCAGCTGTGCTTTGTACGATTAACATTCCCTTTTAAGGGGGAGTGAGAAAACAAGGATTTTTATCGCTATTATACTTAACAGATCACAGTCCTGTCTTTTATAAACTAGCCTATCAAAGAAGTTATGTAAACTTGCAAAAATGACATCAAAGGGAAATCATTAAGACAATAAAACAAACAAAGTACCTCAATCTGCATATATAATGCTTAAAAATTGGTTATCAGATTGTGGAGGTGCATGTGCCGCAAGGTGCCAGCAGTCGTCCAGACCGAACCTGTGCGAGAGAGCATGCGGAACGTGCTGCTCCCGGTGCAGCTGTGTTCCTCCGGGAACTTACGGTAACTATGACTCGTGCCCTTGCTACCGTGACATGACAACCCGAGGCAGCCAACGCAAATGCCCATGATCATAGACAAAAAAATATGTCATGTGTTGATTGTTAAATGTGTTCCTGAAGGTTAGTTGTGCTATTTTTTAAGTAGAACTTTGTAAATAAGCGTAATGCGTGCACCTTTTGTTGATGTTTAATTCTTGTAGTCAACTATGTTTAAGGGTCTATGAAGCTATATTTGACTTGGTTCTAACTTTACTATTATATTTCTTTTTCTTTGAAACCGCTAATTTCGTCTATTTTATTGGGTTTTAATTTGTAAAGCACAATTGTGTGGAGTGCACTTTTCTCTGAGCGCAGTGACCACCAATCAAACGTGATTGATTTTAGGCGCTCACTGGTCCATAAGAGTGAATTAGTGCCAGATTTTTTATTCTTAGTATTGAATTTTTGATCCGATATTAAAACCTTCGGCACTAATTATAACACTGACATAACAGAAAAAAAATCCGACACTAATATACGGATAATTATCATTTCGACTACCAGGTCATTTCCGACCGATTCAAAATTAGATTCTTTTTGAATAATGAGTCATTCCAATTCATATAAGTTACATTTGAATACTTGATATGTGTGAGTTTATTCATATTCATAATTATTTGGATTCAGTCAATTAAGAATTCTCATTATTTAATTTTCTAATTTTAGCACATTCCAATTGAATTCGGACATTGAATTTACTAGCAAAGAACACGTGTCATCCATGAATTCTATCTTAATTCTTAACAAAGAACACGTGTCGTCCATGAATTCTATCTTAATTCTTAACATAATAAATATTGTATAATTGGCTGGTACATCTTAATTCTTATTCATTCTTCATGGATTTCATTGCTTAATTAATTTCATTTTGATGAAGAAAATGAAACATAAATGTCATTTATGTGGAAAATAATTTCATATCAAATATATTTGAATTTTTTTAAAAGTTTTGATATTTACCTTTCTTATAGACATACAATTAGAACTCCAAAATTAAAAAATTATTTTAATCATTATAATATCTTTAAAAGATACATCTGACATTTTACAAATATCAAACATAGAATAAATGAACATCTCCAAGTGCTCTTTATAATTTCGCAAGCTTCTTTGCATTAACCTTGGCAACGACGATATCCTTGACAGAAATGCCTTGGCTACCGTCTCCATCAGAATTGGCAGGTGCTTCCTCCTATTCCTTCTTCTGGCTTTCACCAATTTTATTCTATATCCAAAAAAAAGATAGCTTTCACCAATTTTATTATATATCTAAATAGATAGTTAGTTTTCCATTTTTTTTTAGTTATGTCATATTATCCATATTTTTATCATTGATTTTATTTTTTCTCTTCATTTATCTTAACTAGATTACTCATTTTTTTTCATTTAAAGAGATGATATGATATATCTAAGTACAATTTAAATAATAAAGCGATACAAGTCTTTCTATTATTTTTAATAAATTATTATGTAACTAATTATAATATTTATCATTAAACATATTTTTTATATTTTAAAAAATATTTATGTTCAAATTTTTTTTAACAAAAGTTATTTTACATAATTTTTTATTATTTAAATATTTAATTATTTATATATGCTATATTTTTTTCTAGACGAAACCTGATGAACAAACCTAGTTCTATTAAATTATGTGTTTCACTGAACTTTAAGGTCCGACCCTTCAATTGTAATTTTAGATATTCTTTTAAGTTGTTTGCTTTAATGTTTTCTTCAATACAATGCTTTAATTTTTTTCGACATGATCGTGTTGCCAACGTGGGAGGGAGCTAATTCTCTCCTCTTCCTCTTATATATTTTTTTTTCTGATTGATTTGTTCTCTCACACTACCTCTATTTGTACGATACTTGCAGAATTGTTCGATACATATTAGTCGTCGACCGTGCACTTTAAACCTAATGCGTGGTGCCAACTAATTCGTTTAACGAACGAGATCCCTCAACTAATTCGTTTAACGACCGTGCACTTTGAGATGGCAGTGTTGCGTTCTCTAAATTTCCTTGCTGGCCCATGGCTTGATTTCATTTCGATGTATTTGAAGCTTGGCCATTAGTCGTTTGGTATGGTTAGCAACAGGGTTTGTCATGCTCCAAGCATTTCCTTGTACTAGTTGATGCATTCAATTCATCTTATACAAATACTATACAAAATCCGAACATCTCCTTATACTTAGTCTATGGCCTTAAACATTCTAGACAAACCTCAACGCGAATTTTATTCTTATGAGATGTTTGTAGTTCTGTCGATATCTTGTCATTATTGTTTCATCTTTACAAAAAATCCATCTTCTCTCCAAATCTGAGACTTGGAGGTTATAATTTCCAACAAAATCAACATCCACAATTTCAACAAAAGATCATCTAGTTCCATCAAAAGAACCAAAATTAAGACCTTGTTTGTCTGCTGCTGCTGATTGCATTGGTCAGACTAGCTAAATTATAAGCAGGTGGCGCCTTCTCCTCTGGATGACTTCCATAAAATTCACGAACTAAATCTGGTGACTCCATGAGATTTGTTCCGAGAGAGTGTTTGTAATTCCAGTTAAGATTAATAGAAAATAATTTTAGTTTGAAATTCTATCTTCTTCACAATTATATTACTTGTTTTCTTTCATCTCCAAAGAAGTTTCATCCTCTATTCTTGAAAGCTGAGAGTGCGAGCATCTAGTGATTGAATTAAAAATTATAAATTTTCCTAATATAAGTCTTCATTTGCCTTTTATGTATATTTGTTTGTTGTAATTAAACTAGGTTGTCAATGAATCAGATTCGAATCGAATCTCGGAGGATTCAAATGTAAATTCATTAAAAATTTATAAGATCCATATGCGGATCCGTATCCAATAAAATTTTGAGAATCCAAATGCGAATCCATATGCGGATTTTGGATTTTGGATCCAAATGCAAATCCAAATGAGAATCCATATGCGAATCCACATTACTATTATAGCGAATTTTGGATCGGATTCGGATCATATTTCGAATTTTTTATTATAATAATATTAAAAATAACATAATTAATATATGACAAGAGAAAATTTATCATATTATCTTAAAATTATTTCAAACATAACAACAATCATAATTCACATTTACTATTATAGCAATCTTAAAATTATTTGTTTCAATCATAAACGTAGCAACAATCATAACTATTTGTTCCAACTTTCAAAACATACAATAAACATCAAATAACATAATAAAATCTACCTAATTAATACAATAACTACTATTCAACTTTATGAATCAACAGAGAGTGAAACATAAATATTGTTCTTCAATTTAAACTAAATTGGACATGTCTAATTTATTAATTGACATATGATATAATTTTATTTATTTATCGAATTCATAGCGGATTCGAATTAAAATCTTATAAGATCAAAATGCGGATCCATTATATTAGATGGATCATTTTCTAGAATCCATATGCGGATCCAATAAAGTAATGAATATATTTTAAGAATTCATATGCGGATCCATTTGTACGGATTCGAATCGGATTTTCGGATTATGGATATCCATTAACAGCCCTAAATTAAACCAACTGTTACTCTTTTTATAGATATCTGGTAACTTTTACCTTTTTTATTTTCAGCCCGGTCAATTCGTTTACCTTCATATGTACGTACCAGCCACTATTTCCCATCCCAGGACACAATTAGTACTTGTGTTAAAGTTCCAAGGATTTATTTAGGATACATTAAAAGTTTATGGACGAATTTGATTTTTCTAAGGATTTGGGGACTAATTTAATGTACAAATAAAAATTAAGGGACCAATTTCATTATAATTTTCAATAAAGTTCAAGGAAAAAAGATAAAATTTTCCTTCTTAAATTAATTAACTGTTCTAATCTTATCTGCCACCCACCTTAATCGGCCTACTACAAGCAATAAAATCGACAAAATTAACATGCACCACTGGACTGAACTTTTGTCTTGCTCCAAAAATTTCAAACGGATTGTACGTTGATTTTTTTTTTTTTTGAAGTAGGTATTTGTTATTGACAAAATAAATTAATTATCATTGTCTTGGTACCGATCAATTGCTGGAGTTTGTATCGAGTCAAATTGAGCAATATTAATTGTCAATAATGAAAAAGAACTGCAATACACATTTTTTTCTTTTTTCTTTTTTATGAAAAAACATGAAGGTCATAGCCCTCGAAGAGTAATCTAGTGTTCAGTATTTACAGGTGCCAATTAAGGGGGAAATGGAAAAGAGCTGAAAATTTCTGTACAACAAAACACATGCAGAAGTAATCTGGTGTTCAGGTCATGAATGGAACCGGTCGTACTAAGATAAAACTTTTTTTTTATTGGAAAGATGAGAGTAAACTCTCAAATTTCATAATTGTTCATAAGAACCACCATCTAGGTTTCGAACCCACGACTTCCCACTCGGAGGGTGTTGTCTTTGGCCATTAGACCAAAGGCTGATTCTCGGTATCAAGATAAAACTGAATCGATCGGTACCAATAAAAACACGCATCAGCAATACACATAAAACAAAAAGGCGAAACAGTGTCAAGACTATTTGATTTGAGCTAGATCAACTAATTGCTGGAGTTTGATCAATTCCAATATTATCAAACTGATCTCAATCTCACATAATTTTCATATTTGTGGCTGATACCGATCATAGTAACAAAGCAACCAATAATACAGAGATTCGCGAGTTATACAAATAATACGCGAATTATTCGCGAATTTTAGGAATTTAACGTATTATACGCGTTCAATTGGGTATGATTCGTTATCGAGAAAAGTTTGGAATATACAATTTGAACGGGAGAGAGAATTTGAACCGGAGAGAGGCTCCTCCTCCCTTGTGCAGTTGTGCTGCCTAAAAACCTACGCCTAGGTGGAGGATTGCAAGTCTCTTTTTTTTTTTTTTTCTTTTTTCTATCAAAAATGCATCTCCTGGTCAAATCAAATTCACTCTCATTCTGATCTTCTGTGATCAGATGCGTATTCAGACTTTAAAATCAATATTGTATTTGTACTCAATATAATTTTGTTATCAGTAATAATATATAATTTCCTCTTTATTTATTTCAAATATAAATATTCCTTAAGTTTGTACAAAAGTACGATAAATTTAATGATTAAATTATTTTTGAAACTCATAGCTTTATATTTTTTGTACAATCTTATTTTTTTAAATTGTAACAATTTATTTGATAATTTATATGATATAAAATAAATTATTTCTGAATTATATACAACACAAATTGTAATAATTTGCGAATATTTAATTTGTCACTATGATATACCGATCAACTGCTGGATCGGATTCCAATTCTCAACACAATCTTTTGGAATCTCGTGCTTCAAACCGGTCCCAACCATTTCAAAGCACTGCCATTTTTGTCCTTCAAACTTTGAACGAAATCTTTTGGCCCGTCATCAAATAAATATATAAGTTGGAATATGCTAATTTGCATAGTACAAATTATTTGTGTGCGATAGATATATTTTTCATTTTTAAAATCTAAATGTTTAATATGAATCGCTCAAAATATTTTTCATATGAAAGTTGAGTTGCATATCAAAATTTTTTTTTTAAAAATTTTTTTACTATTTTTTTAGATAATTAAAAAAAATCACTTGATTTAATTATTATGAGTCATATAAAAGAAGTGATTTCTAACTATCTAGAAAGATAGTAGAAAGTTCAATATATAATTGGATCTATAACTAGATTTTCATATGAAAAATATTTTGAGCGGTTCAGATCAATCATTTAGATCTTAAAAATGAAAAACCGAACATGAGTTGATCGAAGTCCAAATATATTTAGTATTTACCATGGGATTTTTTTCATTCGCATATTCAAACATGATAGAGATATATGGCACATACTCAAAGGAGTTGACCGAAGTCAAACAATAATTAGGGTATTAAGCAAGTTTGTTAGAAAAGAGAGACAAGGGCGTTATAGAGAAGAAAGTTTGATTGGCCAATAAATGAAAATAATCATTAAAACCGAAAAGTAAAAACTTATAAATATGTCATATGTACCTTTAATTGTAAACAACGTACTTTAAAATGCCAGATATATGTAAATAATAAATAAATGTTGGGGCCAGTAACGTCCCAAAATAATATATATATATATATATATATATATATATATATATATATATATATATATATATATATATATAGAGTAGAGATACCGTGAGCTTAACTCAAAAAACATATCAAATCATTTCGAAATTTTAATTTATCATTCTCATTAAATTCTTTATATAAAAATCTCATGGGATGCAAAAATTTGGAGCGTTTTGAGCTTTTTAAGTCACCATTTTTAATTTTTTAAAATGATGTTCAAGTATTGAATATATTATTATTATTTTTAGAGCTGATTTTAAAAAATTAAAAACAGTGACTTAAAAAGCTCAAAACGCTCCAAATTTTTGAATCCCATGAGATTTTTATATAAAGAATTTAATGAGAATGATAAATTAAAATTTCGAAATGATTTGATATGTTTTTTGAGTTAAGCTCACGGAAGGCCTCCGTGAACTTAAGCTCACGGTATCTCCACTCTATATATATATATATATATATATATTAGAAGGGATTTTATTAATCACTAGTTGCATACCCGCGCATTGCGGCGGACATTTTTATTTAGATACATAAAAAAAGATAATAGATTATTTTGACAAATGAATACATTTATATTAGAAAAAGTAAAAATTGCTCGTCTCTATCTTCTAATATATCTTGATGGAAAACATAATTAATATTTCTATGAGAAAAAAGATTAAAATTTATTTTCGATCCTATTCTTTATTTTTATATAACTATGATAGTCAATTTATCATGCTTTTTCTTTCTCATCTTTTCAGTTATACAAATGATGTACGTCGTATCATTAATAAAAATATTTATCAATGAGCAAACTATTATTTCCGTCAAAAATACGTAACATGATTGTTATCTTCATCTTTAATATTTATAGGTGCTTTTAAATATGAAATTGTGAGATATACCATCAGAGAGAACTTCTATAAAAAATAAAATAAAAATGGAATAATTAAAAGGAAATTATTATTATAGAAGATCACCCAATAAGAGAAATCAATTTAGAAAATAATTACAATAAAACTAAGATGATCTGAAAATCTCTGTCAATTATCCGAAAATATATAATATCATATTGTTTCGGCTAATTGACATTAATTTTTTAATAAAATCTTTACCTTTCTAAAAAAATATTGTTTCCGAATAGAAAGGAAATTAAAAAATTGGAAACGATATCTGTCGCCGAAGTTAATCAAATTGAATTTCAACCGTTGCATGAAGGATAAATTGGATATTATGAAAGTTTGAATACCATGATAAAAAATGGACGCCTCCATTGCTTAGATGCTTTATATAATAGTATAGATATAGATATAGATTATTACAAAATTTTGGAGCATTAAAAAATTTACTTTACGTCTAATTAGTGGTTGATAGCAAGATTCATTTCAAAGGTAAAAGACAAGCCCAGTCTGGTTGATCGCAAAACCAATTCTAATTAAATGGGAAAAAAACTATTTTTCAGCTGTAATCTATACAATATTACAAAAACCTCATATGGCTTTTTTCCTAAATATTTAATTCTTATATTGATTTAAACTATTAGGTTCTTGCACTGTCTAAGTGATAGATAGATTCTTGGTGGCAAATATGCTGACAGATAGATTCAGCTCCTTCAAATTATAAATTTTCGCAGTAATATTAATAAAATGGAGCAGCCAAGCTAAAAAAAAATTAGCAAATTATAAGATTAAAAAAAATGAAGGAAGCTGGAGCTGGATATCAATTAGATTAGAGTTGAGGGTATTTTCGATTAACTGAAATCAATACCATGTTGTACTAAACAATTTCTTTGTATTTGTCGATTTGTAAAACCTCATTTGAATTTAATCATTTGCTTGTAAGATTATTTAGTAATTATAATTCAAGCAAAAAAAATTGAAAGATAAAAGACGACAAAACAACGGACAAATTTCTCTGACAATCCTACCGTTTGAATCTTAATCCGTTGTATAACGGTATAGACCGTTGTACAACGGATTAAGGTCAAAAATGAGTTATGCTTGGTTCTTTAGCTCTTGATAAAAAGGAACCATCTCCCTCTCTCTCTTGTTGGTTGGATATACTTGCAAAAACACATTCTTATAGCTACCATTAGAGAGCTTTGAGAAAACCTTGCTATACCTAGCTAAAACTCAAGATCTTTGATCTAAACTTGTTCTAAACACTTGTGAGATTTGAGTGATTTGCTCCATTGCTAAATCTACTCCTAGTTTTTACTACTCCATTAAGCTTAGGCTTTGTCTCTCATCCTTTGTGTGTAAGAGGGCAAAGTTCAACCTTGTACAAGACTCGTATTTGATTGAATAGATCGGACCGACTTTGTTACTGTTAGACGAGAAGCCGGAGACCCGAGGAGTAGGCGCATAACGCCGAATCTCGTTACATCGCGTGTCAACTCAATCCTTTGATTGAGCATTTCTAAACTTTTTCTCTTTATTTTATTTTATATCTTTGGTTTAGAAATTGATCGTGCTTGATTATTGTAGAACTTGCTAAAATTATAATTTAACCCTTGTACTTTTTACTAATTGATCAAATTAGTATTATTAGTGGTAATCAAAGATTACATACCATACATTACATAAAAAGGATGGATCTTAGAATTCTTATAAGCTGAAAACATTTTTTAGTTCTAGAAATATCATTTTGGATGCGATCATATCAGTATTAAAATATCAGATCCTATCAAAACTCCGCATTTAAATATATTTGAACAAAAGTTATACTAAAATGGATAACCTTCCGAAAATCCCTCTATTGCATCCCTTTTCAATTTTTCGGATCAAAAGAAAAGTTCTAGAAAGAAAAATAAACTGAAACAAACCATAATATAAGATCACAATTTCCTTCTGCTCCGTATTCGTTATTATTTAAGCGCAGTATCGTTGATGGCAAAACCAATTCTAATTAAGAGCCTAACTTTGTCTCATACAAGACGAGTATTATAATAATAATAAAGAAATAAAAGAATACTCAGGGTTCTTGAATCGTAAATGTTCAAATCCGATAAGCTCTTCGGTCTAAAGGTCACTCGAATCCGCACAAATCCAGATCCGTTAATGCGAATTGTCAAATCTACACCCGTCCTGCCATGTCTCCAATTCTCCCTCTCGCAAGCATGAAGCATCCTTCCCCTCACGCTCTTCTCAAAATCACTTCCTCTGTTAGATAAATTGGAATTCGTGTGGCGTTCTTTCTCTCGTATTATGGATCCCGAGTTCGGTTGATGGAGCTAGACCCGATTGGAGAGTGAGGTTGCCAAAGAGTCTTCGCATGAAAAATAGGAAATTGATGTGAAATTCCAAGACTTGTTTGATTTTGCTTGATATCATACTATTTTATGAAATTTATATGAGGGAAATTCAAATTCTGCACTGCAGACGAAATATTGGCTACATTCCCCTATTGAACTTGGCTAATAACTTATCATTTTTGTTCAATAGTTTCCTTATTTTATACTCAGGCGATGCACAAATTGCCTTCATTTTCATGGAATTGATGTATACCACAACATTTTTTCGAAGGCATAATGTTGTGTTTTAGAATTCTAAATTGGTTTACATGATAATTAGTTAAAAAAAATTGTGTGGTTGTAGAGAGCAAGTTATGCATCATAACCTTGATGCGAATGTTTGCAACTAGGCTGATAACTCAGCAGCTTATCTAGTAGAGAAGGGTTTTTAAGTCTCCTTTTCTTTCTTTGTTAACAATTTGGAGACTGGCTTTCCAGGCTTAATTGAAGATCGCAATGGTAGTTGAATTTGAAGTTTATCACCTTTACTTGTTTATATTTAGATCCTTTTTTTGGTTGACCTAATTCTGGAAATGTCTGAAAAACCTCAAGAAGTGGCAAAACTAGGAGAGCTTGCCCTTTCTCAACTAGGAGTCAAATTCTTCTATAAGTCCAATTCATCTCCATTTCCCCATTGCACCTAAATTTGATGTCAAATTCTATGCCAGAACAGTGTTTTTTTTTACAATTACTGCATAGGAAGAAGCAGCATGAGGTTAGGTTTTAATCTACCTAGAAACCAACACTTGTTGAATTTGTTTGATCCTCTTCATCCCCATCACTCATATAGATTCCTGTAAAGTTTTCAAGTTCTGGCATTTATTAAATGGTATCTTTTATATGTCCTAGTTCTAATCTTGGTTCAATTTGCTAAAAGAAAAGCTAATAAAAGTGGTTCAACTTTCATCTTTCAAAATACCTTTTCTTATTGTAGTTCCATCTACATTGCGACTCTGGAATGAGTTATGATTGATAAAACTTCATTATAGTTCATTGAGAATCTTCTCATACCTAATGATGGTTAGTGATTATATCAAAATGGCCCACGTTCTCAAGGATTTTTTCAAGGTATATGTACCTGTATTTTTTGTGTTTCAATTAGGATTTCAGATATTTGGATTCCTATTCTGGACAGCAATTGAGCTGCAAACGAATCGAACACGAACGAACTAACGTGTGTTCGAGTTTGATTTGAAACCTATTTCGAACTAGTTTGATTCGAAATAGATAGACAGTTTTAAACTCAAATCATAATTCGAAATTCGATTCGTTAAAAGTTCGAACTGTTCGGTTTGATTCGTTAATAATTCGAAATAGAATTATCAAGTGAATAAATTCCACAATTCATATCAAAATAACAGAATCAAATATAAAAAATATCAATTTAATACAAATTCATACAAAACTAAAAGTTCATTGAACAAAAATTAATAAATTTCATATAAATTCATATTACTCAAAGTCTCAAACAATCAAATAATTAATACAAATTCAAACAAAAATAGTTCGCGAACACATTTCGAACGAATTCACCATGGTTTGAGTTTGATTCGATATAATTTCGAATCGAATCAGTTTGATTTGAAATTAATTTCAAACTAGAATCGAACGAACTTTTTTCGAATCGAACACGAACAAACTACGAACTTCGAATATTTCTTGCAGCCCTAGACAGCAAGAGAGCAAAGACAGCTTTGCCTTTAAATTTAAGCCTAGTTCATCCACAGAATTGCAAAAAGGAAAAGAAGTCAGCTGCACGAACTTTCTAAAACAAATTGAAAATTTATTTTTAGTACCACGTGCAATGGTGTACAAAATATTGTTGAACTCTTAAAGTGCTAAGGTTATATTTGGTGTACTGGATCAGGACAAACAGAAAATTTGACGGCTCTGTTCTTTTCAGGTCCTGGTGAACATCAGGCTGGAACATTCCGGAAATGGATATCTTGGGACAGTGATGGCTAGCAAGGGACCAGTTATCTTTTTTAGTCTTTAGCAAGGGAGAAGGTATAAGAGGTAAAATACTTTAGCCATAATAGGGCCATCTGCACCTCACTTAGGGAAGTATAGGAACTCAAAACGCATGTATACCAAATAAGCCCCTGTGAATGTGTAAAGAGAATTCACCTATTAAAGGAATAATAAACCCAAAAAACAAATAATTAAATTAAAAAGAAGAAATGGGTGAAGAAATTGGTAATTGAATGTGAGACATGTCTGGTGCTTCAGAAGATTTTGGTTTCTGTAAAGCTCCAGTACTACCAGGGAGAAAGCACAAGATGTCTAAACCTGATCGCATGCCTGACTATGATATTATATTAAATTGAAACCGTTTCAGTGCTTCATTATTCCTTTTTACACTGCTTGTTTATGTTCCCTGTGATTTACTTTGTTGTTGCCGTTTACTTTCATTATTGTCTGTTTGCTCAATTGTTTCATTATAGGTCTGAAAATTGTAATGCTAGGTTCTTCAAGCTTCAAGATTTCAGTTCCATTGATTTATACATGCTAGTGATTAGTTAGAAAGAGATAAGTATTTCACAATATTTTTCTTTGTGGGGGCAGAAGATCAATAGTGAAGCTGAATCTGACAGTAGATACATAGAACTACAAATTTTTCCTGCTACTAACAAATAGTTTTTGTTTTCAAATTCTGAGGCAGAGTTTTTTGGATGTTTCACTGCCGCATATATATGACCTCAGTTTTACTTTTGTACTCCAATTTTTCAGTGCATGTATGGGAACATTATGATGTTACATTTTCTATTTTGAATCGTTTTTTGTCCAGACCCCAGAATTAATCAGATTTTCTGTATTGGTGTACCCACTGCTCTTTATCTCAAAATTGTTCTAAATTCATCACATATAAAAAAGTTGGACTACGTGGCAAATGAGAATTGGAAAGGTTTTCGGAATTGCTTTTTTGACCATTGTGATCACTCCTATACTGGCTATGTTGATCGAGATAGAGAATTTTCTAGTTTTACTGATGAACTTTGGTATGGTTGTAATAATAGGCTGTATGTTGTGGCTGACTTCCGTTGATGCTGTGTGGTAGCAGTCCCTGGCACTGAATGCCTTTTTTAGTTTAAGTGGATTAGTTACTCTACAGGTTAGCAAGGATGTGTTACTGAGCTAACCTCTAGAAGGTTTTTTTTTTTCTAGTTAGGGGTTCTAATGTGTTCAAGTGTATTTTTTTTTTTTTTGTATAAACTTATGGTTGAAATCGATGAAAAGGGCATTAAAAAAAATTCAGCAACTACTGCAAAGAAGAGCTCCAAAGGAGATCTCCAATTCCATGTTAATTGAGGTGTTCACTTTCCCAAATCTGAGATGCAATCATAGCCCAAGACGCGAAGTCACATCAGGAAATAGTGGGCTTAGAAATATTCCTTCAACCATATCTGAAGTCTGAATTAGAAATCAACTGGGCCAAAGGCCCAAAGCTGAGAGAACATAGTTCACACCACTAATACAAGCAAACCAAAACACATCATCAAAATCAATTAATTTCAGGGTGCACAAGAGGAACAAGTACAAGCAAACTAAAATCACATCACGCATGATCATAATAATATACATGCACTCTAAATGTTCCCAGCAAAACATTATTATCAACATTATTTGCCTACCATATGCCAACAAAAATAAGATCCTGAAACTCATCTTATTGTGCAACTGACGTACCAGTACATAAATGCTCAAAATTATAATTGGAAAGCAAGAGCAATCAATGTGTGTGCTTTATACTCTAGTTCAAGGGCACTTTGGTTGGCCATGAGGGTTGCGCATTTGGTCGTAGCAGGGACAGACGTTGCGGGTATCCTGGCCGGTACCAGGAGGCACGCAGTTGCACTTGGAGCAGCACACACCACACATCTTCAGGCACATCTTGTTCTTCCAGTTCCTGCTGCATCTTGTCTGGCATGCTGAGTCACAGTCTAATTTCACAATATAATAACTAAACAGTGAGCTTCACCTAATATTTGATATTGCTTTTTCATGTTTCAAACTTTAATTGGGCTTATATCAGAAAATTAAATTATTCAATAAAAACTATCTCGTGGTTTGTGTCAAATTGAATGCTCATAAGAAGCGTATCTGAATGATGAAAATGATTTGTTATTTATTTCTCTATCTGGACCACCCAATTTTCATCGGGCAACTTCAGTGAAGTCAGAATATCACAGTACACAACAAACGGATTTCGCGGTGTAAAATCTTTTTTTCCTAGTATCCACTCAGATTGTTTGTGATTTTGGCATTATACATATTGAAAGATCAATTTTTGACTAAAAAAAAATTCAGTGGTGAACTACTATTGCCGCCTTCAATTGGTACAAAAATAGATAAATCACTTTGATCTGAGATGGCAAGTCTTAGTAATTTCCTCTTTCAAGGTTTGCAAAGAAGTATCAAAATTACACTATATCATATGGACTTACTTATCTGAGGGTACTGAAGCAGAGATCTTCCATTGTTCATCACCTAACATTTAATAATAGGAACAACATCATTATGAGAAAGCAGATTGTGTACCAACAACCAAAAAGCTGTTGCATGGAAATTCAATTCAATACGACCACAATTCATACTGAAAATTAGACCAGAATATTAAGAGCCCACTGAAAGAACAAAAAGTATTTAATTAACATAGAGATGAGCTCATGAGCAACATACAATGTCACCAAGCACAGATCGTGACTCGACAAGATGTACAGCCATGATGAAAAGAAGCAGAGCTACAAGAGAAACCCTAGAGAAAGCCATATTGAACTTGAACTTGGGAGGAGAAATGCTAATTCCCCAGTACTATTTAAGTCTATTGTGAACTGTGAAGTTTGTAGAAGTGGAGAGCTTGTATCTTACTATCAGTGGCATGAATATATACAAGGCCTTGGCCCTAAGGAAGAAGGAAAGATGTTTCCTCTCCTCTCCGTGTGGGGCAAACCCATGTGGTGAGTCTGACAATTTTCAAGGATATCTCAAGAATCGTTGATGCTTGTCATCAATGTCATGTGCACAGAATTGAATTTAATAGCTACAAAAAGCAAGTAGTACTTCGACACAGGTCAATCCCATGAGCGCCTGTCTCTACCCTCGAGTCTAGACACTTCTGCTCACCTGTTTCGTGCATGCTCTTGTTATTTAATTGTTCTTTCTTTCATGCTTTTTTTTTTTAAATTTTAAGGTCTCATACTAATGTTGGAATACTGGCCTATATTACATTGGATTCTCTTATTTCAGTACTAGTTAGTTAGTAAATCTGACGATTAATGAGGTGGTAAGGACAAATTATCTGAGCAAAATCATCGTAATTTTTTTATTTTATCTTGAAAATTATTCTGCTGGCTGCTAATTTTTATCAAATGCCTACAAGAAAAAAATATTACAATTATATATAAATGCATTATGGCTTAATTTTGTTTTGCAATATTGAAAATTTATGTTCATGCATCTTTTTTTTTCTTTTTAGTCCTCACTGTTGAAAATAACTTCTCTGTTAATTATCAAATTTGAAAAAGACGACAGATTTTGAATTATGAAATTTACATTCAGGATTTGTACAAAAAGAAAATTTAGTTTTTTACTTGTAGAATCATAATTACATTCTACTTAATAATGATTTCAATTTACAAAAAAAAGCCCCCTTGATTCAATCAGGGGAGAGCAACTACTTAAATGAAAGACAAATTATAGAATATACTGGATTTGTTATTCAGTTTAAAATAACGTTTGGAAATCATAAAACTTACCAACAGAAAAATAATCATATTTTTTATGCACACATCTCCAATGAAAATGAAAAAAAAAGTTATAATTTGAACTCAAAATTTCGATATAAATTTCAAAAATAAAATAAAAGCAAAAA
Organism: Schoenoplectus tabernaemontani; assembly: GCA_037127355.1. Lineage (NCBI taxonomy): Eukaryota > Viridiplantae > Streptophyta > Magnoliopsida > Poales > Cyperaceae > Schoenoplectus > Schoenoplectus tabernaemontani. The sequence continues at coordinate 16,297,870 of CM073749.1, forward strand.
AATTCGTGACATTCTCTAACTGCAAAACCTGATCACATTAAAATCCCTTCCAAATATGATATCCGTATCAATACTTAAGTGCAACTATGCTGCTTCCAAATCCAGATTGTAAACAATTTATGGGAAAATTGGATATGTACCCATACAAACTTTGCTAATTGGAAATTTCCCCATCAATTCTTTAAATTTGGATATTTACCCATTGAAAACTCATTTTATTGGTTATTTACCCAAAACATCAATTATCTTTACTAAATTAATATTAAAATTCATTAAAAAATTAAAAAGACTAAAATACCGACCCGACCAGAACCTGGCCCGACCCGATCCAACCCGACCCGACCCCGACATGATCCGAAGATAAATGGGTCGAATACGGGTTGAATTTTTTTGACCTAAATTGGATCGGGTCGGTTTGACCCGAGGCCTGACCCGATTAATTATATTTTTTAAAGTAATTTTGTGATTTAATACTAATTAAAGCTTAAATTACACTAATTAAGATTAATTATAAATTAATTAATATTTTATTACTTATAATTATATAAAAATAATTAATAAATATTTAATTATTTTACGCGGGTCGGGTCGACTCGTGACCCGTCGGGTCGGGTAAAAAAAATAACAAAATAATATGACCCGACCTGACTCATTGACACCCCTAGTTGTGGATATGGATCTGTCACTATATTAAATGTGCTATTAGTGCGGATATTGGTAATTAACAGGAATGATAATGTAGTACAAACTCTGCATACTGTTATCTTTCGCCGACTAAATTCTTGCTTGGAAGGGTATTTTAGTCTTTTTAATTTTTTAATAAATTTTAATATTAATTTAGTAAAGATAATTGATGTTTTGGGTAAATAATCAATAAAATGAGTTTTCAATGGATAAATATTCAAATTTAAAGAATTGATGGGAAAAATTCTAATTAGCAAAGTTTATATGATACATACCAATTTTCCCATTAATTATTTATTAAAGCATATCAAAATCGCCTCTAATCAAATTTAATGTGTGTTTTTAAAGGCTTTGAGCGAGGTTCTAAGAAACTGAAGTCGCTTCAACTTCCAACAGCAGCTAGTCAGTGTACGGTGTACCCTCCCTTCTCTCCGCCACTCGACTCGTACGAGAGCAGCAGTATCCGTAGCAGTAGCATCACCGTCAGAAGTTCTTTCCACACTCTTCTCCCCAGTCTCCGGCCTACTCTCATCCCCACACGCTTCAGGTTTCCTCCTATCTGAACACCTTATTGCGCTACAAGTGTTTGTTAAAATGCCCAGCAGAGATATTGCCGCTGTTACTTCCTTCCTGCTTCCCAGAAGAAGGCGAACTGGGCTCTCTCCAAACGTGGTAAGAGCTCTGCCCCTAACATTCAGCTTATCCTGTACATGGCTTTAAGCCCGAAATGTGGCATCTTTATACATCTTCTGATTGGAAAATTATTCATTGCTTTATTTGCTTTTACCCTGAAATGAAGAAAGAAACAATCAAACAATGCATAAAACCATTTAATTCTATTGAAACTCCGAAAATTCACTAATTGTGCGACTGTGTCTTGTATTTACTTAAAGATTTATGGAAATTAAGAAACAAATGATCTGGAAATTAGTGATCCTGTGTCTAGTGATGTTAATTTATGAAGCTGGATCATTAGGAAGGAACAGGGTGTTTAGGTTATAACTTATAACCCAGCAACCAGTTTACTAGTGTTGAATACCAAAATTAAACAAAAGTAGGAGAATGTGATCACACTATGAGTACCATCATGGTAATTGGAGTTTTGAAAGTTCTTAGTTTTTATGCAAGTCATCATCTCTGCTATTGTTCTGGTAGCAACTAGTGTCAGATCTAGTTGTTTGTCTTTTAAAGTAATGAACAGTCCTGACTTCTGACTCTGATATAGTTCTCAGCATCAAGGTTTATTGGACACAAACTGCTGACCTCAACCTGAACTTGACTACCCTCAACTAACCACACCTTAATAAAATAAAAAGCTAAATAAAAGAAATTGTCTAACGCAAAAGAGGCATTTGATGATGCATGTTATTAGTCTAGTAGCTTGGCAGCTTCTGTGCTCAAATTGTACCTACCTTTAAGACTTTAATTTATTTATGTTTGACCGTTTTCCTTGTGCATGAGCATAATTGAAAGTGCACATCCTGTATTGGATTGATGCCTATCCGGTACTGTAGTACTGTGTTTGTGTTCTTACCTACTGATTCAATCTATTTACGCACAATCAATTCACCGTTCTTTACTTTTGTGTGTTGTGCAGGGAACATTCAATTCATAAGTTTCTAGGATCAGTAAAAGGGTCCACTGGGATTAATTGTCTAGCTCCTTCAACTCTTGGTCATTCAATTCATAAGTTCCTAGGATCAGCAAAAGGAACCAAGGGAATTAACAGTCTCCTAGAATTCTTGGTCATGGGGATCCGCCAATTGGAATTGCTTGTAAAAGAACGATGCCAGTCAGGCACCCTTACTATGGAAGATGCTCTTCATCTTTTCCACCGCTTGCTGGCCACCAAGAACCCTGCACCGTCCATCTATCCCATTAATCATCTCTTCACTGCCTTGGTTCGCATGAAGAACTCAAGCAGTCATTATGCAACCATCTTCTCCCTCTTTAATCGCTTGACCCAAACTAAAGGAGTCTCACCTGCACCCAATGTATACACTTATAGCGTCTTGATCAGTTATTGTACTCAAATGAAACAGCTGGGGCTTGGGTGGATCTTTTTCGGGCGATTTCTTAAAGTAGGCCAGAGAGCTGATGCTCCCATCTTCTCTCCTATACTCAAGGGTCTTTGTTCTGAGTGCAGGATCAGGGAGGCTGTAGTTTTGTTGCTTGACAAAATGTCTAGATTTGGTTGTGCATGTAATGTGAACTCCTACAGCATTGTTATTGACGGCCTCTGTAAAATAGGTGCAATCTCTAAAGCATTTGGTTTGTTGGACATAATGCTTTCGGAGGGTGTTGCTCCAAATGTTTTCACGTACAACTCTCTAATTGATGGTCTGTGCAAGCGAGGAGAAATTGAGAAGGCACATGAACTGTTTTGCTTTATGGTTTCTCGAGGACTTCAGCCTAATGTTGTGACTTACAACACTCTCATTGATGGTTGGTGCAAGAAGCGTCTATTGGACAATGCTGAACAAATGCTTCAGAGCATGGTTTCTGAAGGAATCAAGCCCGATGTACGGACTTACAACACTCTTGTGGATGGTTGGTGCAAGAAAGGGCTGTTGGACAAGGCAGTGGAAATTCTTGACCGCATGGTTTCTCAAGGAGTCGAGCCCGATGAAGTGACTTACAATACCGTCATGGATGCATTATGCAAGAAGGGTGAAACTGGAAAGGCAGAGAAATTGTTACATGATATGATTTCAAGGGTCATGCATCCTGAGGTCCGCAGCTATAATGTTGTTATAGATGGGTTCTGTAAGATGAATAAATTAGACAAGGCAAAAGAGTTGCTGAACGAGATGGATTCAAAGGGAATATTGCCTGACACTGTCACATGCAGTATCATCGTGGATGCCCTTTGCAAGAAAGGGGAAGCTGACGAGGCAGAGAAGTTATTGTGCCTTATGCTTGATAAAGGCGTCACACCTAATCTTATAACATATAATAGCGTTATCAATGGATATTCTAAGCTAGGCTGCTGGAAAGATACGGCTAGAGTTTTGAAGGATATGAGTGATCGAGGCTTTTCGCCTGATGAGGTTACTTATGGATCATTGATGGATTCTATGTGCAAACAAGGCCAAAGCAAGGAAGCAGAAAAGTTGCTCGACTTAATGGTATATGGAGGTATCAAACCAAATTATATTTCATATTGAATTTTACTTCTGGGCTATGCTAATGATGGCATAATTGATGATGTGATGAATATTTTAGAAAGAATGAAGCTTAATCATGTTGCCCCAGATCACTCGATTTACACTTCCTTGCTTAAAGCATATGCTAAGAGCAGAAAGGTAGATGAGGCTGTGTGTGTTCTCAAGAGAATGAAACAAGAAGGGATAAAGACCAATTTAGCAACCTCCTCTCCAATATTGGAACTGCTTTTAAACATGGGACGAGATGATGATGCAAGAGAGGTCATGAACCAGACGAGTGGTGAGACTAACGATTAAATATGGCATTGGGGTAATGTTATTGATTTATGTCAGTTGAGCAGTCCGTTGCTTGATTAACTGAAAACATGCTCTGCTTAGAAATTGTCTCATTTGGCTAATCTTTTTTGTGTGAGTGGGTTGGGGTCGTTTGATTTATTCTTAAAATGTTGATTGCATTTCTTTTTTGCTGCACTGTAATGTATGCGGGGGAGGATGCAATGGATGGGGGTGTCAAACTGATCCCGTTGGATTTTAAAAAATAATATCTTTAGGTTAAAATTTTATTAATCTAACTCTGGATCAAATTTTTGATTCCACCGAATTATCTGATTAATTTTCATTGATTTTTTTTTAATATTATGGATAATGAGAGAATTATATAAAAGTTTTAAAATATAAAATCTCATAGAAGAAAATTTTCTTCATTATTATGATTATCAATTATTTTGAGTTTTATTTTTTATTATTTTTAATGTATTAAAGATATTATTTTAATAATTTTATATAATATCCGATTAGTTAATATATTTGAATCTGATAAGCTATTAAATCTGATTATTTATCTTATCTGAACAAAATTTTACATCCACACCTGAATGTATATATCAACAAAGACTTGAGAAAAAATAGGTAACTTATGGGTCTGTACTATGTGTATATCAACAAAGCTTTTAAATTTAATACAAAATTTTGCAATGACGGCATCTGAAATGAGACGTCCATGTATGTTTCAAGTTTTTTTTTGTTTTTTAAAGAATATAAATGTTTTGGGGCGTATTTGGAAATAAAAGACGTTGCCTCGTATTGCCAAAAAAAAAGGATTTATTTTATTTTATATCTCCTCCTACAATGATTAGTGTGGCTTTGACAAATTTGAAAAAAAAATTAGGTTTTATTTTATATTTCTATCACAGGTTGTGATAAAATCTAAAGAAAATATCTAAATAAAAATAATCAAGCCAATTCTTTTAGATTTGTGTATATACGAAAATACATATGAAATATTTGTGATTTTTTTTGTAAATTCCATTTAGCAGCTTGATTTAAATTCAAGAGTCTATATGTAAACATAAACGGATAAACCTATAGTATCTTTGTACAATTTGAAATCTTGATCATAATTTGTAATATTTTAAATTTCATTTTTTATTAGTTTCACTGACGAATCAAGTAAAAGCACATTATTGAATTGATATTGAGGGTTTCAGCGATGCATAAACAACGTCATTTTTTTTTTCATATCAAAGATGGTGGTGTTAATGTACTTGCAATTATCTTCAATATTTAAAAGTTAGCAACAAAAAAAAAATATAATTGCAAAATAATTACCAAATGATCCAACCCATTGACGCACCAATTACCAAATGACCCAACCCATTGACGCTTCATAATTACAGTCGGAGATTGCATTAAACTAAATGTCAAAAAAAATTACAACCCTCGTCAGCGTACAGGCTACAATTGTAATAATTGCGCGCGCCTGTGATCCTGAGAACATGACATCTCTCTCTTGCATTTGCATCTTTGAATTAAGGTTGATCACAGACTCAATGTCTCCATGTTTTCACTTTAAAGGCTTAAATGCACCTATTCCTATATATGTTCCGAATAGGTAAGTAGGTGTATTTAGGCGAGCTTGTAAGAAATTGCAGTAGCTGTTTCAACTTTGGACTGAACTACTGAAGCTGGTGTCAGTGTACGGTGTGCGCTTCCTTCTCTCCGCCACTCGACTCGCCCAGGAGCAGCAGCTTCACCGCCACACGCCTCAGTCCTGCTGTTGAGGCTTCCAACACTCCTCTCCTCTCCGGACTTCTCTCTTCCCCACACGCTTCACTGCCTCAGGTCTGCTCCTCTCTGAAAACTGTATTGCACCGCAAGTGTTTGTTAAAATGACCAATAGAGATATTGACGCTTTTACTTCGCTCGTGCTTCCCAATAAAGGCCAAATGGGCTCTCTCTAAACGTGGTAAGAGCTCTTCCCTTAACACCACCTTATGCACAAGAGCCCAAAATGTACCACCACCTAAATTATGTCAACTCTTTCTTTACTGTATTGTTTGCTAGGATGTCGCAAAGATAAGTTGCAGTCTAAAATACTGTTCATCTAGTCTTTTGATTGTGAAACTTTTCTTTGGCTTTATTTATTTTTCCACTCAAATGAAGAAACAACACATTAAACCAATTATTAATGATTGTTCGAACCCCAGTGAATCACTAATTATGCAACTGTATCTCGTATTTTTTTTGTTTTAAAATCTATGGGGCAATGATAAGAGAATGACCTGGAAAAGGCATTTTTTGTCCAGTAATTTTAATTTGTGAAATTGGATTGTTAGGAATGAACTGGGGTTTATGTTATAATCCTGCAACCAGGTTAGTAGTGTTGAATACAAAAGAAAAAAAAAATTAAACAGAAGTCAGAGAATGTGATCACACTATGAGTACCGTCCTGGTAAAGAGTTCTGTAAGTTCTTAGTATTCATGCGAGGAAGTCCTGTGGGTGAACTTTCAGATCATCAACAGTCCTGACTCTGGTATTGTTCTCACTTCTCAGAGTCAAGTTTATTTGATGCAGACCACTGATCCTATTAACCGCACATTAATACAAAAAAAAAAAATCAAATGTATGAAATTGTGTAACACACAAAAGGCATTTGGCAGTGCCTGTCATTAATCTGGTAGCTTGCAACTTCTCTGCTCTAAATTCTTTTGAACTTTTGAGTTATTCCCATTTTGACTGTTTGCCTTGGGCATGACCGTATGTGAAGATGGAACTTATGTACTGGACTGATTTCTATCTGGTATTGTACTACTGTGTTTGCGCTCTTACCTAGTCTTTCAATCCACTTATGTACAATCTATTCAGAAGTCTTTGCTCTCATGTCTTGTAGGGGAACATTCAATTTATAAGTTACTAGGATCAGCAAAAGGAACCAAGGGGATTAACAGTCTCCTTAAATTCTTGGTCATGGGGATTCGGCAATTGGTATTGAATATAAAACAACGATGCCAGTCAGGCACCCTTACTATGGAAGATGCTCTTCATCTTTTCCACCGCTTGCTCGCTGTGAAGAACCCTGCACCGTCCATCTATCCCTTTAACCTTCTCTTCACAGCCTTGGTTCGTATGAAGAACTCGAACAATCATTGTGCAACCATCTTCTCCCTCTTTAATCGCTTGACCCAAACTGAAGGAGTCTCACCTACACCCAATGTTTGCACTTATAGGATCTTGATCGGCTACTGTACTCAAATGAAACAACTGGGACTTGGGTGGATCTTTTTCGGGCGATTTCTTAAGGTAGGCCAGAAAGCTAATGCTTTCATCTTCACTGCTATACTGAAGGGACTTTGTTCTGAGTGCAGGATCAGCGAGGCTGTAGCTGTGTTGTTTGACAAAATGCCTAGATTAGGTTGTGCACCTAATGTGATCTCCTACAACATTGTTATCGATGGCCTCTGTAAAATAGGCACAATCAGTAAGGCATTTGTTCTGTTGGACATAATGCTTTCGGAGGGTGTTGCTCCAGATGTTTTCACGTACAGTTCTTTAATTGATGGTCTGTGCAAGCAAGGAAAAATTGAGAAGGCACATGAACTGTTTTGCTTTATGGTTTCTCGAGGACTTCAGCCTAATGTTGTGACTTACAACACTCTCATTGATGGTTGGTGCAAGAAGCGTCTATTGGACAATGCTGAACAAATGCTTCAGAGCATGGTTTCTGAAGGAATCATGCCCGATGTACGCACTTACAACACTCTTGTGGATGGTTGGTGCAAGAAAGGGCTGTTGGACAAGGCAGTGGAAATTCTTGACCGCATGGTTTCTCAAGGAGTCGAGCCCGATGAAGTGACTTACAATACCGTCATGGATGCATTATGCAAGAAGGGTGAAACTGGAAAGGCAGAGAAATTGTTACATGATATGATTTCAAGGGTCATGCATCCTGAGGTCCGCAGCTATAATGTTGTTATAGATGGGTTCTGTAAGATGAATAAATTAGACAAGGCAAAAGAGTTGCTGAACGAGATGGATTCAAAGGGAATATTGCCTGACACTGTCACATGCAGTATCATCGTGGATGCCCTTTGCAAGAAAGGGGAAGCTGACGAGGCAGAGAAGTTATTGTGCCTTATGCTTGATAAAGGCGTCACACCTAATCTTATAACATATAATAGCGTTATCAATGGATATTCTAAGCTAGGCTGCTGGAAAGATATGACTAGAGTTTTGAAGGATATGAGTGATCGAGGCTTTTCGCCTGATGAGGTTACTTATGGATCATTGATGGATTCTATGTGCAAACAAGGCCAAAGCAAGGAAGCTGAAAAGTTGCTCGACTTAATGGTACATGGAGGTATCAAACCAGATTATATTTCATATCAAATTTTACTTCTGGGCTATGCTAATGATGGCATAATTGATGATGTGATGAATATTTTAGAAAGAATGAAGCTTAATCATGTTGCCCCAGATCACTCGATTTACACTTCCTTGCTTAAAGCATATGCTAAGAGCAGAAAGGTAGATGAGGCTGTGTGTGTTCTCAAGAGAATGAAACAAGAAGGGATAAAGACCGATTTAGCAACCTCCTCTCCAATATTGGAACTGCTTTTAAAAATGGGACGAGATGATGATGCAAGAGAGGTCATGAACCAGACGAGTGGTGAGACTAACGATTAAATATGGCATTGGGGTAATGTTATTGATTTATGTCAGTTGAGCAGTCCGTTGCTTGATTAACTGAAAACATGCTCTGCTTAGAAATTCTCTCATTTGGCTAATCTTTTTTGTGTGAGTGGGTTGGGGTCGTTTGATTTATTCTTAAAATGTTGATTGCATTTCTTTTTTGCTGCACTGTAATGTATGCGGGGGAGGATGCAATGGATGGGGGTGTCAAACTGATCCCGTTGGATTTTAAAAAATAATATCTTTAGGTTAAAATTTTATTAATCTAACTCTGGATCAAATTTTTGATTCCACCGAATTATCTGATTACTTTTCATTGAATTTTTTTTTAATATTATGGATAATGAGAGAATTATATAAAAGTTTTAAAATATAAAATCTCATAGAAGAAAATTTTCTTCATTGTTATGATTATCAATTATTTTGAGTTTTATTTTTTATTATTTTTAATGTATTAAAGATATTATTTTAATAATTTTATATAATATCCGATTAGTTAATATATTTGAATCTGATAAGCTATTAAATCTGATTATTTATCTTATCTGAACAAAATTTTACATCCACACCTGAATGTATATATCAACAAAGACTTGAGAAAAAATAGGTAACTTATGGGTCTGTACTATGTGTATATCAACAAAGTTTTTAAATTTAATACAAAATTTTGCAATGACGGCATCTGAAATGAGACGTCCATGTATGTTTCAAGTTTTTTTTTGTTTTTTAAAGAATATAAATGTTTTGGGGCGTATTTGGAAATAAAAGACGTTGCCTCGTATTGCCAAAAAAAAAAGGATTTATTTTATTTTATATCTCCTCCTACAATGATTAGTGTGGCTTTGACAAATTTGAAAAAAAAATTAGGTTTTATTTTATATTTCTATCACAGGTTGTGATAAAATCTAAAGAAAATATCTAAATAAAAATAATCAAGCCAATTCTTTTAGATTTGTGTATATACGAAAATACATATGAAATATTTGTGATTTTTTTTTGTAAATTCCATTTAGCAGCTTGATTTAAATTCAAGAGTCTATATGTAAACATAAACGGATAAACCTATAGTATCTTTGTACAATTTGAAATCTTGATCATAATTTGTAATATTTTAAATTTCATTTTTTATTAGTTTCACTGACGAATCAAGTAAAAGCACATTATTGAATTGATATTGAGGGTTTCAGCGATGCATAAACAACGTCATTTTTTTTTTCATATCAAAGATGGTGGTGTTAATGTACTTGCAATTATCTTCAATATTTAAAAGTTAGCAACAAAAAAAAAATATAATTGCAAAATAATTACCAAATGATCCAACCCATTGACGCACCAATTACCAAATGACCCAACCCATTGACGCTTCATAATTACAGTCGGAGATTGCATTAAACAAAATGTCAAAAAAAATTACTACCTGATTCCATCACAATCAGACTGAGAGATTAATCTCATAGCTACCTGATTCCATCACAATCAGACTGGGGAGCAACTATCAGAGACAGAGAGCAAGTGCAAAGGCGAGAGATGGAGAGAGACAAAATAGTTGTGCGCGGTGAAAATAAGGAACGAGTGAATTTAGGGAACAGGATAGGTTCAAGATTTTTGAATCTAAAAATTAATTCAAAGTCCCTCTCATCCATTGATTTTACATTGAAATTCATAAAGAGGTGAGAGAAAACTTTAAACAAATAAAATTAAGAATCTCAAAGCAAAATTAATGGATGAGATAGATTTTGAATTAATTTTGAGTTCAAAGCTCTTTGAATATATCCTCCGCTCGTGAATTTATAACCAAAGGATAGGAGGGGGAGGGAGAGGGAGAGTAGATACGATGTGCAAATTAAAAGGAGAAAGAGAAAGTATTTGAGATAGGGTTGGGCTAACTGTCCATAGAAAAATCTCTAAAAAATCCCCCAATTTTTTAACACACATAATATATATGAACACATTTTATTTTTAGTATGAACACTTCATTATAATATATATGAACAATTTGGGTGAACAATTTGGGTGAATTGAAAATCATTCTTGAGAAAAATGAGCGTCTCACATCCTACACTTTCAGTGCTCCCACTCCTGAATTAGACTGAATTAAAATTCTGACACTAAAATCATATGAAAAATACTTTTTCGCTTCCCTAGTAGTAGCCCCATCTCGTTTCCACTCAACAACCAATCAAGTGTTCATATTTTCTTGACAAGAGTATTACCTCCTATCAAGGAGTGTTCATAGCTGCTAGATAAGAATGTTCATATTGGAACTGCTTTTAAAAATGGGACGAGATGATGATGCAAGAGAGGGCATGGGCCAGACGAGTGGTGAGACTAATGACTAAATATGGAATTGGGGCAATGATATTGATTTATGTCACTTGAGCAGTGCGTTGCTTGATTAACTGAATACATGCGCTGCTTAGAAATTCTCTTATTTGTGTATGTGTGGGTTGGGGTTGTGTGAATGCCCTGATAACATGAGGTTTTTGTTAAATAGAAATTGCATCGTGATTGTGTATTTAGCATTCTCATGTTTCTAAAATATTATATTTTATTTGAATTCTAGCATTCTCAGCCGCACTGCTCCATGCAGCAGAACGTGAAAACTCTCCAATTTTATTTTGAGATTGGTGCTTTACCAATTTTAAAAACACCCTTATAAATCTAAAGCCTGTGCGCTACATGCGTGCTGATTAGTGGATTGAAGACGGTCCGGTCCGGGCCGTCCGGTCCGGACCCGGACGGTCCACGGTCCCGCACGGTCCACGGTCCACGGTCCCGCACGGTCCAAACGGTCCGGTCCAAGGCGGTCCAAATTCGAAAAAACCGAACCCGTCCCACCGTTGGCCCCCGGGGGCCGGACCCCCACGGGACGGTCCGGTCCGGTCCACGGTCCGGTCCGGTTCAAATTTTTTTTTTTATAAATTGAAAAAAATAATAATTTATCATATTTTTTAACTAATTCGAATTATTATTTTTAATTGTTTAATGAATATTATTATTTTTTAGTAAATAGCTTTTGGCACTAGGTCATTCAAAGTTCAATTGTTTAAATAATAAAAAATAAAACGATAATTTAATCCTAATTTTATAATAAAGTAAATATAATTCTAAATTAACATAATCATAAATAAGGAAGTTCCGAAATATAAAGTTTCTAGGGCCTTCGAATTATAAATGATAGTTCTTAATTCTAATTTAAGATCTTCCTACTTTTGTGATGCAGTCCTATATCTAGAGGCAAATTTTATTTTGTGGCATACCCTAAATGTACTAAAATATGTAATTAGTCAAGTATATTCAAGATGTTGAATTCTCTAATGGAATCAATAATAATATTCAAATTTGACTTTCAGAAGATACTAAAGTCTCTAACCAAATCATTTTTCTAAGTCTAAATTTAGACCAAGTAATCAATGTCTCTTTTTGATACTTAGTCTTAAACCTAAAATTTTACATACAAACATTAAGTTGGTCAATTTTTGTACAAATTCTAGCATTTGCAACTACCTAAATATGCAATTCATCATCTAATTTATAAATTCATACACCAATAATTTACAAACCAAGTTCAAAATAAAATAATCATTGAAACAACAATATAATTTAAATTAAAATAACAAAAGTATGAAATATATATCCTAAACCTTAGAAGAAGGAAAATTTAGCCTTCCACAATAAACAACATGAAATAAAGAGAAAGAGAACAAGAGAAGAAATTTGATGAAGAAACAGATGAAATTTTCGGTTTATTCTAAACACTTCTTCTATTTCATATTTTTCTCCTTTTAAAGATGTCTTCTAATTGTCTTCTCCTAAATTTTAAGTTCTACTCTTTATTTAGAACAAATGAGTCTAATAACGCTGAAAAGCTCCAAATGGATCTCCTATAAAGTACAAAAAATCATCAGAAAGTCGGACTGAAATCTCTTTGCTTCAAGCCGCATGCGATCCTATACTGAGACTGCATAGGATCCACATGAGGCATGAAAAGTTAATTTCCTGGTCCAAGCTGCGCATCACCCTCTTCTTGGATCACTTGGGGCAACACATAGACCTCAATGGCCTATGAACTTTGTATGTTCGTTGTTTCTCATCCGTTTTTGCTTCAAATCACGTCCAATTTATTCTAATTCTTTTCTACATTAAACATTAAAATTTGAATGGTAAATTGATTTTAAACTCTATTTTAATAATATTAAAGTTTTTTAGTTAAATTTTCTAAGTTCAACTCTATAATTTTTTTAAATTATTGTATAAGAATTTGGCTTGATAAAGGACCCAATTTTGATAAGTAAATGTGAGGATTAATTCATGAGAGCTTGCTCTTTTCTTCATTATATAATATATGCTCCTTGCGGCTTCATCGAAAAAAGCTTTAATTAATTTATAAGAATATTAGAGTATTCATAAATGCTCGTGTGTCATAAGATATCATTAATATATTTATTTAATTTATATTTTTAACATTCAAATTTTAAATTAAATAATTGATATTATTAATTTTTATAGTAGATGTATATTCACAAAATTTTATGATTTTAAAGGTCGTTTGTACTATATCAAATGATAACAAAGAATGAATCTAGTAACTATGATTGATTAATTTAATGCATTCATTTTGTTATCATTTGATCTAGTACAAAATAACTGTTTACCCTTGAAAAATTTCAAGGATGAATAGATAAATAAATGAAAATAAATTGATGAATAATGATAAGTCATAAGAAAAGGGGGGAAGAGAGAGAGCAGTGGAAAGATGGCCCACCGATCGAAAGGTCATTACCTAACCCCGAATAAATCCATTAGTCCCAACAATGGAATGCGGGCGTGAAGTGAAGGGTATAAATACCCCGCTATTCTCTATCCACTCAAAGCATGAGTGACACCCAAGAAGATCGAGGAGAGAGGAGACCTCTTGGGTGTCACCATGTGATTATACCTTTTCGACAAGTGGGACCCACATGGCGATCCCCCATGAGCGTCTCCAATGACATGGACCTAGCCTATTTTGCTAAGAAAGCTAACCAACCCGGAACAGAGGTTAAGCATTAATCCCACAATGAAATAATATGGTGAAAGACGAGGATATAAAAACCCCACCACCTCCTACTCATTCGAGGTGGCTGACCCTCGGGAGATTTAGGAGAGAGAAAATCTCTTGATGGGTCAGCCATTTGATTACATTTTATCTCGACGAGTGGGACCCACTGCGAGTCCCTTGCGATGAATCTAACAACATAGCCTATCGATGAGTCACCATGTGACCATTTTCACCGACGGCGGACCCCACACCTCGGTGACCTATTGAAGGAGTCGAATTGAACCCTAAAAATCGCCTTTGGAGCTAACCCTAGAAAGGAGCCGAAACAAGATAATCCCTATGCTACATGAAATGATGTCAATGCCAAGCTAGCATTTTGATGCAACTAGTCATGAGAAATTATAAATGTGATTTTGCTTTCAAGGTGACGACTGGTGCCAAAGTCATGAGCAACCACCTAACCATGCTTTGATTTGTGTCAATTACTTGATAAGTAGTCAGTTCTTTGACCAAGTCACCCTCATGTTAAGGGATTGAAAGTCAATTTCACAAGACGATCAGTGCCAAAGCTTGGGAGCAACCACCTGATCAAGTCTAGATTTGTATTAATTGGCCGATAAGTAGTCGGCATTTGATCAAATCAAGCCCTAATGAATATCAATATAAGTCTAATTGGTATTTAGTTAGGGTGGTTTCTGCAAGAGAGATAATTGCGAGAGACATTGAGCTATAATTGAGATCAGGATTAATTCATAAAGAATAATAGGGTTTTATGAATAAAAGAATTTTTAATCCAGAGAAGGAGGGGTAAAAATGGAATTAAAAATTACAGGGATGATCATCATGATTTTAGGGATTTTTGGTGAAATTTTCATGATTTTTGGATAAGTGGAGCTATTAAAATAAATTCGAGAGAAAATAAAGGCGAATAAATGGATTAATCAAAGGTGAGATTTGATCGAGTAGATCAGGTACAAGTTGGGGATGATAGCGGCTACGGGTACAAGCTGGGTGCAATAAACACGGGAGGCATAAAATAATCGAAGAGAGAGGGTGTGCCACGTGGCGACCTCTCGTCGGCCATGTCGTGAAGTGGGCCCCACCTGGTATGAGTCGGCGACGGGTGGGCCCCACCTAAGTGCCACGTGGCGGACGACCCGATGGGCCACCTCATCACTCTATTACCACATGGCACCACACAACGGGGCCACTTCACCCAACCCCATGCCACATGGCACGACCCGAGAGGAGGCCACTTCACTCCACACCATGCCACGTGGCACCATACTATAAGGCCACCTCAAAGATTGGTTAATGGATAATCGAGAGATAAAGGAAGATGATTAAACTAATGGGCCAATCACAACATGCCATATCATATCAATTAACCCAAACTATGCACTAATCAATCATTAACCCATTACTATGCGCCTAGACTCGGTAATCCTACGAGATGGGGCCCATTGTCGGATCTATGAACCTATGGTGCATAAGCAAACTACAAACCGAGTTCTATATGGAAACATTTGCGAGAGATTTAAATTTGAAATAAAAAGAAGTATGCACACAGCGCACGCCGCACCTTCTTTCTCCTCTGCCTCGGCTCATACGCGCCCAGCGCGGCGGCGAAAAGGGCCGCTCCCTCTTTCCTCTCTCTCCTTCTCTTCTTCTTCCTCGCGATAACAGAAGAGTTCAAAGGCGCCATCAATGGAGATCGCATAAAAGGTTGAACTTCAGATCGATTGTTTCCAGCATTCAATTAAAACATGAAAAGGAGATCATGTGTATCCAGTCAGGCCTTGGATTAATGAAACATATAGAGAGAAATAGCAAGAAGTAATACCTCGGGTCAAAACTTTGAACTTGCCAATTGAAGCTTGAAACTTGCAATTAAGGGCTGGGAGAGCTTCTAGGACCTCAGGCGATGGTGTTAGAGTGACAATTGAGAGGAGTTGAATGCTGGATGTAGGAGTTGCACCAATTCACAACTCGGCTTAGAAGTGAGTTGATCAAACACTGTGATGGAGCTTGCAAATCGACTAGATGAGAGCACAGGGAGTTGCCTGACACTGAGTTGATGATGGTGAAGCTTTGAAACAGAAGAAACAAGCAAGGAATTGGACTGAAAGCTTGAGACTTGATTATAGCTTGTAATGGAGAAGAAGATGCGAATTGAGATCAATTCTGTAAAATGGAGCTAAGGGGGCATGCTAGCAGCTTATATAGGCATAGTGTAAGGCTTGGAAGGTTCTAGAAAGAGCCAGAAAGGCTTGCAAGGATATGAAGGCCGAATAGTGGCAAAGGGGTAAATAAGAGAGTATATATGCAACTAACTCAAAACGGCTTAATCTGCTAAAGATTGACTCAATTGAGTAATTAGAAAACACAAATGCATCCTAGCCACTGATTTAGATTGAACCAAGGGTTGAGATTGAGTTTAAACCGTAATCCAAACACTAATTACTCAACCAATCACCATTTAGCAATACACATACCCCTAGCTTATATAAACCCTCAAAATTGATTCACAGAGGGGAGAGAGACTCATAGCCCTTCAAGAGACAACCCGTGAGAGCAAATTAGAAGCTTTACCAACCGATTGAACTCAACAAGTGTTGAGAGCTCGGTATACACACTCTCTTCCACCATTAACAAGCAATCTAAGAACTCAAAGCTACGAGAGAAGAAGGGAAGGTGAGTGTATTCATTGTACATAGGAAGTTTGAGTTGTAATTGTGCTTGATTTTGAGTAATTTCAGAATTCTAATATCAAGTTACTTGCATTTTCGCAAATTGCTTTTTCAATTCAATTGAATTTCTCAATTTTCTTGATTAAATCTTTCTTTTGAACTGTCGCCTTACCATTTGGATCCTCTTTGATTCATTTTCTTGCCTTTATCTTGATTAATCAATTGATCAAGAGTGTGAATTGATTTGCCGTAGAGAAGTAGTCGAAGATTATACAATCTCCTAGCACTAATCATAGAAGATAGACTAATCGAAGGTCACCTGACCTCTTAGTCACGCATTTCCAAGCAATTGTTCCAAGAATTCAACTTTTCAATCGGGTAATTGATGGAAATTCGGAACTAATCGGGCTGAACTCAAAACCAAGTAATGCAAAGCACTCGAAAATGCCTCAATCAATCAAAGCTACATGATTCAATTGAAATGCATTACATAGGCGATGAGTTTCATGATAACAAGATCAAGTAATTCTTGACAATTGATTGGAAATACAGAATATAGCATTGGATTATCGGTTTCAGATCAACTACGGTCAAGACTACGACGAATCAAGAAGAAATAGAGGTAATTACGGTGTGTAAATCATCAATGATGTTAATTGAGGTTTGGAATTGCATAGACAAATCAAGAAATGCTAGAAAGATTGATTGGAATTGGCTTAATTCGATTGGAAACGGATTCGGTACCAAAAACCAGATTTAGAGTCGGTCTGTTGATCATGGCGACGCCGATGATTTGCCGCACCGATGTATAATCCGAAGGTACAGACTAGCTTCCCATACCAAGCGCGACGCATGCTGTAATGGCCGATCTCCGATCAGGCCGCTTCTAACATCAAAATCGTTCATCCAAAGGTGCGCATCTCAAAGCACGGAGAAAAGACAGAAGGGGATGTTTCTGTACGAATCTCAAAGAGACGCACGAATATTGAAACATATCCAAAGGGTTTAAGCTATCTGGACATTTAGAAAATTAAAGCATGAATTGATCCGGGGCCTTCGATCCACGCAAAGTTAAATCTTAATCTAATCTGACGGCCCAAATAAGAATAGGATTAAATGAAAGATGGGTACCAATCTTGATATAGATCTCGGCGCCCAGATTAGGCCCATTAATTAAATAATAACAGAATAGTGATAATATGGAGTAAATAAATAATTTGAAAATGCTATTGAACTCCAAATTGACTCAAATTTGTTTCTAAAATTTTCTTATTTTTCATACTATTTTTCTATACAATAATATTCCAGTTTTAAAAATATAATCATGATAAAACAATTTAAAAGCAAAATACATTACATATATTGATATAGTTGACCTAGCTTTGACTTGTCATTTTAAATACTATAAAAATTCCAAAAATATAAATAAAAATCATGAATAATAACTAGATATATTTTAGTGATTTTTCAAATGATTTTCCATGAAATAATAATGATGATAGTAATATGCTATAATAAAAGTGAGGTTAGCTATGTTCTTTGATAAATAAAAATATAATAATAATAATAATAATAGATATTATATTGGTATTTTCTGTAAAAAGAATAATAAAAATAAATAGCACAAAATATACAAAATATACTACTATGCATTTTCTTTCATAATAAAGAATGATAATATAGTTTTATAATATGAATTGTATTTCTTTTGTTATTTCTATACAAATATACAAAAATATACTTTGATGAATAAAATGTAATAAAATAATAGTTGTAATAAAAACATAATAAATTTCATCTCTTATGACTAGTAATAAAAATCTTATACTTTTTCTATAGATAATAAATAGAAATAATAAGAATAAATATAATGAATAGTATAATAAATAGAATAGAATATTAGTAATGATTTCTTTTAGCTATTATAGATATTAAGGAAAAAGTAATAATAATAAAAATATAATAATAAAAATAATAATAGTAAAATAGTATAGCTAACCATCTTTTGATTTTGTAAATAATTCTTACATAATGAATAGTATTTCAATATAATAGAATATAATAATAAAATCCTATTACTTTAGCTATTATGAACATTTTAAAAAAAAATAATACAAATAAAATCATTGCCATTTTATTTTCTATTATTTTAGTAAGTGATTTTCTACAGAATAAATAGAATTTAGAAATAGTAAAAATAAAATTTTACTACTTTAGCTATTATAAAAATCCCAAAAATATAAATGAAACCCTAATTAATAGCTACCCCTTTTCCTATTATTTTTGTAAATAATTTTCTACATAGATAAATAGAGTTTAAATAAAAAATATAATAATAATAATAATAATAATAATAATAATAATAATAATAATAAATAAATGCATCTTTATAATAATGGAAGATATTATAATAGACTTTGTGCATTTTAAAAATGAATAAATATGCTCACATAAGGAGTGTAGAGCCACGTAGAAATATTTGCACATATGTTATAACATTTAGAACGATTAGTCAAGACGAGAACATCTTGACGGAAGATAAATAAAGTCGCAATGACGAAGATACGTCGAGACAGAACATCTTGACGTGAGATGATTAAGGCTTCAACAAAGAATATGAGAAGATATGTCGAGACAAGAACATCTTGACACTTGATGAAGAATAACAAGATACGTCGAGACAGAACATCTTGACGTGAGATGAATAAGGCTTTGATAGCAAGATGAAGAAGTATGTCGAGATAGGAACATCTTGACGTTTGATGAAGAATAACCGAGCTACGATACTAACATGAAGACATACGTCGACTCAAGAAGAAGAAGAACATTACGATGTCCTAGAGAGGTGACATCTTAATGACTCACGCTATGAGCAAGTAACTCATGATTGAATACGCTCACACAAGGGGTGTAGGGCTACATAGTAATCTTGCACAAGTAATGCAACACGTGGGATGATTAGTCGAGACAAGAACATCTTGACGTTCGTTGAAGATTGACCAAAGCTACGACGTCAGCATGGAGAGATATGTCAACTTTGAAGATGAAGAACATTACGATGTCCTAGCGAAGTGACATCTTAATGACTCTGTCGTGAACAAGTAATTCATGACCATT
Source organism: Schoenoplectus tabernaemontani (assembly GCA_037127355.1). Classification (NCBI taxonomy): domain Eukaryota; kingdom Viridiplantae; phylum Streptophyta; class Magnoliopsida; order Poales; family Cyperaceae; genus Schoenoplectus; species Schoenoplectus tabernaemontani. The sequence continues at coordinate 16,317,538 of CM073749.1, forward strand.
TGAGCTGGCAAGACTGAACTTGTCCGTCGATGAGTTTGTCTCCTAGCTCATTTCTCGAGAATGTGAGATTGAATCGGTCTGTTGGTAGATTCATCCACAAAACAGTGAATGCGAACCGTTCATGTAGGTAGGTTCCTTCACTAACACATGCCTCAATGTTGAATCGCCCGCGCTTCATGTTTGACATTGTGTGCAATTGTGTTTCCTAGGTTTATGAATCGGCTTAGTGCTACGAATTCATGATCTAGAAGATCGGTGAGAAGAAATACGTGGGCCATATCCACCCTTCTCCCGATTCACCAACCTCAAGATCAACCGCTCGGTGCTTCGAGTTGTATTTTGTGTGATTGGTTGTTGACTAGTTAAGATTGAACCTGGTCTGTTTGTAGGTTTATCTTCTAGATCAACGGAGGTCGAGCCTGGCCTCGTATGTAGACTCACCTCAAGCCCCTATGAAGAGATTAACTGGGTCTCGTTAGTAAGGTTACATCTCGAGGTGGCATGGATCGAACCGTCTCGTTTGTAGGTTCGTCCCCCATAAGACAAAACCGATCTGTTTGTAGGTTTGTCTTCCATAGATCAACCGATCTGTTTGTAGGTTCATCTTCCGTAGACCCTTTTTATGAAATTAGACGACCACTTGACCATCTTTTAACTATACTATTTGCTTCTCTCTTTCAAAGATCCAGAGGTGCCTCGAGGTTCGTAGCCCAGGGTAATTAACGGTGGGGGCTTGCGCCCACCGGAATCTACAAGAACTCACAATCACTAAAAACCCCCCGAATGTGCATCCAAATATCTCTAAACGGCGGCGAGACCGGCCGACACCCAGCGAGATGCACGCTCGGGAGGGATCTCCGTGTCCTTCTTCCGCAACCCATCGCCCGGCGGCGGTGCGGAGCGCGCGAAAAAGGGTCGCACAGGATCTGGCACGCCCAGTGGGACCTAGATTCTCCTCTTATCTTTGAGAGAGAGAGGCAAATAGAATAATTAAGAGATACAAGTGGTCTTCTATGTGCTAAAATGACTAATGATTTTCAAGTATTTTTGTTTTGCAGAAATGGCATACTTCGGAAACTTCAACCTTGCTCCCTACACCGTCATGCCTGCACAGAGCCTAGAGGGCAACCGTTCATGTTCTTTGGGACCATCCCACAAGAACCGACCGTCTACTGGCCCACTCCGGGGCGCCTTCACTCCCGCAACCGTCCGGATCTCCATCCCGACGAGGAGGAGGACTCGATCACCCCGACTCCTAAGGGTATCTCCAACAATGTAATGGCCTCTCCTACTACCTCCCCAAAGAGGAGAAGGCGACCGTCCAAGAGGACGACCCAAAGCGGCGGCCCAAACTGCCCGTAACTCTCAAGCATCCGGAAGAGGCCCCGGATGCATACCAAAACCACCGGTGGCTAGGCCGCCTATCCCGCCTCCCATAAATTCACGGCACTCCGAATAGTGGCCAAGAACTCGGCCACGAGCCGCCTCCGCCAGGCATGGGAGGTGCCTAAGCCCACACCTCGTCCAACTCAAAGGTCTCGGCCGCCAGGAAGTCTCAAGCCCCCGCGCAAGCCATCTACAAGGCTCACGGGGCCCTCAAACAGAGGAAGAGCGTCAAGAACGCTGGTCGAGACAATACGTCTCCCGCCCCAATCACTCTCAAGACATGGCTCGGCCGCAAGCCATTGTCTCCACTCCGAACCCTAGGAGGTTTACATCAAAGGCAACACCTAGCACCCAGCAGGTGTGGGTCCCGAAGGGTTCCCAGCCAACAAAACCCCAGTCTCAAGCCCAACCCAGGAGGGCCGGCAAGTCTAACGCTCCGCCCGAGAGCGTATTCAGCCGCCTAGGTCAGAAGAGTGTATTCAGCCGATTAGGCTCGAGAATACCACTCAATAACCTAAAAATAACTGCCCCCGACCAAGCCAAGAAGAAGAGAAGAACCGCTCGCTATGAAGAGCACTTCTCAGTCAACACCATCAGCATAAGCTACGATACTGATCCGGACACTGATGCTGAGGTGAATATGACCCAAGACGATCAGTCTCCGCCTAATCAAGCTCACGTCACCAATACCAACAAAAATAATGGTAGAAAAGGGAGACCCCCAAAGAGAGTCAACCCCGAAGGCAACAGCAGGGAAGGGGAAGACCACAACGAAAACCCTGATCTCTTCGATAATGAAGATGACGCTGAAACACGTCCCGAAGTGCCTATCGATGAAATTGAAATACTAAAAGGCCACATCGAGGCACGGGACGAAGAACTGATTAGGCAACGGGAGCTAATCGCTACCATGCTGAAGCAAAATGAAGAATTAATTAAGGCGGTCAAATCCTTGCAAGAATCACAAGACGCCAATTTCAAAGCTGGTAGCTCCCGTCAAGAAGGGGTCCACAGTACCAAAAGCAATCATAAGGGAAAACAACCTGTCGATTCTAAACCCCATCCACATAGAACAATAGATGTGGAGGCCGAACCAACGGAATATCCCGGAAAGAGATTCAAGCCATGATTGCCCAAAGAAATGCAAATAGGCGGAGGTGGATACGCTATCCCTCCCGTAAAAAAGCGTGGACATCCATACCCCGCCATATATGACTTAGAAGAATATCCTAAAGGGTATGTGATCCCCCGCTTCAGGACCTTCTCCGGGAAGGCAACAAAGACCTGAACCCCGAACAACACCCGGCCCACTTTGTAGCAGCCTCGTGCGCAACACGGGCGGCAATGATGCACTGTTTGTTAAGACAATTCCCTCGAGCTTGGTAGGAACCGCTTTCCAATGGTATTATTCATTAGAAAACAACGGATCGGGACTGGGACGAGATGGCGGACTCGTTCGGGGCACGATTTGTTATGGTGTACGATAAAATAAATATAGCCGATCCGGCAAGCACTAAACCCAAGAAAGGGAGTCAATGACAGATTTTATCAATAGATGGCGAAACCTCGGCATTAAATGCGACCGCACATTAATCGAAGATGAGGCCGTCAACCTAATCATGAAGAACATTGACGGGTGGATGGGCATGCTTCGGGTGTGACAAAGGTCAACACATTCAAAGACTTGCTCGAGATCGATATCCAATATGGAAAGGATGTCACCGCATGCGTGCCAAGCTTTATGAATAATAGGCCACAACGAGGAGCCCGAGCCGAGACTAAAGTGGCATTCACCTCGTTGAAAGATAAGATGGTTGCCAATACGGACACCCAAGCGCGGCGAGGCACAAATGGCAACAATTACAATAAGGGACCCAGGCCCAATCCAGGAGGGAGTTCACGAGTTTTGAATCTCTTAAACAAAAGAAATCTAGACCATACTCCTTCGAAAAGATAAAGTTGCCCAAATCTTCGAGAGGGCACCGAAGAATGGCCTAACCATCGCCGCCAAGAACGCCGGAAGATGCCGATAAATCGACGAACCCAACTTTTGCCCATACCACGAATAATAGGGCACTCAATTGAAGATTGTTTGGGTCTTCAAAGATTGGGTCGAGAAGGCGTATAAAAATGGTGAAATTACTTTACCTAAGGGGTTCTTGCAAAGCCCATCAGCCCATGAACAGGCCAATATGATCTCTCACGAGGAAGAGAAGATCCCGGACCAGTTAAGTGAAGATCAGGAAGAACAATGGACTACGCACTTATCGAAGAAGTCGATTAAAATGCTTAAAGCCCTTAAGAAAGAACCTGGTATGAGATGGAAAGACGACATTACGCCAGTGGTCCCACCAAAGCCCAGGGTATATTATAAGGTGGACCAGAGCCAAGACCAGGTTATTAAGAAGAAAAAGAAGCATAGAAGCAACAGGTCCAAAAAGAACAAAATTGAAGAATACGAGCAGGGCAGTCCCGAGGCGATCACCCTTCAACACTTCATCTCCAAAGAAGACTGGGAGAAGATAACCCTATGTCAAAAGGAAGAAAATATAAATGAAGAAATAAATAAAGAAGAAAGCGAAGAGATCTGGGGTGCTTCGTGCAATATGGTATATTCTTCTCACGACGAAGATATGCCAACATTAGAGGAGATGTTCTTCCCAAATGACGAAGGAGAAGCAAGCACCTCTGGGACCAAGAATGAAGAGTGCAAAGCCGTGCTCCGGTCCGGGACTTACGTACCCGAGAGACAGGCTCCCAAGGATTCCGATAAGGGAAAGGATAAGGCCCCGAATAAAGGCAAAGAGGTCGAGAACCTAAGCAAGAACCCGAGAAAGGACCGGTCGACGGCGAAGAATACAATGTGTTGGCACATCCGCGTAAGATTCCGTGCGCTATTAAGCATATTTGATGCGTTGATGATGTCACAAGACCTAAGGGAGGTACTAATCCAGGCCTTGCAAGATCCCGAGAAATACAAGTCATACTTTGTCGAGCAAAATATGCAAGAAGCCCTATTCACCGCCAAGCGGGCCGCACATAAAAATTTTACGGACGATGACCTCCGATAGGCACCGTCGACCACAACCGCCCGCTATACATCACCGGAAATTGTGGAGGGCAAAAGATTGGCCGCATTTTGGTCGACGCGAGGTCTTCGATCAATATTATGCCGCTTAAAACCCTAAAGACCATCACCTTAGACGTGAAGAACCTATCGATGAAAAGGTGATTATTCATGGCTTCAATCAAAACTCCCAAAAGGCCCCAGGGAGCTATAACCCTAAACCCGCAATGCGGAAGCCTAAGAGCGCCTACTAAATTCTATGTCATTGTGTGCCGAAACCTCTTATCGGGCGTTCTTTGGGTCGCCCGTGGCTTCATAGCAACCAAGTCATACCCTCTACTCGCACCGATTGCACAGAAATATATCGAGAATGGTAAACAAAAGAGAATTGACGGAGATGTCAAGCCATTCGGGGTGCATGAGATTAAGTTCAATGACGCCCAATATTTTCTACCTAAGTCCGCCGCGGCGCTAAGCCGGCCTATAACTAAAACAGGTCAGAAACCTTTTAACAAAGGCCCTAAATTTGATACCTCATCTGGAGAAGAAGAAGAGGTCAAATTTAATATTAAACCTCGAGATGCTCGAGCCCAAAGACCCGGAAGAAAGTCGGGTGAGGAAGCAACCTTCCGCTTCAAACAGGTGGCTACGTATAAGGCCCAAATAAAACCGAACGAAATCAATGCAAGTGATTCTGAAGAGGAGGTCATTTTCAATTTTAAACCCGCCAACACCCCTCAAATCCAGGATCACGAGGCAACTTCGGGAGAAGACTCGAAGATTCTAACAACTCGGGCGATATTACCTCGGGAGAAGAGTCGGCCATGATCGTCAACCACAGGGAAGAGGAGTCGACGAAGAGATCATCTATCACATCCTCAAGAAGCCATATAAAGGGCCCGAGACGGACAATGAAAGTGAGGAGTCATATATGATCAACACGGGACCGGTAGCGGAAGGGATAACCGGTTAGGCCGAGGCCTATAAATGAAGAACGCTCATGGCGGGAAAATTTTGAAGGTCGCGTCTGGAACGCGATCGACGAAATAAGGCACCAAGTTGAAAATAATAGAAGAGAGGTGTCTGAACAATGGGAAGTGATGCAGGATATCAAGACGCAACACAATGAAATCATGATAATGATTGAAAACCTGCAAACCGCGATTTATAACTCCGAGCTACTCAAGGAGGTGACGAGCGAACCCCGTTCCGGGACCCCTGAAAGACAAGCACCCGATAGCGGCAAACGGGTAATTGTAATAGTAGATGAATCAAAGGGGGAAGAAACAAAAGCTAAGCAACCGACCGTCATGCAAACCCTCAAGGTCAAGAAGAGTAAACCATACTCTTTCCTGAAAAATAAAACGACTCGGATATTTGAGCGGGCCTTAAAGAGCGGATTAACACTTCCCGTCTGTAAAAGACCCGCAGACATAGAAAGAGCCGGCGAAGGCGAATTCTGCCCTTACCATCGCATATTGGGCCATACAATTGAAGAATGTTGGGTATTCAAGGACTTCATAGAAGAAGGGCATAGAAACGGGACAATCCAACTCCCGAAGAGCTTTCAACAAGACCCAGCTCCGCATAACCTGAATAATAAGGGTAAAGGGGTGGCTTATACGATCTCGCACACTCCCATACCTAGCAAACCTAAGGTTGCGAGAAGTAAGCCTATCAGGGAAATCTACCGCTCCAATTCAGTCATGAACGTTGAGATAGAAGAAGAGATGGCAACGCTAGAGATCACTGTGGTTCCCGAAAGGCATTTCAAAGACCTCATACCAAGGGAGGTGAACCACATCCAAACCCTAAAGACCTTTGTTGTGCCGGCAAAGGTAGAGCGCCTCAAAGGGAAAACTATCATCCATAAGGCTATAATTTTCTATCAGAGCGATTCAACCCAGTCTCTGAAGAAACCTGATCACAACACTTGGAAGAAGTGGGTGATAGAACAAGAATCGGAGAATGCAACGAGCGATGACGCTGCGTCTCATCCCTTTGGAAAGGAACTGTATAAACTGGCAAAAAGGGCAAAATGTCTGAGAAACATATCCAAGGCCGAGGCCAAGCGCTTCGATGAACTCTGGAATGGCGGCCAGAATAAGGTCCTGGGCCTGGATGGCAAAATAAAATACACCCGGGGGTTAGGGTATAACTGCGATGACGCAGCATGTTTTGAGGGTCCCTCAACGGGCACCGTATGGAAGAAAGTCATTGCATGACTTCGTCGAAATGCTTGATAATGAAACAGAAGAGGACAATACCCCGGTCTGAAAAATGCTTTGAAACGGCTAGAAAAGGAGCCTAATACGGTCGATGAGTTAGGCGAAATCAATTTGGGGACGGAAGGAGACCCACGACCAACTTTCATAAGCGCGTCGTTACCGAAGAGGTGGTGACGGGTTGAAGACATTCCTTAAAAGTTACATGGATCGCTTCGCTTGGAGTTATAAAGAAATGCCGGATTAGATCCCAACGTGGCGGTCCATTACTTGAAAATTGATCCAACCTTCAAGCCGATTAAACAAGCGCGAGGCGGATGAGAATAGAGCTCGAAGAGAAGGTCGTGGAAGAGACAAAGAAACTCATCGACGCCGGCTTCATACGGGAAGAAGAGACGCCGAGAATGGGTGGCTAGCATTGTTCGGTTAAGAAGAAAAATGGGCGAGATCCGCATTTGTGTGGACTTTCGGGACTTAAACAAGGCGTGCCCTAAGGATGATTTCCGCTCCCGAATCGAAATCATAATCGACCATACATCCTCCTATGAAGTCTTCTCCTTCATGGACGGTTACGCGGGCTATAATCAAATCAAAATGGCGCCAGAAGATGAGAGGCACACGGCATTCCGCACGCCGATTGGCATATATTGTTACAAAGTCATGCCATTTGGGCTGAAAAATGCAGGTGCCACCTACCAACGGGCGATGACGAAAATATTCGACGATCTAATCCACAAGATAGTTGAGTGCTATGTGGATGATCTGGTCATCAAAGCCATGTCATATGAAGAACACCTCCAATATCTTGAGGTCGTTTTCAACCGCCTGAGAGAACATGCGCTCAAATTAAACCCGTTGAAATGCGCATTTATGGTATCATCTGGTAAATTTCTAGGGTTTGTGGTACGCCACAGGGGAATTGAAATAGACCCGGGCAAGATCAAAGCAATAACTGAATTATCCCCGCCAAAGAATTTAAAACAATTGCGATCCTTGCAAGGGCAATTGGCGTACATCAGGCGGTTTATAGCCAACCTATCGGGTAAAATCCAACCCTTCACCCGGCTGACTAAGAAGAATATCCCGTTTAAATGGGATGGCGAGTGCCGCCGACGAGCCTTTGAAGAAATCAAGGCATATCTACTCAACCCTCCAGTGTTGGCGGCGCCCATACCCGGGAAGGAACTCATCCTATATACAACCGCCTTGGATGGATCCTTGGGAGCCCTATTGGCCCAAGAAAACCAGGATGGTAATCAAAATGCGCTATATTACTTAAGTCGCATGATGGTAGGGGCAGAACATGGGTATTCACCGATCGAGAAGCATTGCCTAGCTCTAATCTTCGCGGTGAAGAAATTGAGGCATTACATGCTAGCCCACAAAATCATATTAATATCCAAGGTGGACCTCTCAAATATCTGATGACTCGGCCAATGCTAACGGGGAGGCTGGCCAAGTGGGCTATCATTCTTACCGAGTTCGACATCACCTATACACCGCAAAAGGCGATAAAGGGGCAGGCGCTAGCAGATTTCCTGGCTGCACACCCGATCCAAGATGACTCCCCATTAAAATGTGACTTCCCTGATGAGGAAACTCTACATATTGAAGAAGGAAGTCCTATATGGGAGATGTACTTTGATGGTGCTTCTTCAATCAAGCCGATCGCGGGCCCGGGAGTCCCAACTGTGCGAGCTGGCGCAGGACTAGTCTTCGTAACCCCGGAAGGCGGGATAATACGACATTCTCTGGCTTTAACCGAACCATGCACAAATAATGAAGCGAGTATGAGGCACTTATCGCCGGACTAGAGCTATCACCGGAACTAGAGATCAAAATTTGTGCGTATCTTTGGGGATTCACGGTGATAATAAATCAAATAATTGGCGAATATAAAGTTTTAAAGCGGAACTAATACAATATCACCGAAAGGCCATGGAATTAATGAAGAAAATCCCGTACGTGTCCATCGAGAAGGTCACGAGGGCGTGAACGGTGAAGCGGATGCGTTGGCCAAACTCGCTAAAGAAATTTGGGTGAACCAACGAGCGGAAATCCACATCATCGTCCGCAATAGAAGACCATTATCATTGTGTCGGACGACGGACAATGTGAATAATGAAAATACGGGCTAGAAAAGATGGAATGCCAAGAGACAATGATAATCGAAGAAGACGATGATTGGAGACAACCGTTCATCGAATATTTCCGGCATGGCACCCTCCCCCAAGGATAAAAGGATAGGCGATCAACTAAGAAAACGGGTACTACGGTATGCATATGTGGGCAATACGCTATACCGTAGGTCTTATGATCGATTATGGGTGAGATGTGTATCGGGGCTGAAGCGGGCGAGTTATGAAAGAAGTTCATTCGGACTATGCGGAGCACATCGATCTGGGCCAAAAATGAAGCTAAAGATCAAGCGAATGGGATATTATTGGCCCACGATGGTGGCTGATTGTGAAGAGCATGCAAAGAAGTGCCGCATGTGCCAGATACACGGCCCTTTTATACATCAAGCGCCAAACCCGTTGCACCCCACGGTAGCATCCTGGCCATTTAATATGTGGGGCACAAGATATAGTAGGGCCCATAGACCCTCCTACGTCGAGAGGTCACCGGTTCATCCTGGCGGCGACAGATTACTTTACAAAATGGGCTGAAGCCATCCCACTCAAAGAAGTTAAAGCGTCCGATGTGGTTAAATTCTTCAAGACGCACATCCTCTACCGATTTGGTACACCACAACGAATAATATCCGATAACGGAACGGCCTTCAAGAGCTCCAAAGTCTATGCCCTGGCGGAGCAATTTAACATTGATTGGAGATTTTCGTCCATTTACAACCCGAGAGCCAATGGCCTGGCCGAAGCCTTTAATAAAACACTAATAAATATTATGAAAAAGACTGTAGACGGCAACCAACGAGACTGGGATAATCGTCTACAGGAGGCATTATGGGCTTATCGGACCACATACCGAACACCTACGCAAGCTACCCCGTATTCTTTGGCTTTTGGGGTTGAAGCGAGTCCTCCTCTTGAGGTGGAATTACCGTCATTGCGGGTGGCTATGCAAAATGATATGACCATGGACGAATGCCAACAACTTAGGCCGGACGAGTTGGATGCCATGGACGAGAAGAGATTAATAGCCAAATGAGAACCTTGAAATATATCGAGCAAAAATGGCAAGGGCATATGATAAGATGGCGCGAGTCGGGCATTTCAACAAGGGAGCTTGTTCTTGTCCTTAAGAGGCGATCATTGGCGGCACATCGACCCAAAATTCTCTCCGGCGGGAAGGGCCATACGTAATTGAGAAGGTATACGGGGCGGCGCATACCAACTCATAGACCATGAAGGTGAAAGGCCCATGCCACCAATTAACGGGCGATATCGAAGAAGTACTACACCTAGCCCGAGCGGGGCCAACCGAGTAGTATTTATTGTAAATAAATAAGGAGGGAATAAGTGTTCGCTTACACACACGTGCACGAAACACAAACCCATGTCTAACCTCCACTTTTGCATAAAATCCCAAAAACCCTACTTGTGCATTTGTAAATAGAATGCATCCAAAAATCCAAAACCACACAAACACATTTAGCCCTACAAAATAAAAAATAGAATAAGGGAATACAACGCCAAAACCACGCGAGAATGTAAGGCGAGAGCTTTGGTGTTTGGGCTCACAATACAAATACCACTTTGGGTTTGTCCATTTGATACGAGAATAAACACAAAAATGGGCGGGGTTTGCGGTTTGTCCCTCAAACTATCTCGTTGCCCAATGACGAAAGTTGCTCATATTGGTCGCCGCGCGCGCAAGCCAACGGATAGGTCGAGCAAATTGGTGACTAATAAGTGGTCGCTTCTGAGGGCATGTACATAAATAACTCTCGTATTATTAGTAGCATGTATCACTAATAACAAAAATTTGCCCTCTTCTGATAAAATAAAAGGATATATATGTAAAACAATAAAAACCTACTTTCCTGCTCATAAAAATAAAAAAATAAAAATAAATAAAAATAATAAAACATTTTCAATAAGGGGTTGCCACCTTTGTCCCCGACACCACGAGTGTTATACAAAGCCGAGGTTGGGTGCATTCATCCGTAAAAGCACCACACGCCCGAAGAAATGGTGTGTCATAATCCCACGACATACTATGGAGGGGTCGGACAAGGGTTTTACGCTTGTACCCGACATTTCATGTTAAACAAAGCGGCTCGCTTAAAGAAGTGACTCGGGTCATGGAGAGCGGACCTACCCGATGAAAGCTTGTCTCGCGAGGATGCGTGATGGATGTTTGAGGGTAGCTAAAATATAAAAAACAGGTTGGGTACATTCATCCGCAAAAGTACCACACGCCCAAGGAGGTGATCTGTTTCTAATCCCAAAATAGATCATGGAGGGGTCGATTAAGGGTTTATGCTTTTGCCCGACATTCGATGTCAAATAAAGTAATTCGCTTAAAGAAGTGACTCGGGTCATGGAGAGCGGACTTACCCGATGAAAGCTTGTCTCGCGAGGGATGCGTGATGGATGTTTGAGGGTAGTACCCCCACAAAACAAATTGAGTGGAGATGAGTGAATGTGAGTTTCCACTTACGCACGCAACGGTGCACAAATGAGGGAGAGTGGGTGAGCTTCCACAAATAAAAGTCAATTAAATATATAAGAAGCATCCACAAAATGGTGTTATCAATTGCATCCATAATCCAATTGAGTGCTTGGTAAGTTTATCCATCGGTAATAAAGGGATAAACGGGTTTATTCTACGTGCCGACCTAGAGGTCAATACGAGACGGAGTTCGGTATCCGTAAAATACCACGGTTACTTGAGTTTGTATTGCAATAAATAAAGATGAACATACATAGAATGAATGTAATAGGATGTTGTAAGATTTTTCTTTATTATGTTTAGACGCTGCGAAAGAATGAAGCAGTCGTAATAGGGCGCTTTTGCAAATAAGATTGGAGGTGCATAGCATGAAATCAATGAAATATTTCCTCGCGCTGCAGAGGAAGCGATGAAAGGATAATAATAGAAGTAAGCATCATCCACAACAAGAGATCAAAATGATAAATGTCAATGCATCCTATATCAAGTATAGCAAAAGAAAAGGAGAAAAGGAAAAAATGAAAGTGCAGTCTATGGGCCCAAAAAGCGGGACTCCAACTCCAATAACACAGTGCTAATAGTCTCTAAATGAGTATGGAGGGAGTGCCTATCCTCCTCCGAAGCTGCCTCGAAGTCCAAGAACTGAGCGAAGGCACTATCCCGGACGCTCGTGTGAATCTGCAGCTCTGGGAGACGTCCCGCTAGATGTCGGGAGAAGCCCTCCACCGATGATCTGTGGTCCTCTAGCTCCTGCACGAGCAGTCGAGCGGGCCCACCGTTGACTCCCATAGAGCGGAGAGTGGCACAAGAAGAGAGCCGCTGAAGATAATGGAGTCGAGCAGCCTCCAAATGCCTGCGCAGCTCATGGATCTCCAACTCGTGCTGGTATACGAGAGAGCTCGCATCCTGGTAAGCCCTGAGCAGCTCCTCACACCTCCTGGAAATGAAAGTGCTCTCGAGACGAGGTGCAATGAGTAGAGCGGCGCGATGGTATCCCGCATCGGCCATACCAATCGAAGGAGAAGCCAGGGCGGAGAGATCCGGGATCTCGAAATCTAGCGGATAGCCCCCAAAGAAGGTATCTCGAAGTGCATCCGCGCCGGCGCGCCAAGGCGAGCGCACATCCCTCGATGAAACATCTGCAAGTAAAATAAATGGGTTAGACAAATTGTTATAACCAAAGAAGAAATAGAAGGAAGAGAAGATCTAACCTATCGCCTCGTCGCTTTGAGACAAAGGGGAGGCGAATCGGGCGGGGATGTCGGTCGCCTCGGGAGGACCGCAGTGTACCGAGACCGGCTACAAAATAAAATGGAAAGCATAAATACATGAAAAATAAAATACGGGCAAATGATAAAGGAAATATAAGGTACGGGAGAAGCATGAGGCTCGGCGAGACCCTCGCTAGCCGAAACCCCGTCTCTGGGGCCGTGGAATAGGCGCTCCACCCCGGCTCTCATCCAACTACGAGTCGTAGTCGATCGCAACCCGCTCGGTCGAGACTACGTCATCTGTGGCCATGAGAGGGCCGCACGTCGGGAGATGAAGAAGTATGAGATGGCCTCCTCGATCGGTAATGGCTTGTCGCTGCGGGCTCGACGCCAATGGACTCCCCACTGCTCTAAAAAAGCCTCCTCGATCGTACAAGAGTGAGCACGGCCCCGAACCACATCGAATGAGTCACCATCTCCGGTGGGTACCGACAAAATCGACGGTGAAGCGGGGCCGTCATAAAAGAAAGGCTCGAGCGGTGAGGAGACGCCATGTCATCGGCCTCGGGTCTGCAAAATCTACATGTAAGAATGAAAATACTAGTGCATCTTGCCGCAACTAGGTATTAAATGGAGCACACGAACTGCGACGACAAGGTCGGTGCAAAACCACGAAATGGCGGCACTCGCAGCGCCGATGGATCTGCTACGATGTCATCACGAATCGCCTCTACGGGAGATGTCCGTGAGTGAAAATAAACTCTAATCGAGATATGAATGAAGTGCGCTTGAATAAGGATAGGCGAGTCGGTAAAGAAAATCACCGGAATAGGAGAAGGAAAAGAAGATGGAGAAGACGGTGAGAAGCGCCGTCTCGATCTCTCTCCACGGCGGCCGAAGCCGGTGGCTCGGTAGGTAGATGAGAACAAGTGTCAACGGCTCTCGGGCGAGGGAGGCGAGAAGCGGGCTCGCCTCATCATACTCATATGCGAATCGATTAAAAAGAAATCTATCAAAAATCTAGCTTTGAAATCTAAGCTTAAAATGAGGAGGGATGAATCTAGAGTGTACCGTGGTGAGTCCTAGTAGATGAACAAAGGCGACGACTATCTAACCCCCCCGAAAATCCACGGCTCGAAGTGAGAAGTGGAAAAGAGATGAAGTCATCATAAGAGAGGCTAGATGATGAACCGCCTCTATCCCAGGGCAAGTCTTGCGTACCACCACCGAAGGAGTGTATGGCGAGTACGAGCGAATGACATTATAATACCACCGGATGTAGCGTCTCGAGAATGTGGGTGTACGGGAAGCGAGGGACCGTCGAAAGTGAGAACACGTCCCTAAGCGGAATAGATGTGAATAGCACCACCAGGAGGCCCTCAAGGTCCATCGCTAAAGACTCGGGACGAAGGAGAAAGAGAGGCACGTCTGATCTAAACCAAACGATGTGCACATACGTGCGGAGAATAGGGCTCTATGAAAGCATAATCGCCGATACGGAGTGGTAAGAACCGTGGCGAAGGCGATGAAATAGTCTAAGACATACGGCTGATCTCGAGAAAAGAAGAACCTCTAGAATGAAATGCCGCATCAACTAGAGATCTGCGGATGGTCCCGACCAGGATGGTGAGTAGCCAATCTCGTACGAGCTAACCTCGGATGGTCATGGGCTGCGGTAGAATGCGAAACGAGCATCCTCGGAGTCAAAGAGCGGGCTCTGTGCGGGCTAAGTCACCCAAGATGGGTAGGCGAGCCCTCGAAGTCGATGATAAGGATGGGTGATACAAGCCGGACCAATACATATGCAACCATCCACTAATAAAGTGCCAGGTACCAACTCCCCACAGTGAGAAGGATCGCGTGAAGATGTCATACCTCGCAAACTCCTGTAGATATTGGCCAAGACGGGCACGGCCAATGAAACTCTCTCACCGCGAGCAATCTGACTCGCCATCACAAATACTGAGGGACGAATGGTACGGGCCCCGAACCCAGGGAAGTAGAAAGAAACAAATCCACCGGGAAAGAAAGGCATCAAATAAGTCTCACGATCGATCTCATGTGAGCATAGAGTATCTGTGAAGGAGCGACCACATCACCGAAAAGACCGAGATGTCCGTACCAAAAGGGTCACGAGTAGAAGCACAACACTCGGCGTGAGAATGTACCGATCGGTGAAATAAGATATCCGAATCGAAGGGGACGAGAAAGATGCGCCTCTCAACCGATCATAAATCCTGTACACCTCCCGAAGAGAAGGCTGGATGTCGAGAAGGGTCCCTCAAGTCATCCTCGATAATAAGAACTCGTCATAATAATGGCCAGAATACGGGCGGAGGCCAGGTCATGACGAATCTCCCATAATGTGGGAGTCAACTCTCGATCGTCGATAAAGAGGGTGTTGGTGGAGTAGCTCCATCGCTCGCGAGAAAGCACGAGCCAAGGTGTGTCGATGTGATGCGAAACATCGACAAGAAAATACAAGCTTGTACACACACGAACTACAAAGGACATCCCTCTCTGTGTAAGGATGTAGCGAATCCAATCTAGCGATGCCCATGATATCGAGTGGAAGGCGAAGTCAATGCTAGCCCGAACGAGAGGCCTCTCCATCGATCATCTCCTTGCCAAGGAGGTGAACGGGGAGGTGCTACGGGTGAAAGATCTCGAGGCAATAGAGGTGTAATATCGTGAGGTTTGCTCGTCGCGAAAAATCGGACCACCGGCTCGAAGATGTATGGGGGTACCGCGTGTAACCCTAATGGTGGGTATCCGGTCCTCGGATCCTCGTAGAGAGAGAGATAATGACTCGAGGACGTCTAGGAATCGTGCCATATGGAGAGATGGTCGAATCTAGAATAGAGGTGATAAAGTCAACAATAAAGGAGGGAAGAAGATAGGAAAAGAAAATGTGCGACGAATATATGCACCAAAGCAACCCCTTAATTTTCTAAAAAACATCTTCGGGGCCGCTTTGGTGGGTGGCTCTTTGTTTACCCTTGAAAAATTTCAAGGATGAATAGATAAATAAATGAAAATAAATTGATGAATAATGATAAGTCATAAGAAAAGGGGGGAAGAGAGAGAGCAGTGGAAAGATGGCCCACTGATCAGGAAAGGTCGCTGCCTAACCCCGGAATAAATCCATTAGTCCCACAATGGAATGCTGGGCGTGAAGTGAAGGGTATAAATACCCCGCTATTCTCTATCCACTCAGCATGAGTGACACCCAAGAAGATCGAGGGAGAGAGGAGACCTCTTGGGTGTCACCATGTGATTATACCTTTTCTGACAAGTGGGACCCACATGGCAGTCCCTTATGAGCGGCTCCGATGACATGGACCTAGCCTATTTTGCTAAGAAAGCTAACCACCGGAACGAGAGGTTAAGCATTAATCCCACATGAAATAATATGGTGAAAGACGAGGATATAAAAACCCCACCACCTCCTACTCATTCGAGGTGGCTGACCCTCGGGAGATTTAGGAGAGAGAAAATCTCTTGATGGGTCAGCCATTTGATTACATTTTATCTGACGAGTGGGACCCACCTGGCAGTCCCTTGCAGATGAATCTAACAACATAGCCTATCTGATGAGTCACCATGTGACCATTTTCACTGACGGGTGGACCCCACACCTCAGTGACCTATTGAAGGAGTCAGAATTGAACCACTAAAATCGCCTTTGGAGCTAACCCTAGAAAGGAGTGAAACGGTATAATCCCTATGCTACATGAAATGATGTCAATGCCAAGCTAGCATTTTGATGCAACTAGTCATGAGAAATTATAAATGTGATTTTGCTTTCAAGGCTGACCTGGTGCCAAAGCTGCGAGCAACCACCTAACCATGCTTTGATTTGTGTCGATTCTTGATAAGTAGTCAGTTCTTTGACCAAGTCACCCTCATGTTAAGGGATTGAAAGTCAATTTCACAAGGCTGATCAGGTGCCAAAGCTGGGGGGAACCACCTGATCAAGTCTAGATTTGTATTAATTGCTGATAAGTAGTCAGCATTTGATCAAATCAAGCCCTAATGAATATCAATATAAGTCTAATTGGTATTTAGTTAGGGTGGTTTCTGCAAGAGAGAGATAATTGGCGAGAGACATTGAGCTATAATTGAGATCAGGGATTAATTCATAAAGAATAATAGGGTTTTATGAATAAAAGAATTTTTAATCCAGAGAAGGAGGGGTAAAAATGGAATTAAAAATTACAGGGATGATCATCATGATTTTAGGGATTTTTGGTGAAATTTTCATGATTTTTGGATAAGTGGAGCTATTAAAATAAATTCGAGAAAATAAAGGCGAGAATAAATGGATTAATCAAAGGCCGAGATTTGATCGAGTAGATCTGGGTACAAGTTGGGGATGATAGCGGCTCGGGTACAAGCGGGTGCAATAAACACGGGAGGCATAAAATAATCGAAGAGAGAGGGTGTGCCACGTGGCGGCCTCTCGTTGGGCCATGTCGGCCAGTGGGCCCCACCGGGGGTATGAGTCGGCGACGGGTGGGCCCCACTAAGTGCCACGTGGCGGACGACCGATGGGCCACCTCATCACTCTATTACCACATGGCACCACACAACGGGGCCACTTCACCCACCCCATGCCACATGTACGCGCGGCCCGAAGGAGGCCACTTCACCGACCACATGCCACGTGGCACCATACTATAAGGCCACCTCGGCGTTGGTTAATGGATAATCGAGAGATAAAGGAAGATGATTAAACTAATGGGCCAATCACAACATGCCATATCATATCAATTAACCCAAACTATGCACTAATCAATCATTAACCCATTACTATGCGCTTTAGACTCGGTAATCCTACGAGATGGGGCCCGTTGTCGGATCTATGAACCTATGGTGCATAAGCAAACTACAAACCGGTTCTATATGGAAACATTTGCGAGAGATTTAAATTTGAAATAAAAAGAAGTATGCACACAGGCGCACGCGCACCTTCTTTCTCCTCTGCCTTTCGGCTCATGCGCGCCGGCGCGAGGTATTTGAAGGGCCCGCTCCTCTTTCTCTCTCTCTCCTCTTCTTCTTCTTCCTCGCGATAACGAGAAGAGTTCAAAGGCGCCATCAATGGAGATCGCATAAAGGTTGAACTTCGGATCGATTGTTTCCAGATTCAATTAAAACATGAAAAGGAGATCATGTGTATCCAGTCAGGCCTTGGATTAATGAAACATATAGAGAGAAATAGCAAGAAGTAATACCTCGGGTCAAAACTTTGAACTTGCCAATTGAAGCTTGAAACTTGCAATTAAGGGTGGGGGAGAGCTTCTAGGACCTCGGGCGATGGTGTTAGAGTGACAATTGAGAGGAGTTGAATGTTTGGATGTAGGAGTTGCACCATTCACAACTCGGCTTAGAAGTGAGTTGATCAAACATTTGTGATGGAGCTTGCAAATCGACTAGATGAGAGCACGGGGAGTTGCACACCGAGTTGATGATGGTGAAGCTTTGAAACAGAAGAAACAAGCAAGGAATTGGATGAAAGCTTGAGACTTGATTATAGCTTGTAATGGAGAAGAAGATGCGAATTGAGATCAATTACAGCAAAATGGAGCTAAGGGGGCATGCTAGCGACTTATATAGGCATAGTGTAAGGCTTGGAAGGTTCTAGAAAGAGCGAAAGGCTTGCAAGGATATGAAGGCCGAATAGTGGCAAAGGGGTAAATAAGAGAGTATATGCAACTAACTCAAAACGGCTTAATCGCTAAAGATTGACTCGATTGAGTAATTAGAAAACACAAATGCATCCTAGCCACTGATTTAGATTGAACCAAGGGTTGAGATTGAGTTTAAACCGTAATCCAAACACTAATTACTCAACCAATCACCATTTAGCAATACACATACCCCTAGCTTATATAAACCCTCAAAATTGATTCACAGAGGGGAGAGAGACTCATAGCCCTTCAAGAGACAACCCAGAGAGCAAATTAGAAGCTTTACCAACCGATTGAACTCAACAAGTGTTGAGAGCTCGGTATACACACTCTCTTCCACCATTAACAAGCAATCTAAGAACTCAAAGCTACGAGAGAAGAAGGGAAGGTGAGTGTATTCATTGTACATAGGAAGTTTGAGTTGTAATTGTGCTTGATTTTGAGTAATTTCAGAATTCTAATATTTGTTACTTGCATTTTCGCAAATTGCTTTTTCAATTCAATTGAATTTCTCAATTTTCTTGATTAAATCTTTCTTTTGAATCGTCGCCTTACCATTTGGATCCTCTTTGATTCATTTTCTTGCCTTTATCTTGATTAATCAATTGATCAAGAGTGTGAATTGATTTGCCGAGAGAAGCTAGTCGAAGATTATACAATCTCCTAGCACTAATCATAGAAGATAGACTAATCGAAGGTCACCGACCTCTTAGTCATTGCATTTCCAAGCAATTGTTCCAAGAATTCAACTTTTCAATCGGGTAATTGATGGAAATTCTGGAACTAATCGTTGGAACTCAAAACCCGATGTCTGCAAAGCACTCGAAAATGCCTCGATCGAGTCGAAATACATGATTCATTGAAATGCATTACATAGGCGATGAGTTTCATGATAACAAGATCAAGTAATTCTTGACAATTGATTGGAAATACAGAATATAGCATTGGATTATCGGTCGGTATCAACTACGAATCGGTACCTACGACGAATCAAGAAGAAATAGAGGTAATTACGGTGTGTAAATCATCGATGATGTTAATTGAGGTTTGGAATTGCATAGACAAATCAAGAAATGCTAGAAAGATTGATTGGAATTGGCTTAATTCGATTGGAAACGGATTCGGTACCAAAACGGTATGCGAGTCGATCTGTTGATCATGGCGACGCCGATGATTTGCCGCAGATGTATAATCCGAAGGTACGGACTAGCTTCCCATACCAAGCGACGCGCGTGTGGTAATGGCCGATCTCCGATCAGGTAGCCGGAACATCAAAATCGTTCATCCGGTGCGCATCTCAAAGCACGGGAGAAAAAGACGAAGGGGATGTTTCTGTACGAATCTCAAAGAGACGCACGAATATTGAAACATATCCAAAGGGTTTAAGCTATCGGACATTTAGAAAATTAAAGCATGAATTGATCTGGGCCTTCGATCCACGCGATTACAAATCTTAATCTAATCTGACGGCCCAAATAAGAATAGGATTAAATGAAAGATGGGTACCAATCTTGATATAGATCTGGCGGCCCAGTTAGGCCCGTTAATTAAATAATAACGAATAGTGATAATATGGAGTAAATAAATAATTTGAAAATGCTATTGAACTCCAAATTGACTCAAATTTGTTTCTAAAATTTTCTTATTTTTCATACTATTTTTCTATACAATAATATTCCAGTTTTAAAAATATAATCATGATAAAACAATTTAAAAGCAAAATACATTACATATATTGATATAGTTGACCTAGCTTTGACTTGTCATTTTAAATACTATAAAAATTCCAAAAATATAAATAAAAATCATGAATAATAACTAGATATATTTTAGTGATTTTTCAAATGATTTTCCATGAAATAATAATGATGATAGTAATATGCTATAATAAAAGTGAGGTTAGCTATGTTCTTTGATAAATAAAAATATAATAATAATAATAATAATAGATATTATATTGGTATTTTCTGTAAAAAGAATAATAAAAATAAATAGCACAAAATATACAAAATATACTACTATGCATTTTCTTTCATAATAAAGAATGATAATATAGTTTTATAATATGAATTGTATTTCTTTTGTTATTTCTATACAAATATACAAAAATATACTTTGATGAATAAAATGTAATAAAATAATAGTTGTAATAAAAACATAATAAATTTCATCTCTTATGACTAGTAATAAAAATCTTATACTTTTTCTATAGATAATAAATAGAAATAATAAGAATAAATATAATGAATAGTATAATAAATAGAATAGAATATTAGTAATGATTTCTTTTAGCTATTATAGATATTAAGGAAAAAGTAATAATAATAAAAATATAATAATAAAAATAATAATAGTAAAATAGTATAGCTAACCATCTTTTGATTTTGTAAATAATTCTTACATAATGAATAGTATTTCAATATAATAGAATATAATAATAAAATCCTATTACTTTAGCTATTATGAACATTTTAAAAAAAAATAATACAAATAAAATCATTGCCATTTTATTTTCTATTATTTTAGTAAGTGATTTTCTACAGAATAAATAGAATTTAGAAATAGTAAAAATAAAATTTTACTACTTTAGCTATTATAAAAATCCCAAAAATATAAATGAAACCCTAATTAATAGCTACCCCCTTTTCCTATTATTTTTGTAAATAATTTTCTACATAGATAAATAGAGTTTAAATAAAAAATATAATAATAATAATAATAATAATAATAATAATAATAATAATAATAAATAAATGCATCTTTATAATAATGGAAGATATTATAATAGACTTTGTGCATTTTAAAAATGAATAAATATGCTCACATAAGGAGTGTAGAGCCACGTAGAAATATTTGCACATATGTTATAACATTTAGAACGATTAGTCAAGACGAGAACATCTTGACGGAAGATAAATAAAGTCGCAATGACAGAAGATACGTCGAGACAGAACATCTTGACGTGAGATGATTAAGGCTTCAACGACATATGAGAAGATATGTCGAGACAAGAACATCTTGACACTTGATGAAGAATAACAAGATACGTCGAGACAGGAACATCTTGACGTGAGATGAATAAGGCTTTGATAGCAGCATGAAGAAGTATGTCGAGATAGGAACATCTTGACGTTTGATGAAGAATAACCAGAGCTACGATACTAACATGAAGACATACGTCGACTCTGAAGAAGAAGAACATTACGATGTCCTAGAGAGGTGACATCTTAATGACTCGCTGCCATGAGCAAGTAACTCATGATTGAATACGCTCACACAAGGGGTGTAGGGCTACATAGTAATCTTGCACAAGTAATGCAACACGTGGGATGATTAGTCGAGACAAGAACATCTTGACGTTCGTTGAAGATTGACCAAAGCTACGACGTCAGCATGGAGAGATATGTCAACTTTGAAGATGAAGAACATTACGATGTCCTAGCGAAGTGACATCTTAATGACTCGGTGTCGTGAACAAGTAATTCATGACCATTTGAGCTGGCAAGACTGAACTTGTCCGTCGATGAGTTTGTCTCCTAGCTCATTTCTCGAGAATGTGAGATTGAATCGGTCATTGGTAGATTCATCCACAAAAAACGATGAATGCGAACCGTTCGTAGGTAGGTTCCTTCACTAACACATGCCTCGATGTTGAGCGGCCCGGCGCTTCATGTTTGACATTGTGTGCAATTGTGTTTCCTAGGTTTATGAATCGGCTTAGTGCTACGAATTCATGATCTAGAAGATCGGTGAGAAGAAATACGTGGGCCATATCCACCCTTCTCCGATTCACCAACCTCAAGATCAACCGCTCGGTGCTTCGAGTTGTATTTTGTGTGATTGGTTGTTGACTAGTTAAGATTGAACCGGTCTGTTTGTAGGTTTATCTTCTAGATCAACGGAGGTCGAGTCGGTCGTATGTAGACTCACCTCAAGCCCCCTATGAAGAGATTAACCTGTCTGTTAGTAAGGTTACATCTCGAGGTGGCATGGACGAACCAAGTCCGTTTTGTAGGTTCGTCCCCCATAAGACAAAACCGATCTGTTTGTAGGTTTGTCTTCCATAGATTGAACCGATCTGTTTGTAGGTTCATCTTCCGTAGACCCCTTTTTATGAAATTAGACGACCACTTGACCATCTTTTAACTATACTATTTGCTTCTCTCTTTCAAAGATCCGAGAGGTGCCTCGAGGTTCGTAGCCCGGGGTAATTAACGGTGGGGGCTTGCGCCCACGAATCTACAAGAACTCACAATCACTAAAAACCCCGAATGTGCATCCAAATATCTCTAAACGGCGAGAATCGGCCGACACCCAAATGGATGCACGCTCGGGAGGGATCTCCGTGTCCTTCTTCCGCAACCCATCGCCGGCGGCGGTGCGGAGCGCGCGAAAAAGGGTCGCACAATAACATCTAAAATTCATAAAATATTATGAATATATATCTATTATAAAATTAACAAAATTAGTGATTTGAATTTAAATTTTGAGTATCAAATGTTAAAATATAAATTAACATATTAACATATTTGGATCAATTTTTTTTTACCGTCATGGGTCAAGTATAGGTCAACTCGACCAAACCCCTTTAATTTTGTTTTTTTTGGATTTATTTTATCTAACACTAAATAAATCTTATATATATACTAATTAAAATTAATTAACATTAAATTACTTATAAATATATAAAATAATTAATAAATACTTAATTAATTTATTCGAAGCCGAGGATTGAATAAAAAAAATTGATCCGTTTTTAAACGGATCGATAAAAAATAGTGATGACCAATCCGATCTGACCCATTGGCCCTAACGAGTCTTATGAGACACAAAAATAATTATACTAAAACAATACTCCTTTTTCATAAGACCATAACCTTAAAAGACCGTTTTAATTTGACATTCATAAGAGCATAACCATAAAAACCGTTTTAATTTGGCATTTACAAGTCCTAAATTCCTTTTCATTTTGATATCCGATTGACGTCAATTGTTCTACTGTTGTCCATAACCTCATTTCATTGACAACATCCTCACTAAATTTTCATCCATAATATATACACTTGTACAGGCACATTTCCAAAATGATAATAATTCGAATTAGTAAAAAATAATAACAGGCACATTTCCATAATATATACACTTGTAAAAAATAAAATTTCAGAAAATTATAAAAAAATAATAAAAGTTGAAAAAAAAATTTATTAATTTTTAAATAATCATTTTCATCGAATTAATTATGTATTTTTGAATAATTATGTATTTTTGAATAATTTAAAAATCAAATAATACAAAAAAATACTCACGGTCCGGTCCGGGACGGTCCGGTCCACGGTCCCGCACGGTCCACGGTCCGGTCCGGTCCGGTCCACGGTCCGACACGGACGGGTCGGCACGGTCCATTTTCGGGTGAAGGGAGGACCGACCCACCGTTGGACCGGACCGTGGCCGGGCACGGTCCGGTCCACGGTCCGGCCACGGTCCGGTCCGGTCCGGTCCACGGTCACGGTCCGGTCCGGGACGGGTCGGACCGTGCGGTCCATTTCAAATCTCTAGTGCTGATTATATTACTTAGGCCTTACAGGGTCCTTTAGATTCATTGGCCCATGCCCATCCAGACTCTATATGAGAGGATCATGATTTATGATTTAATTTGTTGATTATATTTACAACTTAGCCACCGTCAAATAATTTTTAAAATCACAAGTTTTATATGCAAGTTTCAGATACAAATGGACAACTTCAATAATTCGACTCGAAATTTCAATGTACAATTTAAAAAAAAAACTTTGATATTGTCTAATCTCAAAAAATATCACATTAAAATCATCCTCAAAATATACACTCCATGTTTGTGCTTTGGGTTAGTTGTACATTAATTTTTTTTTAAGAGAAAAAATGAAACAATTTGGACCATCTGATGCAGGATGGCTGTCATGGTGAAAAAAAAAATCAGGTGTGTGTTATTTGGTAACAAATAATGATAAATTTGTACTATATTAGTTTTTCCTTGATGCATTCCATTTTAGGTTGCTTTCTGGAATTTTCTCTCAATTCACTTCATGGCTTCACGTCTGCACGTCTTCCATTTTAGATTCATTTAGTTCCGTCAGAGTTAAATACTTAAATAATGATATTTTATGACCTTAATAAAAATGCTTATTTTCCATTAAAATAGGGGAAATTTTGTAAAAAAATATTTTGTACAAAAGAAAACTAGAAAAGATTGCATTCAAGCCAATATATAAAATTTTGAGATATTTTATGTATTATTTTGATATTTTAAGTTGCAAAAGGCTGAAAAAAAAACCTCACTTAGCGCAATTAATTTAACTAAATGATCACTAAAGAATTAATTTATGATTAATCAAAGAGTAAAATGAAAAACAATAATTATTATAAATTCTGGTATGATTTATGAAAATGTTGATCAAATTTTGATGAATTTTCGAGAAAGAAATCCTTTAAAATAAATACAAAGATTGACTCAAAGATGATTTAGAAAAATAATAAAAAAATCAGTCCAAGACCATGCATTTAATCCATGAACCAGAGACGGAGTAGAGTCCACTTGTCCGATCGTCAAGCAATGGCTTACATGCATCATCAAATTCATTTAAATGTGAAAAAAAAAAAGAGAGAACATTTTGTCTCTTATTAGAACTTACAGGTGGGGCTCATTACTTTTCTCTCCCAGTCTTCTCCTCTCCGAAGTTTCTTCTTCGTCCTGATCCCTCCTTTTTCCCCTTCTCCTTCGACGCCAGTCAAGAACCGGCCAAGAATAGGCCGAATTTCTCAACACTAAACTCAATTCTTCACAAATTTCGATGCTATGAACCTGAGAGAGCGAGAATCTGAACTTGATTTCATAAAAGGTCGAGGAATTACAGAGGAGAAATGCTGGGCCGAATAACTCGAGGTAAAATCAGCTTGGCAATTTGCGATTCCGATCTGTCTTAGCCGAGTCAACTCAGACTTGGCCGAGTTTGCAAACCATGGTTCCTATAATTTGCCAAGTCTGAATGCCCTAATAACATGTGGTTTTGTTAAATAGAGATTGTATCTTGATTGTGTATTTAGCATTCTCATGTTTGTAAGTCAATTGATGGCTCGGAGCTTATTACATCCATTGTGAGGTACATATAGATTGTTTTTCCGTAAATTTAATAGAACAAATTAGTTGCATCACTTAGTTGACGAAAAATAATAATTGTGTCTATGTACCAATGCACTATGACAGATGTTGTCATAGAAAAACAAATCAAAGCTCAAAGAGAATAATTAAAGGTCAATATATCTTTTTGACTGAAAAAACTTGTGTCAACATATCCGCCTGAATATAACTCCTTTTCATTTTTCATTATTTTTTCTATTTTTGTAATTTTTCTTTTTTTTAACTTCATTTTTTGCCAAAGACATCAGTCCTTAACATTTACAAATAGCTGAAAAAAAGGGGTTAAACTACCTAATTTTCTTCTCCTTCATTTTAGTCGATTTATGAAGCAACAAACTAGTTGAAAACAAATAAAGAGCAAAAGCTACCACACAATTTTAATTATTTTAACCTTAAGTTTGGTCCACTTCCAATAAGAAAAAAGAAGAAAATCAAAACGACAATACCATGCACTAATCAGGGTACCGTACATCGTGACACGAAGAACACAAAAGTCGGGATGATGGTTCCCAGAACACAAAAAATAAGAACATACGCATTAATTAATTTTGTAATATTAATAGGGCTGTTACTGGAAAGATACAGTACTTCCAAATGTAATTATGTAAGTACCGACAATGACGCTTGTAAATTAATTGCTTATTAGAAATTTATAACTAACGATCGTGAAAAAAATATTTTCAAGTTTTACAAATATTAAAAAGAAAAAGATACATTGTATAGGAATTGCAAGTGCCTTAAATTAGTTTATCTATGCAGATTTTTATATTTAATCTTTTTTCGAGTAGCACGAATTTGGTAAAAATGTACAAGCGAGGAACTTAACCAGTGAACTATTTGTTATTAAAAGAATAACAAAATAAAGCACTTTAAAAATATTGAAACAGCATCTATGTATTGATTAGTTTTAAACAGATTTTTGTGGGCCTATGACAACGTCTTTGGAACCCTGCACGCCATTTCTCATAAGTCACAACAACACATATATTTGCTGCGGTTATTAAATTCCATATTTTCCATGGAAGAATCCAAACAAGATTTTTGGAATTATATTTCATTTATAAGTCGCATATACCAAATTTCGGCGTCTTTAGCTTTGAAAACCCACATTGGGTACACCAACTAATACACATGATGAAGTGCAAACATTTATTTGTTTTAACATAACTTCCTCTCTGTTTTTTTTTTCTCACAAAAGTGAAAATTTTAAGAGATTTATTGGTAAGGTTTTCTTTATAGCAAACTGGAATGTGGGTCACCGTTGAAAGCCACTTGTTAGGTACCATCCACATGTACAAACGAATGACATGTATACACAAATTCAGGACAGCTGGTGACATGTTACTAACTTCTAACTTCCACCTTCTTCTTTTCTAGAATAGAACTTTCAGGACACCTTGGTAATTTTGCTTTTGCAAACTCCTGGCAATAATTTGCCTTTTAAGCGATGGGCTTTGCGTTCATTCAGCTCATTCATTTCATGCGTCAGATCAGCAACAAACGGCTGCTACCAATGAATATTAATCACAATTCACAAATGGTTTATACTTCAAACAAAAAAGATTCGTGCCCTGTTGATAATTTTATTAAAAATTTATGTGGATACTTAATATATGACACAAATAAGTTCTATTCAAATGTGATATTCAAAATGAATAACAAAATGACTAATAACAATAAGTTGAATAATAGAAGCATGGATTTCATATTGTTTGACGGAAAGTTAAAAAATAATCAACTTGATATCAAATGATATATGCCTTATCTAAACAAGTAAAATCACATCACTAATTTTATTATTTTAATATGAATAATATCTTTTTAGAAGAATATAATCATCAAAGCTGGACATACCACAAAGTGGCATAGGTTAGAATCATCAAAAATGCATATATTCGTACCGACTACCGAGTCCATAAAATACAACAGATTGCGAAGGAAGGAGCATTTTGGGCTGGAGCCTTCTTTTGTGCGAAATTCTTCTGCCTCTGCCCCACCCTTATAAGAAATTGCATCGTCTGGGGGTACTTCAGGCATGAAGCGCCCATTAAAAATCGCCCTATGAATCTAAGATTCAGGGATGGAGTCAGAATTTTTGTAAGGGGTCGAGATATGGATATACGTTTTTACCATCCAGTTCTCCCCTAGCTAGAGATAAATGTGTCTAATCCAAACACATCAAAAAGATAGTCCAAACACCAAATTAAATAGCATACCAAAGATAATAAGTATATAGTGTATAAAAAATTGCACTACATAGATTTCTATTTATATTGTATAAAAGTACACTTATTTAAGTATCTGACAAAATATAATACAAGAAAGGATATAATAGAGAAATTTTAACTGAATAACTGAGAGTACAAAGTCACAATTATTTCACTCCATTTTGAACCAGGAAAAAAGCAGAATACTCCATCCCTAGTAGCCTGTGCAAAAATTTGGACAACATAAAATCGATATCATTATATCATACATAGACTTGCCTTGATTCATGCAACACCAAAGGATATATAACAACTTACATTACCACATTAATGCTCGGTCTGTTATTTTGCTCCCTGAAAGGGCTAGCTGTGTACATGAGAGAAAGATCAGACATATAAAGTACACAAGCACAACAATACAATAATAATAAAAATAAAATTATAAATTATTCAGCTTAATTCTAAAAAAGAAGAAAAGAAAAAACTTACATTTATACATCTGAGAGAATCCAGTCCTTCAAGCAAATCACTGCCTCTGCAAGCTCAGGGCTCACTCTGTCTAGACCATTAAGGTCTAAGTTGAGACTTTCTTCTACGTTGTAGATGCAAACAGGCATGGCAAGCACATCACGTGCCATCCTAGATAATACAGGAAAACGCAATCTATTTTCTTCCCACCAATTCAACAAGTCGAAGTTTGTGTCTTCAATATCAGCTACCTCATCCATCAAATATTGATACATTTCTCTTTCCACATGTTTTGATTCTTTTATGTACAAAGCAAAGCTTTCAATAGTTCTCGATGGACCACGATTAGTAGAATTAAATGAGGGACCTTCATTTTGTGCATTGGCAGTTCCAATGGGTAAAGGGATGGCTTGGTTGGTTTCTTCTTCATTTGCATATATACGAAATAATGAGTGAAAAATTCTATTAATATAATCAAATTCACCTCGTCAAAGAAATATTCAACAAAAATCAATTTGTATCTAGGATCCAATACAAAACCAAAAAAACTGATGGGCTTATAAAATCCTTTAAATTCTACTAAAATTTCAATGATTTTTCTTTGATTCTGGATGTACAAATTTGATGTTGGAACCTTAAAACTGGACAACGGACCAATAACAAGAGCAATCCTCTCAAAAGAATTAATTGCCTCCTCCACTTTTGACCAATTAATATGATACGGATCTATTTTTAAAATACAGTCATATGATGCTCTTTTTAGCTGGATATTGACAGAATACATCTTTGTAAAGCAATGCCTTTTTAAACATTTCGACTACAGAGCAGCAAAATTTCCAAACCTGAGTTCCGGCGACCCAACCTATTGGTTGGCCCTGTAACAAATCTTTATTTATGGGAGGAAGCCCTTTTTCTTTTGCAATAATATTCAACCTCCATATGCAATTTTCTAGAGCATCTTGAAGTAAGTTTATAATTTGATCCTTTTCAACGGAATATGTCCTTTTCAAATCGAAAAAATAGTTCCGGGCTACTTGTTCTTTGGAGCAATGTGAAAACATTTGTTCGTCATCTAATAACATTTCTCCCACATCCAAGTTATCAACAAGATCACCCGCTCCAGTAAATGAAAATATTTTATTCTCCAGCTTCCAATCAGATAAGCAACTATTTACGATATCTGATACTGTTTCCAACTTACGTATTTTCTTAAAACCAATTAGTTTCTTCATCAAATTAAGGTTATCATTGATAAAATGTGCGGTTATTGAGATCCACCCTGTCTCTCCCATGTGCCCAATGCTAAAGCAAACTCGGGAAGTTAAATTCCCAAATTCAGCAATCAATTTTTCTTTTTCCTTCTGGTAGTATGCATAAATTTCTTTTTCTATATCCATTGCGATGAAACTGTTCAAAGCCTCTCTAACTTTTAGAGGAGCAAACACTAAGTTACCCAAAATTGCTTTCTTCACTTCAATTTCCCTTGTCTTTTCCTGGGTGAAAGCAAAATTTGTAACCAGCTCTGAAAGTTTAACATTGAAGGTTGGTTTGTTGCAGCTATTTCGTTACTTTCATCTATTTCTAGAGGTTGAGGTATGTCCCACACGGGGAGATGAAAAGATTTAAGGTGGCGGTGGAGATGAGTTGTTGTCCCGTATAGTAAACTGAAATCTTGGTTACAGTACTTACAGTTAGCTCTGGTGCCATCACCAACCTTTACAAAATGCTCCCATACTTTAGATATTGTTTTCAATCTTTGCTTGGTGTGCTCCCTTCACCAACTTCATGGCCATCCACTGGTGGGGATGACATGGTAACCAAGGTATACTCTGCATTTTCAGAAATAATAAGTCAGCATCTAGATTATATCTATATACAAAGATCTTAGAACCAACTAAATTAACCGGATCAAATCTTAGACTTTTGACACCGCCCCAGATCCTTTACTCAAAAGGAAAAAAGAAAAAACATAGATTAACCGGGTAAAATCAATGGATCAAAAGGTGACAGCTGCATATGACAGTGTTTTTGAATAAATCATCGGTCTAATATGAATTTGCAGACAATTATTAAGATGAAGGGCTATGACCCTTTTTCCTTCTAAAAAAAGTTGCAGACAAATTGATATAAATATTCATGAATCAATTAGCTTCCTTTCTTTTTCACCAACGAACATGCAGTTCATAGACTTTAATCGGGTACAAGGGCAACCAACCTAAATTTATTGAAAGTTCGAAGCTGCTCCACAAAAGAGATTGTCTCATTTGGTGAACTAGGAAATCATTTAAAGGTTAAATGGACAGATAAAGTACTTGTTTAATTTATAGAGAGCAAATAACTTTTCCGAATTAACTAGAGGTTTTCAGGTGCAATCAAATTTTTACTATCAATTAATGAAAAAATATATATATATACTAAGAATTTGACAATTAATTCTGGAGACCAGTCCTGCAACCGTAGAATCCAAACAGAGAGAGAATAGGAAGAAAAAAGAGATGCTCAGGCAAAGAAAAGTTCTTACTGTTTATTTTAAGGATTCAGACTTTGACAGTGCTGTGAGATCAGGCTGCTTAATTTGTCCGCGGGAGAGAGATTAGAGAAAGATGAGGAGACCTCGAAGAGTTGAATTTGGGATTGGGGGTATTAGTATACATCTATCTCATTTTATTTTATGGAAGATCAGAATTTCGCAGTGGCTTCGCTGGTGATGAAAAATAGTAAAGAAATACCAAACACGATATGAATGGAAATTTCCCGAAGGGTGGATGTTTAATATTTATATGCATTAATTTTTTTTCTATTCTATATAATATATAGTTATGCTGCATTTTTATTTTGTGTGGGGATTTATTGGCAATGGATTATTTTGACAACTTTGATAATGAACCTCTAAATAAATATAAAAAAATTTAAAAAAAAAAAAATATAGATGTATTTTTCTTCTACTTTTAAATTGATGGTCATTCAAATTTCATGTAATTTTATTATCGTTTGATAGTCCATCAAAGATCGATAAATTGGAATTATTGCAAATTACATAAAAAATTGATGAATTTTGATGGAACATCAAACGATAATTAAATTATATGAAATTTGAATGATTATTAATCTAAAGGTAGAAGAATATATTTATAATTTTTTTTATTTTATTTTTGAGAAGGGATCAGTTGACAATGGGTTATTTTGACAACATTGACAATATACCTCTAAATAAATACATAAAATCTTAAATATATATATATATATATATATTCTTTATATGAAAATCTCATGGGATGCAAAAATTTGGAGCGTTTTGAGCTTTTTAAGTTGTGGTTTTTAATTTTTGAAAATCAGCTCTAAAAATAATAATAATATATTCAATACTTTAACATCATTTTAAAAAATTAAAAACGGTGACTTAAAAAGCTCAAAACACTCCAAATTTTTGCATCCCACAAGATTTTTATATAAAGAATTTAATGAGAATGATAAATTAAAATTTCGAGATGATTTAATATGTTTTTTGAGTTAAGCTCACGGAAGGCCTCCGTGAGCTTAAGCTCACGGTATCTCCACTCTCTCTCTCTCTCTATATATATATATATATATATATATATATATATAGATGTATTTTTCTACATATGGATTGATGATCATTCAAATTTCATACAATTTCATTATCGTTTGATGGTCCATCAAAGACCATCAATTTTTCATGCAAGTTATAATAGTTTTAATTTAACAGTTTTTAATAGATTATCAAACGATAATAAAATTATATAAAATTTGAATGACCATCAATCTAAATATAGAAGAACATATTTATATTTTTTTTTTTTAATTTATTTTTATATTTCTTTAGAGGTGCGTTGTCAATGAATACCCACTCATTATTTTTTTGGTAATCAGGACTGTCTGTACGTTGCTTACATGCGCTACTGTAAGAAATATATATTTTGTCAATGTAAGTTATGAATTTCCAAAGTGAGAATTTGTTTAATTGACAAAAGAAAATGAAATGCAAGTTGACTAATAAGGGTCAAGTCCGTGCCTCTAACTCGAAAGTCAAAATCATCGTTAGGTAGATAATCCTCGCAAAGCAGTGAATTGGTCAATAGTCAATTATGGGCTGGACAGGAGGTTCAATCATATTGGGCCGCACACGAATATGTCTCATTTTAAAACCCCGGTGTCTCTAATGTTACTCCGTTGGAGGCTTGGAGCATTGCTCAATTAGCAAGTTAGTCATAAAAATTAGTAACATATATGAGACCCATAAGACGATAATGAGCCTGCTTAGCATTATTATTGAGAAATAATGAAAAACAATAATTATTATTAGAGGTGGCAATCAGGATGAGTCGGATTAGTTTGACTTTCTAAAATACAGATAGAGTCCAAATCGGATCAATTTATATATTGTATTTTTTCAGATCTTTGATGAATTTTGTTTAGATTGCAGATTATTTGATCTCATATCGGTTTGATTTTTTAAAAAAAATAGATCGATTGAATTCAATTCCATACGGATCAGATGAATTTTTTTGATCTTAGATTATGCCACATCTACTATGAAATTGTAATGGTTTATGAAAACGTTGATTGATGAATTTTCGACAAAGAAATCTTTCAAAATAAAATACAAACACTGACTCAAAGATGATTTAGAAAAATTAAAAAAAAATCAGTCAAAAACCACGCATTTAATGCATGAACCAGGGGCGAAATAGATCCCACTTGTCGGATTGTCAAGCTATGGCTTACATGCACCAAATTCATTTAAATGTGAAAAAAAAAACACAACATTTTGTCTCTTTTATGAACTTACAGGTGGGAGTTCATCACGCTGAAATTTTTAGTATTAAATAAAAATTAAATTGAAAATAAATTTTTAAGTAAATGAGAAATAAATTGTGAGATCTATCCTCCAGGGTACTGGTAGCTGCGTGGGATGATTTCACCCCCACGTTGGTACCATTCACTGGACAACTGTGATATTAGTTAAAGTCTGAAGTTCTATGTGTCTTGAGAAATTTGCTTGAGATGGAAGTTTTATATATCTTGCGCGCTTCATACATGCTACGAGGTATCAATAAAAAAAAAGGCGCAAGACATTCAACTAGGACGTTTTATAGTTTTTTGGGAAAATTTTTACAACTTTGAAATTCTTAATTTATAATTTTATTATTTCTATGTGAAATGTAAGTACACATAGTCTCTAGTGATAACACAGTAAATCTCCA
Organism: Schoenoplectus tabernaemontani; assembly: GCA_037127355.1. Lineage (NCBI taxonomy): Eukaryota > Viridiplantae > Streptophyta > Magnoliopsida > Poales > Cyperaceae > Schoenoplectus > Schoenoplectus tabernaemontani. Next base: position 16,350,826 of record CM073749.1, read on the forward strand.
GCCATCACTTTTAAGAAGATTGCATTCATTTTGTTTTTTTTTTAATGACGAAGAGCATTCATTTATTGGTACTGTTTTAATTATATATCAATATAAATTATGATGATTGCAGATATTTGTATATGTTTTATGTTGGTAATTACTTTTTTTCACCTGACTTAAAATCAAAATAAAGAACCAAGCCTTTTTTTTTACAATAAATCACCAACACAATAATAAGATAACCATCTAATACTTCATTTTAAAGTGCAGATTATCAAAATATCCTTGAATGTCAATAACATAATTAATATCTGAAATCTGTATGTGTCATTAACTTTTATTATTAAAAAAACTCATTGACTATCTAAAAATTATAGGAAGTGATTAAATATTTTAATATATAATATGTTTGCTATATCAGTTTCTTTATTTTGATTTTTTTAAATATATAGCTACATACATAATTAAATTTTAAATTAATAGATTATTTTTTAACTTAGTAGTGTTTTTTTCAATTTTCTTATTTAAATAAATAGTTTTTATTAACTCAATTATTTATCTAACTAAAATTTTTGTAAATATAAAATAAAGCATAAAATTAAAATAAAAATAAAACAGTAAGCATTTTACATTTAAAAATATTTACTGAATATGTTTTTTAGATAATTAATGAATTTACTTAAATTAAAAGTTCACAACATATATATTCCAAATATTATGCTATAAATATACAAGGGACTTTAGTTTCACACCAAAATGAAGGATTAGATGGCTAATTTACTGTCAAGGTTGATGGTGACAATAAATAGTTCAGAAGGGGGGAGAAGACGTTTGTCCAGATAAATAGTTCTCTGCCTAACTTCTTACAACCCATTATACAATGGCCGCCAAAACTTCCGATTTAATCTAATTTTAACATGAAAGCATGATAAATATCTGGAGTAAATTATCTGTCTTCCTAATTGTTGACCTGGGGTGCTAAATACAACAAAAGAAGAGGTTGAAGAGGAGAACTGATCAACTGATCAACACTAGCCCGAATCATTTATGAATTATATATATTTTGGGGTCAGTATGAGAATGTAAATTGCAATAAAGAAACAAATTTGAAAATTTAGCAGAGTTATCCAAAGTAGTGGGAAACAGAGCATAGATTTTCTTTCTACGCTTTTTTTGAGATTGGAGACTGATCGGAGCAACGCTAGCTTACGCTGACACCTTATCTATATTATTATACAAAGCATCTAATTGGAGGATCTATTTTTTGTCATGATAATTTTTTATTATACCCATTTTATCTCTCAATTAAACGGATAATATTTATTTTTGATTGATCGAATGTATGTGATCGCGTCCATTGATCTCCTTTTTCTCTCCATTTCTTTCTTATATATACTATTATTTTCATAATATTATTATTTTTATTTAGCAACCTTGTGCATATTTGGTAAGAAATTAATGGTGATAATATATGTTAGAATAATTTACTTTTCTTGTCATAAAAATTATGAATCATTAACTCATATTGTACAAAAATTTCATCCAAGATTAAATATAGTCTTTATTACAGGTTTTTTTTTCTATAATTTGATGAATTTATAATTTAATATTAGATAAATATAAATTTTTTTATCTTATAATATTTTAATATTTAAATAAAATAGTCTGCTGCAATGCGCTATTAATAAAATTAACTATTACAGTTTGAAAAAGGTGAAGAGTTCTGAACTCCACGCACCGTGGGTGTACCAAGTTCCAATTCCGTAGAGTGATTCGTAGTTCTCTTGAGTATACATCTCGTAATTTATTTTTCATTTACTTAAATATTTAATTTTAATTTAACTTTTACTTGAATATAAAAATTTCCGCCTTCGACGCCAGTCAAAAACTGGCCAAAGATAAACCGAATTTCTCAATACTAAACTCAATTCTTCACAAATTTTGATGCTATGAATCTGAGAGAGCGAGAATCTGAACTCGATTTCAGAAAAGATCAAGAAATTACAAAGGAAAAACGTTGGGTCAAATAACTAGGGGTAAAATCGACTTGACAATCTGCGATTCTGATCCGTCTTTGCCGAGTCAACTCGGACTTGGCTGAGTTTGTAAACCACGGTTCCTACACCTTGACAAGTTCATGCCCTAATAACATGAGGTTTTGTTAAATAGAGATTGCATCTTGATTGTGTATTTAGCATTCTCATGTTTGTAAGTCAATTGATGGCTCGGAGCTTATTATATCCACTGAGAGGTACATATATATAGTTTTTCCGTAAATTTAATAGAACAAATTAGTTGGCATCACTTAGTTGACGAAAAACAATAACTGTGGCTATATTTACCAATACACTATGACAGATATTGTTCATAGAAAAACAAATCAATTATGTTAGCATGTAAGTTTCAATCTTTAGCTGAAGCATCGAAAATAACAATGACGGAACAAGAATTTCATGTTACTTTACTCTTTCATTATTCAAAAAATATGTAAGCATGAATTTAACTAATTTAAAGACGACAAACTGACAGTATTCTTTTCAAGTTTTTTTTAGCTTAATGTTGTTTAACAAGTGTAGCAACTACATGTCTGATTTGGCATTGTTTGTGCTCAGGTTATGACTATTCTGACCTGGTGATGTTTGCACCTAGGCCCTTTAGTTTCTCACGACAGACACAATCTGGCACTATTTGCGCCTATAATGTTTTCTATTTATTTCAATTTTATTAATTTGGCACTATTTGCACCTAGGTCATTCTACTTTTTTTTTCTACAAAATAAACATATCTAGAGTGAGAAATCCTAAAATTCTTTAGGTAGAAATAATTACATGTCCAATTGAATTAATTGGTAGCAGAAAAAAAAATTGAGAATGAAATTGCACACCACCAATTATATTAGATTATTATAGCCAAATAAACAAAAATAAGAAGAAAAAAATGAAACAAAAGGGTAGACTATCACACCTATGGCAAGAATATCATAGGGATACTCAGAGTACTACATGCGCATGCTCAAATAGAAACCTACAAAAATAATCCACAAATGCTACTATGATTGTTTAATTTGACAAATGAAAGCCCAAAATGAGCTATGGTCTACACAGAAATGAGCACATTGGTTATAAAAAAGAATAAAGGCAATAATAGGAATGACATGGATGGATTATGATGACAATTAAATGATAGTAAATGAACAGTTTTCATGATATTCTAGCAGAAAGAAAGTCATAAAGAAAGGGGTACAGACCTAAAGTAGCAGCACATATGCGAACACAGCTTCGAAGAAAGGCACATTGATCTGAAGCAACAACACAGATCCGAATATAGCTTTTTCATCATCTTCAGCCTGACAATAGCTGCAAGGAAGCAACAAAATGCACATGAAAGAGTAAGAGGGAGAAAAGATGTGGCAGAAAGATAATGTTAGCAATAAGTCGGCTCTAATTTTTGAACAATGATGTTGAACCATGTTTACCACAACAAATGAGAAAGTAATTGATTTTCTGATTTTGTAATGATTGTAACATTGCACACCTATTTATCTTTTCCACTGGCAACGCTATCCAACTCCTTTCAGTATGTTCATTAATTTCAGATATCGAAAAACACCAGTAACTAACCTTAGTTATGATGAAGAGTTTTTCCTTTTTGACAAGATTAGATTTGAATGTCTCTTCAAGAGCTTCTCCTACCTCGGTTTCGTTTTGATAATCAGTTGTTTAAATTACAAAATGGTAGAGTAACAATTAGCCTCGGATTAGAGATTTTTGTGATTATTCAGTTTAATGAACCTTGAAATATTGCAGTTCTCACACAAGGATCATAGTGGAAAATGATTTAGTCCATTAGGACAATTCATATCCCAAATCTCAACCACTATTCAAGGGATGAAAGTCCACAGTGTTCAGTACTCCAGACAAAATCAGATGGTAAGGACTAAACCAATGAACATGTGATCCCATTGCAAATGGCAGTGGATAATCTATATGTTTGTGGGTTCAAGGACCAGCAAAAAGATTCTTATCAACCAGACAAAAAAACACACGTTGACATTGGTCGTTGAAGCTATGTAGGCAATAATCTCGAGCCTGTCATATAAAGATATTACCAAATAAATATCTTATTAGAAAAGAAAGAAAAAATAATGAACACAAATATTTCTCAAGCTGTGAAAACATACTTGCACATTTTACTCACTCTAACCAGGGATTGCACATAATAGACAAACCAAGATATCAGCACGGTCAAGGTCTGAAAAATTGTCAACCTCTTCTTTCAGCACATGAATGGCAGCAAAGATATAAGCAAACAAAGTAATGCTCAAGCTTTTTAGGTTTTTCATTTTTGGGTTAAACCAGAAGGGAAATATAAAGGAAAGGCACATCAGAAATAAAGCAGATCCAAAACAAATTCATGCAGAAACTAACAAAACATCTTAATCTATTTTAGAATTTAGCTAACGAAAGGCTCCTAGATTCGTCAAAAAAAAAACATGTGCAAAGTGACGATCATCAGCACAAGTGCACGACATAGATAAATTCAACTTGCAAATAAATTCACGGAAGCTCAGGTGATGCTTTTTAGCTGTGAGACGAATCAAAAGATTGAACAAAAAAAGACCCAAATAAGTTAAATTTCAAACAAACGCCATCTAATTGACCCTCAAATAGACAAACAAGTAACCAGACAAGTTCAGATCGAAAGAAAATCAGGGTGTTCGACTGATTTGTGAAAAAAAATACAAACCTAAATTGGAATGCTTTTGGCAGCAGCGAGTTTGAGGAGAAGAGGAATCGCTTCCCCTCTCTTCTCAGGCAACCATCGCCATTGCTTCTCTTCGTTAGCTAAGATGAAAGAGAGACTGAGCAGTTTTGAAGAGAGGCTGAGCCGCTGAGCGGTGGATAGATAAGAAAGGAGGAGGCAGGGCACTTATCAATGGTTAATCGGAGGGAGGAAGAAGTGCGAGAGTGAAGACTGAAGGGGGAGGAGGAGTGACGGCGATCAAGGAAGCATGTTTTGGACCATGTCATCAACCAGCTGCAAGTCTGATTTGTAATTAATTTCCGAAATAATTTTTTGAACAGATTGAAATGGATTAGTATTTTGATCAATTTCCGGTAATAACATTAGTCCCACAAAAAATATTTATAAGTAGATAAATAGATATATAAGTCATTCGCAAGCTCATAAAAACAAGAAGCGGTGATCATTTATAATAAATGAACATAAAGATCTCGAAATATTATAAATGATCTTCACTCTGACATTTTGAGTGATGGAAAAAAACAACGAAAACCCTTTTAAATAGGGGTAACGAAATGAAAACTTTCCATAACATATCATGACACGACATGTATATATAAATCTCGTTGAGAATAAACAAATTTCTCGGATCAAAGAGATTAATGTGTACAATTTGTTTCGAATTTTTTTTTACAAACCCTTAAGTAATTAACTTAAGACTTCGGGGGTTTATGATGGGGGTTAGTGCTCGACACCACCCAATGGGCTCGAGTAGGCCCATAAACCGAACTCGGAGGCTTCTACAAGCCCATAATCTTTTTTTACCTTATACAAAGGCCCAATCTCGAGAGCCTATTCTCAAGAGTCCTGTTTCGAAAGCCCGTCTTGAAGCTGAGAGTTTTCAATGTCCTGTCGCGACATTTAATGTCATCAATAGTCATGCACGACATTAAACGTCATAATTCGTCCCGAAGGCGACGGCTGAAACGACCCAACAATCATTTGGCGCGAGATGATGCCTATATAAGACCCGACCCTCGACACATGGGGGGGGGGGGGTTGAACGACACAATACTCACATACACATACATTCTCGAGACAGCTCATAGGAAAGAGTAAAAATATGTCTTCACTCTCATCTCGGTGATCGGTATTTCCGCCTTACCGGAAATCACTCGTATCACTATATTAAAAAGAGTTAAAAACGGAAGAGTCCAGCAATTTTAATCTTTTTAATGATCAAAATACTCCTCTTTTAATCAACGGCTCAAATTAATATTTGAAGATATAATGAAAAGATAGAATTAATATTTGATGATTTTCTCCTCTTCAATTCACTTCGATCTTTTACCGTCTTTCACCTGTCTCCAGGGGCGGATGCAGGATTTTGGTCGGGGGGTCAATAATCAGATTCAGTAGCTTATCGGATTTAAATTCATTAACTAATCAGGTACTAAATAAAAATATTAAAATAATATCTTTATATATTAAAAATAATAAAAAATAAAAGTTAAAATAATAAATAATCATAGCAATAAAGAAAATTTGCTTCTACAAGACTTTATATTTTAAAAATTTTACATAATTTTTTCATTATCCGTGATATTAAATATTTTTTCTCAATGAAAAATAATCAGATAATCCAGGGGGGTCAGAAATTTAATCCAGGAGAGGTCAGATTAATAAAATATTAACCTAAAAGCACTATTTTTCAAAATTCAGGAGGGTCAACTGACCCCCTTGGCCATAGCTATGTCCGCCCCTGCCTGTCTCCATCCCTCTCATAAATCGCTCCTCTCTATTCTTTTTTTGTTTCTATTTGTTTGTTCATTGGAATACATTCCAACAACTATATAATTGAAGCTTTAATTTGATTTTGTTTGTAATATACTCAGGATTTTAATCTTGAAAGTGCATGCTGTAATTAGTATTGAATACAAATATTATAATTTTATTTTGGACATGGGAATAGCGGATTTTTTTTTTACTAATTGACTACTAATAGCCGGTCAAGATTATTTTTTTATTTCTTCTATGCATCCAACTATTATACAAGTTATGGCCTAACTCTTCGTGATTGTGCAGACTACAAACAAAAAGGGGCTTTTGTAAAATTCTTTCATATATTTCTCTTGGTATAGTAGTGAGCTGTTAAAGGTTATACAAATATACAGGTGGTGAATTAGCATAATTATTCTAGATCCTTTATTATCTAATAATGGTCTAAAATTTTCTCATTGAAATACTTATTTGACAATAATTCAATGGAAGCTTCTCATATGACATAATGAGTCTTAATTAGGATCCCTCATCTCGAAGTAAACTTCTCTTCTTGACCTTCTATCACTGTTTTTTCTATTAAGACAGCGCTTATGAAAACCCAATAAAATGTTTCTTCAAAAAATGTTTTATATACAGAACGGCCTAATTTGACTTGAATATCTCGATTGTTTCATTGCATCTCCTATATTATTTTCAATTATTTGATCTCCACCACCTCCCCTCTCCTTTCTTCTAGATTTTTATTTCTTCTGAAACCTTAGTGGCTGGCCGGCTGGAGTCAAGTCAGACTACACTAAATAAAATGGAAATATTTTTTTATTTCGCATAAAAATATATAACCAAGTTATTCAAATCACTTCTACAGAAACAAGCTATTGTAGCTGCACTTTTATAGTAGTTGTAGTCAACGGCCGTTATAAAAACAGGTCAGTGGCACTGCTGAAAATAATTGAAAATATTTAATAGCGGATTTTATTTAGTAACCGCTATAAAAGTTCGTAATAGCGGTTGCACCGAAGGAGCCGCTATTAAAAATTAGATTCAATAGCGGTTGTACCGAAAGAGCCGCTATTAAAAGTTAGATTCAATAGCGGTTGCACCGAAGAATCCGCTATTAAAGGTTTCAGTAGCGGTTTTCCACTTCCAACCGCTATTAAAATCTATACCTAAATTTAAAACGCGTCCGTCATCGCGAATTCATCTCCCCAACCCAGCCACCAGTAGCTGATTTCTTCTCCAACCAGCTTGCTATCCAACTACACACACCATTAATGAGCTTGATATCCAACTATACAAAATCTCATTAATACAAACAACTAGCTAGGTGATCTCCTCTCTTGATCAACTCTTTATTGAAGGTAATTAAATATTTTCCGCTAATTTTATTATTTTTTCACTAAAATTTGTTGTTATTTATAATTTTTGAACTAGAGGTAATGCATACATATTAATTTTGTTGTAATTCTGTTAAATTGCAGCAGTTAATTCAGCATATTCCATCTTCATAATCATCACTTCTTAAGCAAGTATTTAGAGGTTGAAATTATATAATTACTATCTCTTTTTTATTAGAATCTTGTAATTAGTTTAATGATATATATATATTTAATGTGTTATTTATTTCATTAATGAAGCAAATATTTGATCACCTTCCAACTTCATCGCCACCTCTTCTTGATCAGGTTAATTTTAATCACTACCTCATTTTTTTAATGTTTAATTATTTGCATCGCATATGATTGCATACGTATATATAGATACACTTATATATATGTACAAATTATCATATAGGACTAAAATATCGGAACATAAAATGATTTAGGTCGATACCCGTTCGGGATTAAAGCAATAGGGATTAATCTCGAATAGTCCCCGGTATGGGACTGCTCTTTGAACACTTTATCTTATTTAGCATTAGTGAACATATGATAGTTGTAATCTGGTGTTTGTGAATAATTTGGTTCGATATTTTCCTGGTTGTTCCTACGAATGCGTGCACATATGCGAATGTGTGTCTGCGTATTCGGGGAGCTGAGGGGAAATGCTGTCGGATTTTTCGCAAACACTAGATTGCAACTATCGTATGTTCGCTAATGAGACAAAGTGTTCAAATAGTGGGTTAGGATGGTTGGCCAGCCCAAAACCTTGGTTGGAACATGAGAACCCATACCTTATATAATTAGTTGACATGAGAATAATTATCTTTTTCAGATGGATCCTCGTAGAATGTGGATGTACTCGGAGGATAAAAAATCAGCGGAATACCTGAAAGGAGTTCGAGAATTTATGGATTGTGCCATCGATTACAAGAAATTGCGGGGTGATAAGACAATTCTTTGTCCGTGTTCGAAATGTTAGAATTTGGTGAGACACAAGGATGCGGAGCAAGTCGAAATGCACTTGTATAAAAATGGATTCATGAAATTTTACTCCCTATGGATATGGCACGGAGAGCACATCGAAAATTTTGTGGAGGCAGTGGGGACAAGTCGGATTGTATTAGATTCGGAAGCATGTATGAAAATTTTACGAGATGAAAGTGTAGAAAATGTACTGGATGAATCAGAGAATGAAAATGTACAAATTACGGAAAATATTGGTAATCATCAGTGTACAGACAATGATATTCATTTGGATGAAATAATGAGTGATGTTGAAAATGACTATGCTTACATTCCCGAAATTTTGAAAAATTTGTTTCGACGCGAATCGAACATACCGTTATATCCTAAATGCACAAAATTTTCAAAAATATCTGTTTTTTTTAAATTGTACAACCTAAAAGCCAAGAACGGTTGGAGCGATAAGAGTTTTACATCTCTGCTCCAGCTTTTAGGCGAAATGTTGCCGGAAAATAATGTGTTGCCAGATTCGACGTATGGGGCTAAAAAACTATTGTGTCCTCTGAGTATGAAAGTGGAGAGAATTCATGCATGCCCAAATGACTGTATACTTTATCGAGGGACGGAGTACGACAAACTAGATAAATGCCCGACCTATAATGCAAGTCGATATAAATCGAGGGACAATGACACTGAAGATGGATCTATATAGATCTCAAGATTTATTATCCTCGGATTCCATTATAAAAGTAATTTTAGACACTAGCATAAGTATAAATATACATATGCATAATTTTAATGTGAGTTCTTTTTTTTCGTAATCATATAGAATATATATATATATATAAGGAAAGGCCAGGGGAGTTATTGGCTTGGGCAACGTCATTCAGTAAGACCCTTAGGCCAGGATAATTCAAGCCATATAGTTGTTTAATAATATGTACCAGGTAAAGGTTGATGGAGCCTAGCCCATGGTAGAGAGCAAAGTCAGAAGATGTCTCGCGAGCCACTGGCCTGAGAATTACTCAGTGAGCCTTTAGGCCGGGACGCAGCACGCTGGATGCACGACACCAAGACGCATGATGCCGGAAGCAACCCCGAGAGCCACTGGCCCGAGTACTACTCGGTGAGCTTTTAGGCCGGGGCGCACCATGCTGGACGCACGACTCCAAGATGTACGATGCTAGAAGCGACCTCGAGAGCCACTGGCCCGAGTACTACTTGGTGAGCCTTTAAGCCGGGGCGCACCACGCTGGACGTATGACACCAAGATATACGATGTCAGAAGAAATCCAATAAGCCACCGAACCAAATAATTAAACTTGGCGAGCCCTTATGCCTGGGAGCGAGATGATCTAGTACAAGAAATTTTGAAAAAAAAGGACGACATTTAATACAAAGCTTAAAAGTCCTTAATTGTTTAAACTGAGAATTAACCATGCTGAAGTTTAATTACCTTTTGAACCAAGATTCATAGTATTGACGTTATAAAGAATACTTATGGATTGAGGCATAATAAAAATATATAAAAATAAAAATAACTTAAAAGTGGGTTCCACTATCACTTAAATGACAGTGCATAATATGTCAATAAGAGAAGGCTCATATCACTTCAATAATGACTATGGTAGTTTAACAAAGGATGATAATAGACCCAATAATTCAATTTTCATGAAGCTTGAACCCCATAAGCCGAGAGAAATTAAAACAAAGAACATGAATCTTCCATGTTATCTGATGACATCCGGGCTTTGTATCATATGGACTTGGAAAATGAAGCCTACCGTCTGCTAACCCAAAGCCGAAGGAGGAGTGATGACTTGGCCCAAAACCACAAAACCCAACAAAAGATAACGGGATTTAATTAAGCCCAAAGTCTGCAAATTTACAACTGGCCCAGTTGAAAGAATTAATGTCGGCCTTATGCATAATAATTAAGATGAGACCATCCTTAGCCTAAGATATATGATATTACGTCCAAGGCTTACAGAGAGAAAATTAATGGCATCCGGCCTTACATGAAGGAAATATAATCAATCAAAAGGAGACTTAAATAACCGGCTCACATAAATTTAAACCCAAAACCCATAACTTTATGATAAGACTTGGCCTAATGAACTGAAATTTGAAGTGGGCCCAGTGCTAATAACAGATATATCCATGGCCCAAGAGTAAAAAGAGATATAAAAATGAATATAGCCCAAAATAGAAAATTCCGAAATTAATATAATAATGACGTAAATAATTCATTTGGATGCTTTCCCTAGGTCCAAATTAACCCAAATCTTTTTCTAAAAATCCTATATTTTTCATACTATTTTGCAGTATAAAATTATTTTATTTTTGAAAGCATAATATAATAAATAAATTCAAAAAAAATAATATTTACATATTTTTATCTTTACTATGCTTTGATATAATAAAATTATATGGAAATTACAATATGTTAAATAATATTTTATGCATATATCCAATATATTAATATGCATATCAATAAGAAGTAATATATATATATAGCTAATAATATTATGAACATTTCATTTTTAAAAATGAAACATAAGCATATGATACACTTTCATAAAATTAAAAATATATAAATATATGATATACAATAATAATATAATGATGAATAACATCATATAATATAAATATAATATAATATAACATGACATGTGATTATGATATAATATAATAAAAGTATAACATAATATGATAATTTATAATATGACACAATATAGTATGATATGATAAAATGATATAATGTATTGATACAATATAATATGATAATATAATAATACAATAATAATAATATGATATAATAATATAATAATGTGATATATGATAGGACAATAATATATGATATATAATACAATATGATATATATATATAATTTATTACGACAATATAATACAATATATTATGATATAATATAATATAATATAACAAGATGATATAAAATAAAATAACATGATATAATAAATATGATATAATATAATACTATATAATAGCATGATAATGTAACAAAATGACATCATAAGATAATAATATGTAATATAGCATAACATAACATGATATGGTATTATAATTTAGAGAATACTATTAGATAATGATAATAATGTATAATATAACATGATGAAGATATAATATGATAATATAATATAATAATATGACATAATATAATGATATGATATAATCTAGTATGACATGAATGTGATATAATAGAATGATATAACGATATGATATAATATGATGTGATAATATGACATAAAATATAATATGATATAATACGATAATATCATATAATATGATAGATAATCTAATGATACACTATGATAACATGATGGTATGATATACTATAATAGTATGAAAAATGATATAACATAACATAATACGATAAATGGTCTGACATGATAGAGTATGAACATGATAAGCACACATGATATGATAATATATAACTCAAAGTTCATGAGTTGGTACAATGTCTAAATTCATAACTTGAAAGATCAGTTAAGATGAATATATAGTTTTTGTCCATATTTTGATAAACTAGCTTCAATGTTGAACTGGCTCTGTGCTTTATGTTTGACTTTATGTATCTAGATGGGTCGTGTCGCCCTCAAAATAAAGGACACGCCTAGATTCATGATTGACTCAATGTTTCAGATTCATAGTCTAGAAGATCAGTAAGGTAATCAAGTAAATCATAATTTCCCACCTTCTGATATACCAACCTCAATGATTAAACTGGCAGAGTGCTTCAGCTTTAATTTTGTGTGTTTGGATAGGTTGTGCCGCCTTTGAAATAAAGAGCACACTAAGGTTAATGAATTGGTCCAGGGCTTCAGATTCATAATCTAGAAGATCACTCAAAATGATTACACGGTCTTCCATCCATCTGCTGATAAACTAACCCTTGATGCTGAACTGATATAACATTTCATGTTTGACATTGTGCGCTTGGATGGGTATTTGCTACCCTCGAACTAAAAGGCATTCAGGTGTAGGCTATCTCATACAAGTCCATACATTATATTTTCAGGTATAGGTTACCACGTGTAGGCCCATATATCTGTCCTTCGGGTGTCAGCTATCTTACATAGACTTTTGTGATAAACTCACGCATGCATTCTTTTCCCGTATCTTTAATTTATTACGACCACTTAATCAATACTTGGCTATTATGTTTATACTTCCCTTTCTAGATTCAGAGGTGCATCGAGGTTCGTAGCCTAGGGTAATTAACAATGGGGGCTTGCGCCCATTGAAATCTAAAAGACCCTGCAATCTCTTAAATAAACCTTTAAATGTGCATTTCATATCCATATACAAATGCACAATTAGAGGGATCTCCGTGTCCTTCTTCCGCAATTCTCACCTTAATTCTTTTCCCGAGTGAAGAAGGCGCGAAAAAGGGTCGCACAGGTGTATTGAATGGTAAAAAGATTAGTGAAAGAATAAAATTTTTTGGATTAGTAGTTGAGAATAGTGTGAGCTTAGTGATATCACAGAAAATATTATAACAGTGCTAATTTTTATTATTCTGGATTAGTAAAATATTGTTTGGATGGTAATTTGAGAACAATGGAGAAAATATCTAAAATAATTAATTATTTTTTAGTATTTTATTTAATAATAATAATTATTATTATATATTACTGCTCCATACTAATATAAAAAAAATTAATTTCTTATTATTTTCACTACCCTCATAGATGCTAATTCGCTAACTCAACATTTTCTATGGGTTAGCAATTAGCACTATTTTGTTACTATTCTCAATTTCAATTTTGTGTTTAAATAGTTACTAATCCGAAAATAGTACTGTTATTCTCAGAAGAGTGCTATTCTACACCATCCAAACACACCCTAAAACTCTTCCAATGGCAGAACCATATGGTGACAGAGAACCGCCGCCATGTAACCCAAAAATTTTACAAAATTGTCTTTATAAATATATATATATAGAGAGAGATATAGATTATTGTGAAAACGTTTGTATTTCAACCGATATGTAAACGGATCAAAAATTATATTTTAAAATCTAAAAAAAATTAATTTATGGTTTCATTAAATTCTTCATATAAAAACCTCGTGGGATACAAAAATTTGGAGTGTTTTGAGTTTTTTAATCCACTCTTTTGAATTTTTTAAAAAAAATAACATAAACATGAAATATTTATTATTATTTTTAGAGCTATTGTTCAAAAATTCAAAAGAGTGGTTTAAAAAAAATCAAAACACTCCAAATTTTTGTATCCCATAAGGTTTTTATATGAAGAATTTAATGGAAATCATAAATTAAAATTTTTGAGATTTTAAAATATAATTTTTTATCCTTTTATATATTGGTTGAAATGTAAATATTTTCACAATAGTCTACCTATATATATATATATATGAAAAAAAATAAAAAAATATATTGTGCACACATGTTTCTCTTTATCACTTTTTTATTTGATAAGAGAGTGTAATAGGCTTTTGGAGAGGAATAATGCCTTATTGGTTAAGAAAGAAACATCAATCCATTGATTGAAACATGTCCAGATGAAGCCTTCTTTGAGTCCAAGGCTCGCGCGCCCTTTATCTTCTTGCTTTCTCCGGTGCTTTAAGTACTAAATATCCTATTTTTTCTTCCCACTTCGATATTCTTGCGACTGTCGCTTCTCTGCAGCGTCCTTCTGGCCACGAACGGCTTCCAGGACGAAACTTGAAATGTTGTCTGTGTTGAAGAAAATTTGTATATTTTGTCCCTAAAAAAATTAAATTTTTGCTCCCAGACAGAAATGTGGCTCCGTCCTGCCTCCAGTAAGTCGGTAATCTTAAATGGACATTTGGGTGCTCATGTTCCTTGCGGTCCAGTGAAGGGCAGGGAGGTTGGCACATGGAAATATTCGTGCACCAGCCACATCCTCTTTTTTTTTTTTGTTTCCGTGCAGATTGAGGGAGGGATTAGCTTTTTTGTTGTTTCCATCCTCTCCAATATGTGATTAATGGAAATATCCATTTAGCCAACTTAATCCCAATTTTTCCATTTTCCATTACTGTTAAATCGTTTTTCACATAATTCCAACGCCTAATTTCATGAAAATTTCCCAAGAATCATGTTAATCATAGAATTTTTGTCGATCGGAGACCATTTTGGGTTATGTTCTTTGTTAATTAAGTATCAATCCCCTTCTTTAATACTTAAATTAGCACATTTAATTTAGAATCCTTAAAGCTTGACCCCGGACATGGCACATTTAATTCATAATCATTCCTAACTTACGAGGTAACTTCATAAGTTAGGAATGAACTTGAAAAACTAGAAATGGAAATATTTAATGTAATTGCACTGAAGAATCATGACCGCTGAGAAAAAAATAAATGGGAAAAAATAGCTGACATGGTATAGTTATATAATAAAGAATATAAATTTGCTTTTATAAAGAATATAAATTTATAGATGATATAAAGTATCTAAGGACTGGAGTAGTCCATTTTTTATCATGGTATTTAATTTTTTTATACTGAAAATACCCTTCATCGAACGGTTCACATTGATTTTTAATTAATTGGACGAAGACGATAGCATCTGTTACTTTTATCTTCCTCTCCATTCGAGAAACAATATTTCGCTCTCGCTCACTCGCACGCTCTTTTTTATTTTTTTCCTTTCGAAGCTCATTCCTCTTTCGATCTATCTCAAACTCTCCCCTCTTCAAGATTTGTACCAGAGAGAATGGTAGACTGATCACAAGCAAAGAAGAGGGTGCTCCTCTGACCTGGTTGGTAGTGGAAATTCACTGTCACAAGCAAGGGGAATCAATAGGACTTCTTCCCTCTCTCCCGCACCAACACTATACCTCACCAGCGTCGGATGACCTCTGCCAATAATCGCTGATCTTATTCTTTATATTAAGTGTTTTCTTTCCTTCAGGTACCTATCTCTCGCGGGCATCACAACTCTCCACTCTGCTTCAGTCGCACGCACAAAGGAACTGTCTTCATGCCAGTGAAACCTTGTAGATGAGACTGAAGAAAGTGAGAAGCTGAAGTAACACGGTTCTAATTGTTGATTATGTTTCTTTTTTTTTTATTGAGGATTATGTTAAATTTGAGTGACCAATCAATATTTGATAGCTATATGTTGCAAATTATAATTACTCCAGTGAAGGTATTTTGATTGCGGCAAAATGCTTGCTAGATTTCTAATTTATTATCATAACTTGCCAAATCAACTGATTTATGATCAAAATTAGGTAATAAATGATATCAATTTTTTATTCAATTTGCTTATGACATTTACCATATTTAAAATTACTTGCTAAATGTGTGATTTACTAAATTAAAATTTTATAGATTCCTTCAAAAAGTGATATATGTATGATTTCTAATTTTAATTGTGTTTCCTTTCTGTTTTGCTCCAGTTCATGAAATAAGTATTCCCTATATTCCTATAATTAACCCATTTGTAATGTGAAACTAATATTTTTTATATCTTCGAAGTTTTGTAGATCCATTCTCATTTTACAAACTGAAGAGAGATTTGTCCGTTTTGATTACCTTGATGAATTGATGATATGCATCAGAAAATATATCAAACAAATCATGATTAGTATTGATACTGCACAATTATGTACCGAGGCTTTCAAAATTAAGCTTGGTTGACCTTTGTACTTTCTTTGTTGAAAATTTCTTTATAATAAGGAGTTTATTTTTTTTATTCATTTATTTTGGCCATACCTGTGTTAAACATTTTTTATATCCTGTCTTGTATTATAATATAGGTTTTTAGTGTTTAAACTTTCCTTCTTATGTTTTCCCTATTAGATCTGTTGTGTAGCCCCCAATGGCAGATCCTTTTTCTCGACTATTAAAGAAGAGTATCTATACTATTATATAAAACATCTAAAAATCGGAGGGTCCATTTTTTGTAATGGTATTTTTTTATTATACCCATTTTATCTCTCAATTAGACGGATAATATTTATTTTTGATTGATCGAACGTATGTGATCGCGTTCATTGATCCCCTCTTTCTCTCAATTTCTTTCCCATATATACTATTATTTCCATATTATTATTATTTTTATTTAGTAACCTTGTGCATATTTGATAAGAAATTAATGGTGAGAATATATGTTAGAATAATTTACTTTTTTTGTCATAAAAATCTTGAATTGTTAACTCATATTATGCAAAAATCTCATCCAAGATTAAATATAGTCTTTATTATAAATTTTCTCTATAATTTGGTGAATTTATAATTTAATATTAGATAAATGTGAATTTTTTTATCTTATAATGTTTTAATGTTTAAATAAAAGAGTCTGCTGCAACGCGTGAGTATATAACTAGTTAATTGAAAAGCATATACAACATTGATGTAGAAAATATATATCTTTTCATAATATTTTCTTATCTAGATCAATTACAAAAAGTTTGTTTGTGAGTAGATCAAGTGATCAAGTGCCTTTCTATGGTATCAAGTATGATTTATGGTTGCTATATTATTTATGATAGGCGGAGATTTTGGATCTCCTGAAGTGAGTTTCATTTTGCAACCGTATAGATAGTATAGATTTTTATTAATATATCAAGGTTTGAGGGGTACATCTGAAAAATACAGCTCAGCATAAAAGTGATCGGAACCCCAAACCCTAATGTTTAGCTCAAATTACTCCTTTCGCGTCTCTTCCCTTTCCCAGCCGCCATTTCATTTCTAAACCCTAGATCTGAATGCACCATGGCAGCGCCACCTCGAGCTAACACCTCTACTCACCTGATTCTCAGACCCAAAAATGGAGCTCCTGTGGGGTCGGTGTACGAATGTACCTCCGCCCGAGCGCGTTGGTAAGTTGGCGAGCTCATGCACCAGCCGTAGGCCCTCGTAGTGTACATGCTGAATTCGGACCTTACTGAGACACGAGAAGGCTTCTCTCACAGCTCTCCAACATGGTAAGCACTCTTTATCTCCTGTTTGGAAACAAATCCGTGAATTGTTTACAATCTGAGAAAAGTATGGCAGGTTTTTGGAAAACGGTGACCCCCAGTCCCCTAGCGCCACGTCCATGGTTGCCACCTCAGGCTGAAACACTGTCTTCGACGTGAAATGGACGGACTGAAGGCTGCCATTTTCATAGAAGAGGGCCACCACTACAAAAGCTTTACCAGGTGCGTTAAGAGATGCATCTGACATTCCAAACGCTCTTCCTGTTGCCAAGGTCAGTGGGTACTCTGTTTGAGATGTCAGATCTGTTGGGGCTTGGGTGGGCTGTGCGAGTTGGGGTCTAATTTTTGTGTGCATTGTGCCATTGACATAGAAAGGGCCACGGTGTTTCTCGGCTCTGGTAGGAGGTAACCGTACTTTGATCCTTCTACCTACAGTCTAATCATAACTCCCTTTCAACACTTGCTTTGCCCACATTTCATGCCATTTTAGGAAGTTGGCCTCACAGCTAGCTTTATTGAGTGTGCATGGCATGTTGACTGATGGGCTTCATGGAATTGGATGATTCTATTATGAATAATGCTTGAATTGAATTTAAGATGAATTTCTTGTGAAAATCAGGTTCAGTACCAGTTGGTGTCAGGTTAATGTCATAGCTATAATGTTGTTCTGGGTGTTTATTCTAGTATGATATTTTAAATAATGAACTCCCAAAATTGTTCTGGTTTTATGTTCAGCTGGGCTGATTTTAAATGATTATACAATCTTAAGGTGTTTTAATGCAAATTTTCTTGTACTTGTCAGATAGACTAATCGTACAAATCATCAAAAGCCAACATAGAGAGTAAAAAAACCTCTAGCTTGCTGGGTTGTTCCCAGTCAACATGTGAAGAAAGGGAGAAATGACTATTTGGATATGTTTTGCTCATGGAATGAGAATTGGAATTAGAAATTGGTTCGCATTCAAGCTTGTACTTTTTAATTTCCTGTAATGGCACAGTTGACACTTGTTTTGAAACAATTGAATCAGATTGGAGTTTTTCCTTAAATGGGGTCTTATTGTGCAGGATACTAACCTACGGAAGTAAGCATGTATAACTTTCTGAGCCACTATGCAATCACAAGTTCAAGCTTGAGCCTAAAGGTTGGAAGTTTTAAATGCTCAAAGAACACGGCTAGTACTTACCATTTGGCTTCTTTCTTTTAATTTTCTTTTTAATATCTTTATGGCAAATGTTCATGTTTCTGCTTTATTGAAAATGCTGAAGGAGAACATGTAGTGAAAATCACAGTAATGGCTTGAGTTCTTAGTAATTACCTCTATGAAATCTATTAGCAATATTGTGCTTAAGGTATTTCTAAATCTATACTTTATTGTTATTTTTTCTTAAATTCTTATAACTAGAATATGGAAGTCCGAAGATGTGGTTTTGCAAGTCTCTGGTTGGGATTTATCGATGTCTGTTTTCCAGCAAAAATGCAGTCGGAAGGCATGTCTCCAGCTGACAATTTTGTTGAGGTATACAAAGTCTTCTCTTTTCTTAGTGCTAGATTTATTCTACGTTGATATATTCTTTTGGGTGGAATTAGTCCTAAAAGGCTGTCCTCATGTGAAATTTTTGTTACAAGAAACCTAAATAAAAAATCAATCAGTTATTAATTTCCTATTGAGAAGTCCAGTTTTATCTCTCTGATTGTTGGACGTAATTTTTTTTCCTTATTGGATGTATGATCTATTTGTTTTCTCCTCAAATTTGGAATGTGTTGTCTCCAATTTGCTGTCGAAATTGTCTACATGCATATTAAGGTATAATTCCACAATTGTATGTATTCAATGAAAATATCATGTTTGTGCATGTAGTTAGAAATATCACATTTAATCATCTGAAACTTGACGATTGTCACACTTAGCCTGTGCTAAATTTATTAGAAAGACCATGAAGGTGCCTGTGCCTTGTTTTTTCTCATAATTGGTTTTTCCATAAATGATAAATCTGATATGGCTTGTTGGAAGCTAGTTGTGATCCATACAGACATGAAATATGCATGAAGCAAGTGGATTGATTGGGAATTGGTGTTCTTAGAGTATTGTTGGTAAAAGGATAAAAGTATGGTTGTCCATGGAATATAAAGTGTAAGCTTCGTTATATATTTATTTTTGCTTGCATGCTTAAGTTTACTATGATGTTACTATTTAGAACTACCATCACCATTAGCTTTAGTTGCTAGTGATAATTTAAAGTTAATGAAGGATATTGATTGCTGAGTTAATCTAGTGCTTTTTGTTCTACACAATTGAGGTCCATATACAAATTAAGATTAAGATGTTTTGGATTGGTAACAATGGGAGATGGCTGGTACTGGATTAGTCTAACCAGTACATATCCAGTCTTTGCTTGCATATTTGTGTGCTCAATCGAGGCAGAATCTCTAATTTTAATGTTTAGTTGGAGAATGAGGGTTTAGATGGAAACTGGAACATTTATATCCCTTTCTGGGCTTCTGGTACTGTTAGTTAAAAATCTAACTTCTGAGGATAATTTTTTTATTTTATGATGGCACAGGGCTGGAAAAATTATCTTCACACACTCATCTTGCACTCTAAATCACATCTACTATAATGTTCGGGTAAAGACATAATTAATTTGTGGAATGCAATTCATTTGTTAGTCAGTGCCATGTGGCAAATGCATATTTGTAGTTGATCCATTTTTCTGTGTGATCTGATCTCTCTATTTTTTGGCAAGTTAATGCTTAATTGTTCTGTATGCTATGGGGTGTGATGGGGTGTGTCTGATGTGCAAGTGGGGTGTCTGTATACAATTTATTCAGGGTCGGGTCTATGGGGTGTGATGGATTTATTCTTGTTTTTTGTGGTTTATGGACTTTCTTGTGAGCTATGGAATGTATGATGTGTAATTGCATTATCTTATGGACTGGTTATTAATATTTGTTAACAATACCAAAAACATTTAGTAGTTAGAAGCCAATCTTCGTAGGTTTGTGATCTTCCGGTATACAATTGTTGTAAAATCTCAAGTCCTTGAATTTTGAATGGCTATCTCGGTCTGTTTGGGCCAAATTGAAACATAATGTTCGTTATATTGGTCTTCAGTAAATTAAAAATTTGTCCTCCTGTCATGATACAAGTGCTTCTTTGCATATTAGCCTGTTAACCAACGTGAAGCCTGTTTATAAATAAAGAAGAAATACGTTAATGTCTTCACGCATGGTGTACGTTAAAAGTTTCTTTAATCCCAACAAGATATCATACGCGTGTCACTCGGCCCATTTCACCTCTTTCAACTTTTGATGGGCCGAAATTTAATTTACATAGGTTTTAAGTCGGCCTGTTTAATTTCTTATTGGGCCAGAAATTATATTTATATCGGATTTTTAATTTTTTATTGGGCCCGAAATTATTTTTACATCAGCTTGTTCAATTATTTATTGGGCCGATTTTACTTATATCGGCCTGTTATTTTCGCGGCCTGTTTATCTTTTGTTGGGCCGTAAATTTATCCATATCGGCCTGTTAAATTTCTTATTGGGCCAAAAATATAAAAAAACAGCCAGTTTAATTTCTGGGGCCCAAAATTTTACCAGCTGTTTGTGAATCAATTATCTTCCGGGGGCCTTGTTTAACTTTCCGATGGGCCGAAATTTATTCAGATGCCCGTTTATTTCTTACTGGGAGGAGAAATTAATTCAATACAGCCAGCTGAATTTCTATTGGGCCTCAAATTTTTTCTGTTAAACATGACGCTTACGCGGACTATTATTCTGAAAATTTATTCAGATAGGCCTGTTTATTTTCTAATTAGACCCAAAATTAGTTAAATATAAATTGTTAAATTTCAATTGGGCCATAAATTTTATTTACAGATACCAATTTACTTTCTCATACGGCCCGAAATTTATTTACAACGGCCAGTTTCTACTTGATGGATTAAAAATAAATTTTTGTCCAAGTAACTTTTTGCTGGCCGACAATTTGTTGAACCCGGGCCGAATTTTGTTCTAGTAACTCGGCTTTTCCTCTTTCCAGAACGTAATTTCAATTTTATCGGCCCGTTTGTGTTAACTCAACAATGCAGTCTGCGTGACGTTAGAGCACACTCAACAATGCAGTCTGGGTGACAATAATAAGATCGTATGCCACCTTTCAATCCTATAACATGTTCACTTGACATTAGAGCAGAAAAAGTTATCACAGTTTTTGTATCAATATCGAGATGATTAAAAGTAAAAAATAAATATGAAATACCTTTAGCATGCCACCAATTTTGCTATTCATCTCCAATTCTGGGAAACAAAAGAACAAAAAAAACTCATGGTATTAAAAATTTACTCTTCAAACTACCAAAATTTCTTTTTTCTGATCACATTTTCAACTTGTTTTTTTTTTATTTCAATGAGAAGAATTTACTTTATGGATGAACAACAACCTTCACTCTCTCTCTTTTGAAATCTTTTGCAGTGCCTACGAAGTTCTCTCTTCCAGCAAGCAATTGAATGCAAATAACAAAATAATTTCAGAACTTGTAGGATATTAAAGTTTAAACCAGCAAAATTTGCTCAAATATACTCTTGAGTCTTGACTTCTCTACGATCTGCTGACTCATCCTCATGCATTGTCACCATGAGAGGTGTACTGAATTGACAGAAAACGCAAGTACTTAATTACCACCATTGCAATCTACAAATAAAAGAATGTGACAAATACGACACCTTAGAGCAAATGATTGAGACAACTTGCTGCCAACATCTCCAAATACTTCAGACACGACTGCATTCTATGTAGTTCTCTTCTTGCAATTTCGTCAAGATACATTCTTGATATCGTTTCTCAAAGCCCCTACAAAACAAAAACAGTGCCCTTGATGAGGATGCTAAAAGAGTTTCATTGAACCACCCATTCCACCAAGTACAAAAGAGAATTATTTTTAACACTAAACACAACAAAAAAAATGAATGCTCCCCATTAAAGTTTCCAGAAGTACACCAAACTTTTCAGGAGGAACAACAAAAGGTATTCAGTCAAAACTCAAAACCACAAAGTAATCAAGAAATAAATAAACAAAAAGAATGATGAATTGTTTTGAGGGTAACAGCTAGCTGATCAGTGCGATTTGCACAATGCACACTAGAAGCTACCAAATCAGGCATTCAGAAGGAACATTATCATTGTACAGAAATGCTACAGTTCCTTTCAATGACATTCACGCGATATAGAATTTAGTATTCCATAAATATTCTAACAAAATTATTTAAGTTTGTTCCCACCTTTCTATGACATTCTATGATACTACTTCTGATGCGAACAAAATAATTTCAGTTTGTTCCCACTAAAAGCATTATTCATTATTATTGCTAACAGAAACATTTCAGTATATACTATCAAAAGCATTATTCATTATTGAGTACTAACAGATACATATTAGAAGTGTTAGGAATAGCTGATATGCATTATCCTCTCAACGAACCTGTGTATTAGCCAGAAAAATAAACAGAAATTTCAAAGCACAAAAAAAGCAAGATACCGTGCCTCCATAATAGGTAAGGTGCCCTTGGTACTTTACTATTGCATCAGTTCATTCAACATACCATGCATTGTGTCGGCACATATTATAACAGCAGCCACTGTGTCCTGGTCATGGTAGTGACCTAACACTAATGCACCAAAACAGCCACATGCATATTAAGTCCTTCCTGGGTCGAGGCTTTTTGTAAGCATTTCACGATATCCTTATCAACCTGAGTTGTTATCATTGACAATGGCAAATATCAAAAGAAATGAATAACAACAAAAACAGGCAAGTTAAATTAGTCACTGTCGATAGCTGAGTTTGTTTTAAATTTTCTATGTCATCTGTGTACGAGTAAGTGCTGCTCATATATATTAGAAACAGTTAAGCACTGCTATTTCTTAAAAACAGATCTATCGAATGCTAGTAACAAAATAATTTCAGAACTTACAGAAAAGATCAAAAGAATACCAATTATGATAATGTACTTTTTGTGCAAAACCATATTTGTTTTTTTCTTATATATTATTAGGTGAAATTTTTTGGTTTATAAGCTTCTTCTCATCTTCTTTTGGCAATTTTGATTTGTCTGACAGAGGATGTGCACAAATACAGGTGAATGCTCACACCAGTATACCTGAAAATAAATTCACAGTGGTTTACAAGAAGTACATGCCTGAGCAATTCAGTGAAAAGCACCTCTGATTTATTTATAATAGTCTTGTCACAATGTGCATAATCTATTGTGCTAAAAGTCTCTTCTAACAATACAACATGAATTCACCGGTTACACAACAGCTATAAAATCATACGATTTGTATCGCCAGCCTATAGAACCGTACTGTATCATACGATTCATGTCGTGAATCTTAAGATACTGAAATCACTGGACCAAACAATGTCATAGAGACCAGCTTTATATGCAGCTATTTTTGTTTTACCCTTACTGAACTCCTGACTATACTTAGTAGCAAGGCAATTCATGCCTCATTAACAATCTAAAACTGTCACGAACAAAACTCTGTATTGAGGAATCATTTGGTAATTAAGGGTAAAAAGACGTTAGATCTTGACCTTCAATTATCCTCAATGTTGCCATTTGTTGCTTCACCATTAACATCCTCAAGAACAGGGATGGCAGCGAAACACTCAGGTGCAGCCCATGCTGTGGCTGCCAGTGCAGCAACAGCCTGCTTCATGGATAGAGCTTGCTGGAACTACATCTACTGCAGGGCCACTATCTGTTGCATCATCACCAGATGCGTTGTTTACTCCAATTGCCGTCTTATCCTGACAAACAAGAAACATAGAGTTTTCATATATTCATCTAATTTTAAACTGACAATTCCCATCAAAGAGAAACTTCATTTTTTTAGGGTGCATTTCATCAAAAAAGGAAAGAACGATAAAATCGTAATCCATCTCTAAACCTAACCATATGAAATTGCGGTCAAAATTCTACAGATAATGGAGATGAAAATTATAATTTACAAACCCTGAAATCAGCAACAACGCAACACAGACAAAGAAAGGAACAGAGAGAATATTTGTACCAGTATAAAGCAGGAAAAGGAGACAGAGTGGGGGTGATGTCAGAACGAAACATGCCAGCATGCCGCCGAGGCAGCAATCTGGTGTCACCGATGAAAGCCCTAACATTAATGAAGATTCAGGCCGGTGTCGATCGCCTCAATGTACACGACGTGGCGCAGTCCCTTGGTGGACAAGAGTTGGATCAGGATTGGACCGAGTCGATGCTTCCCCTCCACCGTGAGATCAATTGTGGCTTTGGCGCCTGGCGAGGCAAAGAGAAGCCCACTGCAAGGAGGAGAAGGGGGGAGAGAGCAAGAGAGCGAGAGAGAGGAAGAGCGATAGGCTGGAGAAATTAAGGCGAGGGTTTGGCCGGGTGGTTTAAGCAACTCGATTTAGAAGTGGTAGTAAGATGGATACGGTATAGGATGTGCAAGCTAGGTGCAAGTTTCCTCTGTGGAGGAGAGATGGAAATGTGGACGAGGAGGCGCACTCTTCAGCGGAAAGGGCTTTTATAGGGCGGCGGAAAGATGAAGCGAAAAAGGGGTTTAGGGTTTGAACTTTGAAGCACTTCAGGCGAGAGGGCTTTTAGTTCTTCTCCAGTTAGTCAAGTAAAATGAAGTGTCCAAAAAAAATAAATGGAGAGAAACCATGGGACATTGAGGGGATCGCGAGCTTCGGATTCGCCAAACTAAGTCTTGAGCGTCAATTAAAGGGTAAAACCGAGAATATGAAAATGCAGGAACTGACAAAAAAAATGGACGCCTTTCAGGCTTTTAACTGCTTTATTGGAAGTACAAATATAAATATGATATTGAAAATTCAAATTCTGAGTTCTAGCTATTATCATGGCAAAACTAATTTTTTGATGAAAAAGGAATGGTAAAAAATTGTCTATACGACTTCATCGATGACATCTATACATTAATTTGGATCACTAAGCATCCCATCTTAGTTTGAGTAAAATTAGAGACTTGTGGTAAACACAATAAGCGCACACATGGGAGAACTAAACTTCCGAGTTCTGAAGGAACCATATTCTTTTTTCAATTTACATCAGCGAATACACTGTAACCATAAAAGCATGCAAAATACTTGGCAGTGGCCCAATTTTGCACTAAAAATTAAACTAATCAACAAACATAACATTGTTTTTTTTGCAAACTATTAGCAAACAAAAAGTTTCAACTATTAACTGCTAATGATTTTCGTCCACAAGTTTCCATTCATCTCTCATCTCAGAGATAATCTTCTTCAATTCATTATGATTTTTACAGTTGTTCAACGCATTAAAAACTATGTCAAAGATGACATCATCTGGCTTAAGACCTTGCATCATCATCTTCTCGATGAGGTGTACAGCCTCACGGAGTCTGTTACTTTTACAATAGCCTTTGATTAGGATACGATAACTGTGTTGTTCAGGCTTAAGGCCTTGTGAAGCTATTCTTTCTAAGATATCTGCTGCTTCATCAAGGCGGCCTTCTAGCACATAACCATGCAAAAGTGTAGCGTAAGTGATTACATCAGGCTTCACTCCTCTTTCCAACATAACACTGATGAGATTCTCAGCTTCAGAGGTTTGCCGTTGCTTGCACAGGAAATTTATTAATGTACTGCAGGTCACAACATTAGGTGTAATGCCTTGACGTACCATATCACGGAATACCTTAATGGCACGGTTCCAGTCACCAGTAGCAGAAAGCCCATGGATAATAGAACTGTATGTGAAAACATTGGGCATCACCCCTATGTCTATCATGTCCTGAAGAAGCTTAAAAGCACGCAAAAAGGCCCCTCGTTTGCAACAACCTTCTATTAAGGTTGTGTATATGAATACATCTCGCTTAGTTTCCGAGCGAACTAATTTTTCATATACTTCAAAAGCCTTGTCAATATCACCAACTCTACAAGTTCCAAGAATAAGACTGTTGTAGGTGTAGACATCTGGAGCAAGTCCTTTTGCAAGCAGTTCATCAAACATCCTCAGAGCACTATGCACATTACCTTGTTTGGACAGACTGTGAATGAGAATGCTATAGGTGATAACATCTGGAACAACTCCTTTAGCAACCATTTCATCAAACAACTTTAACGCACTGTCTGTGGCGGCCTGGCTGCAAAGACCATGAATGAGACTGCTGTACGTATACAAATCAGGAATAAGTCTACACACAGACATTTCTTCGAACATCTTGAGTGCTGCAATAACATCTCCGTTTTTGCACATACTGTGAATGAGAACGCTATAGGTGAAAACATTTGGAACAACTCCTTTAGCAACCATTTCATTAAACAACTTTAATGCACCGTCTGTGGTGGCCTGGCTGCAGAGACCATGAATGAGATTGTTGTACGTATACAAATTAGGAATAAGTCTACACGCAGTCATTTCTTCGAACACCTTGAGTGCTGCAATAACATCTCCATTTTTGCACAAGCCTTCGATGAGAATGTTGCAAGTAATAATTTTTGGCATCACTCCTTGGGCAGCCATTTCTTTAAATATTTGTATAGCCGTACCATGCTCACCCTCTTTGCAAAATCCATGGAAAAGAGTGTTGTAAGTAATAACGTCAGGCACACAGCTATGCTCTTCTCTTGCCATCTGTCGACACAGCTGAAGCCCAAGCCTGCTGTTGCCAGTGCTGCAGAGGCCTGAAATAAGAGTGCTGTAGACGACCAAATCAGGTACACATCCCATGAAAGTCATTTTAGCAAGCAACTTAGCAGCAACCCCAATCTGCTTGGACACACAAAGACCCTTCATGATGGAGCCAAACATAATGGCATCGACACCACATCCTTCTCTCAAGGACTGAGCAAGCACACAGAATGCGAGATCCACCCGGCCCATGTAACGGCAGCAATCGATGGCAAGGCCGAAGGTGTGGATGCTGGGAGAGACGCCTCCATCCCTGTTATGCTTGAGTTGGTTAAAGAGTCTGAGCACGGTCGGGTAGCGGTCGGCGTGGTTGGATTTTGCGATGGAGGAAAGAAGGTTGTTGATGGTGGCGATGGAAGGCGGGTGCGAGTTTTTGTTGAAGTGGGGCAAGAGGAGGGCGTGGAAGAGGGACACGGCCTCCTGCAGCTCGAAGGTCTCTCCTGGTTGAATTCTCTGCCGCACCAACCTCTCCAAATTACTAGCCAGAGCCGAAGGCTTGGCCGCGTTGGAATTCATGGGACCGATAATCTGGAGAGACTATGGAGATCGACTGATCGAGACCTTGACGATTTTATGCTTTTTGCTGTCGTCTAATCTTTGCATTCATGCTTTCTTGTTTCGCAATGGGCTTTGCATTCTCGTCTCACTCCTTTCAGCCCGTCAATAAATAGTAATCACAAAGGGTTTATACTTCAAAAAAGAAAAGAAAAGGTTCGTGTCCTGTTGATAACTTTATTAAAAAAATTTGTGAATACTTAATATTGGAATTAAATAAGTTCTATTCAAAATGAATAACAAAATGACTAATAATAGTAAGTTGAATAATAGACCCATGAATTTCGTATTGCTTGATGGAAAGTTGAACAATATTCAAATTGATATCAAATGATATATGCCTTATCTAAACAAGTGAAATCACATCAATAATTTTATTATTTTAATATGAATAATATCTTTTTATGAGAACATAATCATAAAAGCTCGACATAAACATAAACTGGAGGCATAGAAATATCAAAAATGTATATTCGTACCGAGTCCATAAAATAGAACAGATTGCTAGTGTCTGTACAAAACACAGTTTTCCATTTGCCAATTACCAGTCTTAAGGCTGTTGCTTCGTATAAAGTATACCATGTTTAATTCATGATAGTTGCAATGGAGAGTATTGCAATTTGAAAATATTACCCAAGTCTGTAATTAGCGGGTCTAATAAAATCTTCCAGTTTCTTTCAACAACATTTCACATGTCATGAGATCAACAAAAAAGATAGCTTAACAAAAAAATATACTCTTAGCTAACAAAACATTTCTTTCAGCACTGTGTTCGCTATCCAGATCCGCCTCCTAGCTAGAGATAAATGTGTCCAATCCAAACACATCAAAACGATAGTCCAAACTCCAAATTCCAAATTAAGAACGCTGCTTCAATGAGGACTATAATTATTAACCTTAGATTTTTTTTTTCATCGGACGATGCAGATGAATTTGAAACCGGTAACCAAAGGTAGCAGCCGGTAACTCAAGAGTTATTAGCCGGTTACCAAGTACTAGAAAAAGGATAATTTAGTCCGTAAAAAGAAAAACTGAGAATCTTTCTCCATTTCAATATTTCGCTACCTCCAGTTCAGTTCCATCTCCAGAACTTTATTCTTCTTCTTCTCTTCCCTATCGTGACTGGAATTTTCAGAATCTAACTTCTTTTTCTTCTCTCGATCTGAAACGCTGTCTTCTCTGACGACGCTCTCATCTCCGATAACGCGCTCTTCTCCGACGACGTTCTCTTTCCTCTTGAACGAATGGCGGACGGTGACACTTACTCCTTCGAAGACGCTCGATCTCTTACCTCTCAATCTAATCACATTGACACTCTCTTCCGGTGTTAGACACTCTGACCTCTCAATTTGGCGGCATTAGATGACGCCCTTTTCCTTCCCTCTCAATAATGAGGTTAATAAATCAGATAGGGATGCACCTCCCTTTGGTCAAGAGCGAGGGTAAGAATGAAGAGGTCGCTGGTTGAAGAGACGCGACCCAATCATAACCCTAAATCTAATGAAAACCTAGAATTTTTTTTTTCACAGTGAAAACAAATGGTTATATAGAAGTTGCCCTGCCTCCTTCAAAATGGCTTCACCGGGCTTTTCATATCTTGACGGCAATATTCTTCCTTTTTTTTTTGTTGCTGGATTGAATGTTAAGGTGATAAAGATCTTCATCATTTGATCTACTAATGGCGCAGAAAGAAATAATATATCACTTTCCTTATTTTTTTCCTCTTTCAAAAAGTGAGGACTGAAAAGAACAAATGAATTAGGATTGGAGCGCAATTGAGAGATACTCATTTACAATATTTTGTGACTGGATACAAGTGATTTGAATAACCAGTCAATACTGATAATTACGTTTTTATCCTTTCTGAGATATAGCAGTTCTGGTCCTCATTGAAGCAACGCTCCCAAATTAAATAGCATACCAACGATATTAAGTACATAGTGTATAAAAAACTGCGCTACATAGATTTTAACGTCCCGACCGAGGCGTTACGGAGACGGCATCTTCCGCATCCATCCAACGTCCTGCAACATATGTCGTCAATAAATTAAAAGATAATAAAGAAATAAAATGAAATCAGCTTACAAAACTCAGTAACTGGTTATTTAATAACGTAACTTATTTATAACAGTATTATGAATATATAAATAATACAGTCTCATTCAAAACATTTCAAATAATAATAATTCATTCTTATTTATTAAAGTATATATATTTTAAGCAATTATATATAGACACATGAATATCATACACCGTGATAAGTGGGGGATATCTCATAAATTTGCTAGTAAGCGGGACTCCGCGGAGCCATCTTTCACTCACAACGCTTCAGGTTCAGGTTGTATGGACCCTCCCTTTCAGAATATGAAAGGGTTAGCTTACGACATGTTCAGTCATGTATAATTTGACCAGTTCCATTATCAATACTCATTCAATATTCAATTCAGTTTAGTGGTAAAAAACCAATCAATTCGCATAATTCAGATCATCAACACGTATCTCAAGTCAAATGTCAATTCAGACAAACCATACAATTCAAGTCGTCGATCCATATCTCAAACCAAATGTTTACTAACATAATTCAGGTCAAGTCAAGAATTCGAACAATAAATAATAATCAAATACTAGTTATAAAATTCTGATTACTAGATATGAATATAATTCCGGTTCACGATTCGATCCTTGATGAAACTTCGATTCAGAATCTAAACTGCGACACCTGACTTGATTTTAGAAATCTGTAAAAGTCAAGATGTTTCCTCTCCAATCCAAACAGCAGCTATTACATATTCATGATATTCGACTTCTTTTATCTCTCATTTTCCTCCGCTCTTTCGTTACTTCTCGGCTTTCTTTCCTTCCTTACTTTCTCGATTCATTTTTTTTTTTTCGATTTCATCCGTTTGATATTATCCGAGAGATGAATTTTCTGGAGCAACTGAGCCACGTGCCAAAGGTTCAACAGGTAAGGTGTTTTCATTTCTTTTTTTTAACTTTGCAATTAAGACCCTAAGTTATCAATATTTATGAAACAATCCAAAATAAATAAATTTATATTTGACATATTACATATTATATCGTATAAAAGTACACTTGTTTAAGCATCTGACAAAATATAATACAAGAAAGGATATAAAAAAGAATTTAACTGAAAATCTGAAATTACAAAGCCACAATTCTTTCACTCCATTTTGAACCAAGAAAAAAAACAGAATACTCCATCCCCAGTGGTCAGTGCAAAAATTTAGACAACATAAAATCGACATCATTACATCACACATAGATTTCATGCAACACCAAGGCACATATAACAGCTTACATTACCACAATAATGCTCGGTCAATTGTTTTGCTCCCCGAAAGAGCTAGCTGTTTACATGAAAGATCGGAAACAATGCAATAATAGTACAAATTGTTATAAAATTAATGATAGATTTTCATCTCTTCTAACTCCTCTCATTCCTCCACCTCCTCCCATAATGATAGAAATTTTTCATTCTCTTCATCTTCTCCTTAATTCTAGATTTAATTTTATATTAATTTTCTCTTTTATTACATGATGTTTTCTAGCCTATAAATAGAGGCTTGTATATTGTTGATGGTGATATAGATATCTAGATGAGATAATATATAAATAAGATTTTAGCCTCTCATAAATTTTATCTTCTATCTTTATTTTATAACACGTTATCAGCACGACTTCGCTCTAATCGAGTTGTGACGAAAGTTTATTTTATAGTAGAAGCACGAGATCGACATAATCAGATTATCGTAAGATTGTCTCTAAAAAGAGATACACTTTATATTATATTTTATCATTTTACCATTAATTATAATATTTATTTTCTTTATGAAATTGTTCTTATATTGGATGAGACTAATATTTTCATTCCCCGAAGAGAATGATAAAATAAGTAAATACCAGAAATATTTTTTTATTTATTCAATAACCAGAAGTTATTGATACTTTAAATGGCCAGAAGTCATTGTATTTGATAATTAAAAGTTTTATCAAAATGAGTTACAATTGATAACCCGAAGTTATCGATATACTTAATAACCGGAAGTTATTATTTTATTCAACTAAAATGATAACCAGAAGTTATCAATTAGATAAATAAATAAATAAATATAATGTCTCTAATTTTTTTTAATAACCTGAAGTTATTAATATTCTTTTTCTTTAGTATTTTTCATAAATGGATGTTCGATTAAATTTATTAATATTAGTAGTATTTTTATTTTGTAGTCCTTATGGCAAATCTTACTAAACTTGAATTCGTTGCCTTTGATATATCGGGCAAGAACTATCTCCCATGGACTCTCGATGCTGAGATTCATCTTACCGCAAAATAATCTTGGAGATACAATAAAAGATGAAAATAAGGCCTCCCCGCAGGAGAAAGCCAAAGCAATGATATTCCTCCGTCATCATCTCCATGAGGATTTAAAAACTGAATATTTAACGGTGAAAGATCCGTTAGAATTGTGGAAAAATTTAAAAGAAAGATATGACCATAAAAAATAAGTGTTCCTCCCAAAATCTCGTTATGAATGGATTCATTTAAGGTTGCAAGATTTTAAATCTGTGGGTGAATATAATTCCACAATGTTTCGCATAACTTCTAAGTTAAAATTATGCGGAGAAAAGATTACTGATGAAGACATGTTAGAAAAAAATATTTTTCACATTTCATGCTTCGAATTTGCTCCTACAACAGCAATATCGGAAGCGTGATTTTAAAAAATATTCAGAATTGATATCATGTCTTCTTGTTGCGGAACAAAATAATGAGCTTCTCATGAAAAATCATCAATCACGGCCCACTGGCTCTAGTCTATTTCCTGAAGCAAATGCGATATCATTCTCTGAAGCGAATCCAACATCATTTAAAAGAAATCATGGTCGAGGACGTGGTCGCGGCCCCAGAAGAGGTCGTGGACGTGGTCGCAATAATGTTTGGCGACGTGAAGGTCATAATTTCAAATCAAATGACAACAATGTGGGGAGATATGAAAAGAAAAAGAATTCAACATCTTCTAAAAAGTTTGAAAGTAGTTGTTATAGATGTGATATGACAAACTATTGGTCACGCACATGTCGTACTCCTAAACATTTAGTTGAACTTTATCAAGCATCCATCAAG
The DNA here is from genome assembly GCA_037127355.1 of Schoenoplectus tabernaemontani. Lineage (NCBI taxonomy): Eukaryota > Viridiplantae > Streptophyta > Magnoliopsida > Poales > Cyperaceae > Schoenoplectus > Schoenoplectus tabernaemontani. The sequence goes on from CM073749.1 coordinate 16,384,030, forward strand.
AAAAAGGGAAAAGAAGTAGAAATAAATTTTATTGAAAAATGAATCAAGTGGTTTACTCATGGATACACACCTAGATGTTTCTGATTTCTTTGAGAATGTTGATAAAGAAATAAATATTATGAACTAATTTTTTTTTGATTTATTTTAGTTCAGTTTTATGTTGTAAGTTTATATTTCTTATGAATAAAATTAGTTTCTTTAAATTTGATCTTGTATATTTTTTTTGTTCAAAGGAAAAATAATATGATTGAAGGCTCCAGCAGAGCAATGACAAGTATTAGAGATAAATGTCTAGTAGACAGTGGAACAACAAACACAATATTAAAAAGCAAGAAATATTTTTCTCAATTGTCTCCTGTAGAGACACATGTTAATACAATTTATGGTATTAGTAACTTAATTGAAGGCTTTGGAAGAGCTTGTATTTTGTTATCAGAAGGAACAAAATTAATTATAAATGACGCATTATACTCTAGTAAATCCAGAAAAAATTTACTAAATTTTAAAGATATTCGGTGTAATGATTATCATATCGAAACCATGACTGAAAATAACATTGAATATCTTCAAATTATAACGATTAAATATGATCGAAAGATCGTATTGGAAAAGATAAAAGCTTTATCATCTGGACTATATTGTATGAACATAAGTTCAATAGAATCAAATATGGTCAGTAACGAGAAGTTACATGATACGAAAATATTTACTCTGTGGCATGACATGTTAGGTCATCCAGGTAATATTATGATGAGGAGAATAATTGAAAGTGCAAATGAGCATCCTCTAAAGGACCTGAAGATTCTATTATCAAAAGATTTATCATGTGCAGCATGCTCTCTTGGAAAATTGATAATTAGGTCATTTAAAAATAAAATTGAAAATGAATCTCCTTTATTTTTAGAGAGAATTCATGGAGATATTTGTGTGCCTATTTCTCCTCCATGTGGACCATTTAGATATTTTATGATTTTAATTGATGCATCAACTCGATGGTCACATATTTGCCTATTAGCTATAAGAAATATTGCATTTGCTAAGCTATTAGCACAAATAATCCAATTGAGAGCAAATTTTCCGGATTACCAAATTAAGAGTATCCGGCTTGATAATGCAGGAGAATTTACATCTCAGTCTTTTAATGATTATTGTATGTCAATTGGGATTAAGATAGAACATCCAGATTGCTCATGTACATACACAAAATGGTTTAGTCTTTGAATCATTAATTAAAAGATTACAACGATTGCTAGATCATTACTTATGAAATGTAATCTACCATCTTACGCATGGGGACATACCATATTACATGTTGCTTTGCACTTATTAGATTAAGACCAATCGCATCTCATAAATTTTCTCCATTACAATTGATCTCGGAAGAGAACCAAACTTGTCTCATCTTAAAATTTTTGGTTGTGCTGTGTATGTTCTAATTTCTCCTCCACAACGCACAAAAATGGGACCACAGAGAAGATTAGGAATTTATATTGGTTTTCACTCTCCATCAATTATTAAATATTTAGAACCATTAATTGGAGATGTTTTTACGGCTCATTTTGCTGATTGTCAATTTGATGAGACAATATTCCCAATATTAGGGGGAGAAAAAGAAAAGTTGGAAAAACAAGTAACTTGGAATGCATCATCAATATCTTATCTTGATTCCCGGAGTGGTCAATGTGAACTGGAAATTCAAAATATTATACATTTACAAATAATAGCAAATGAGTTACCAGATGCATTTACAGATATAAAAAGAGTGACTAAATCACATATACCAGTTTTAAATGCACCTGCTCGAATTGAAATAACCCCAGCAGAGGTTACTATACAAAGAAAACGTGGAAGACCAATCAGTTCCAAAGACAAAAATCCATAAAAAATGAAAGAGCAGAATAATGCAGTTGGTGTAACTCCAGCAAAAGTTACCGATAAAATCCCAGAAGAAATTGTCAGTAAAATCCTAGAAGAGATTGGAAGTAGAACCCCAGCAGAGGTCGTTGATAAAGTTCCAGAAGAAACTCAGGCACCGAATGATTATGAGATCTCAATAAATTATGTACAGAATGGTATAATATGGAATCGAAATGAAACACGTGTTGATGAAATTTTTGCATATGTTATAACAATTGAAGTGATAAATGAGAAAGATTATGTGCCAAAAACTCCAGAAGAGTGTATGCACAGAAATGATTGGCCAAAATGAAAAGATGCCTTGAAGGCTGAATTAGATTCGCTTGAAAAGCAAAATATTTTTGGACCTGTAATTCTAAACTCTAAAAATGTTAACCCTGTAGGTTACAAGTGGGTTTTTGTAATAAAAAGAAATGAGAAAAATGAGATTGTGAGATATAAAGTAAGGCTGGTGGCACAAGGTTTTACACAAATACCAGGAGTTGATTATGAAGAAACGTATTCACCTGTAGTGGATGCAATAACTCTTCGATTTTTAATCAGTCTCACAATCACTGAGAACCTTCAAATGCGTCTCATGGATGTTATCACAGCATATTTGTATGGATCACTCGATAATGATATATATATGAAAGTCCCTGAAGGATTAAAAATGCCTGAAGCATTTAAATCAAAATCTCGAGAAATATATTCTATAAAGTTAAAATGATCATTGTATGGACTAAAACAATCGGATCGAATGTGGTATAATCGACTCAGTGAATATCTCATAAAAGAAGGATATAAATCTAATATAATTAGTCCATGTGTTTTTATTAAGCGATCAATCTCGAGTTTTATAATTATTGCGGTATATGTTGATGATCTGAATATCATTGGGTCTCCTGAAGAGATCGAAAAGACCGCAAAATTATTAAAGAATGAATTTGAAATGAAAGATCTTGGTGTAACAAAGTTGTGTCTCGGCCTGCAGATCGAGCATTTGCATAATGGTATATTTGTCCATCAATCAAACTACATCCAGAAGATGTTGAAACGTTTTAATATGGACAAAGCTCATCCTCTAAGTACACCAATGGTTGTCCGATCACTGGATGTGAAAAAAGATCCTTATCGGCCCCGAGAAAATAATGAAAAAGTTCTTGATCCTGAAGTACCAAACTTGTTAAACCACGAAATTTAATTAAGCAACAATAATAATAAAGATAATAATTTAAAATGATTTACGTAAACTAACACTGCCTTAAATCAATAAATAAGGGAATATTTATGTATGATTAAATAAATGGATAAATAAAATTTATAATGAATAATAAATATTAAATAAATAATTATGGGCGACTAATTCTAATTAAATGAATAGTCTAGTGTAAATAAGTATGGGAATAAATAAATAAATTGATAAATAATCTAACAAAGGCAATAAAATTACATATATAATACCAAATAATTATATGAAAAATAAACGTATATATATACACGTATAAATAGAACATAAATAAATCAAGAAAATTATTGCTGATCCAAACTCATAATTGATCAAAAAGAAATTTGAATGAGATTAGAAATGATCAAGAGATTAATTATCAAATAACAAAACTCAAAGATCAAATCACCATTTATGAAATATTAAATAAGTGATTTCAGTTATAACCACGCAATAATATCTTAGTGAAGTTAAATTACGATGAATAAAATTTATGAAATGTCAGTTATAAACCTGAATCGTAATATTGAGAGTTAAACTTAAATTAACAACGAGTGACTTAAGAGATTTACAAATGATGATTAATGGTCTAAATGATATCAAATTAATTTATTTGATACGATAAAAATATAATAATCGAATTGGTCCTGAAAATAAATATATTTAAATGATTAAAATTTGACGCGTGAATAGCCGCACGAATTCGATCACAAAAAATCCGGGCCGACTTCAAAGTGAAAAATCTTATCTCACTTCCTTTCATTTCTTTCTTTTCCCTCTCTCTCTCTCCCTCCCTCTCTCTTCCTCTCTCTACCGTGACCCCCTTTTCTTTTTCTTCTTCTGGCGACAGACCCCATTCCCCTCAAATCTCCCACTCTCTATTTTCTCTTCACCGATTTTCCCCTAACTCTCTCTCGCGCAGTAGCGCCGCCCCCGCACCTCACCGACTCTCCCTCTCTCTCATCGAGTCTTCCTCTCCCTGCCAAAGTCGAGCCTCCTTCTTTTGTGCGCGACACAGCCCCCCTTTCAAATACTCTTCCCCCTTCACCCACTCTAGTCGGAGCTGACCGCCTTCGGTGGCAATGGCAGCCACACCACTCGACTTACCTCCCCACCTATAGCCACCTCGGCAAGGCCGACGTCTCTCTCTTTGCTAATCCCGGCCAGGCCCTCCTTTTTCCTTGCTGCCTTTGACAAATCGGTAATACCCTTCCTCTTTCTCTTGGTCGTGTAGGCCGTGTGCCGAGCTTAGCTCTTGCTTTGCATTGCTTGTATGGGTTTGTCTGTTTTTTTTGCCTTTTTGCTTGAGAGATTGGTGCTGGTTGTTCTCCTAGTGTCTGATTTGTGTTGGCCGGTACTTACTGGTCTGAACTTGTTATACCAGCACACCCCTGTCCCTTTGTTGCTTTGGTGTGATTTTTGGTGCCCCATTTCTCCGCCTCTTTGCTTGCTTGAAATCTGATATAGGAACAGATTTTTATCTGATTTTAGTTGATATTGCCTCACACCTCTTACCTCACTATTGTGCCTAAAAATATGATATTGAGAAATAAATGGCTGATTGATAAGTGCCTCTTTTGCTTGTTGTGTATACTGCTCTAGTGTGGGTTTATCGGCTGACCTGCAGAGTTGTTGTTGTCCCTTCTTTTAATTATTATCACTCCTTGGTACACTGGTACCGATCGGTACTAGTGAAGCGAGGATGGGCATTATACCCTGTTGCTTGTTTACGGTACTGATGGTATGCTGGCCCCATTTTCCTTGTTGCTGATGAACTCTGACTCATTATCTTAGCTGGTACAATCCTGGGTTCTGGTTTCCTTTGGTTGTGTGGCTCGTTCCCTTTTCTCTCTGTGGGTTCCCTGTGTGCTGATTTCTATAGTGTGCCTTGGTACACTGGTACCAACTGGTACCAGTGAAGTGAGGTGTCGGCCTTGTACACCCTTATGTTGTTATTCTGACTTGTGTCTGGTCTTGTGTCTTACTGCTTGCCTTGCTGATCGGATTTGAGTTGGCTTGGTTGTTTAACTGTTCCCCTGTTGTGCTAGTGCCAATCGGTTTCAGCTCAGTTCTTGCTGTCTAGAGGGAAAATACGATGGTTAAAAATTAGGCCCTATGAATAAGATCGTTATTGAGCTGAGAATAAATGTTGATGAATGGTCGAAGTTGAAACTTGAGACATTAATCTAGCAAGCTGTATTATCATTGTTGGGCCTAAATTAAAAGTGACGATGAAGTTTAACATCTAGGCTGGAATATAAATGTAAATTACAAGGACGGATACAAGTTGGGCTGGATAAAACGTGCGCAACTAATAATTAATTAATACTTAAAGATAAAAAATGGGAGATGATTATATGATCTGCCTCAATAATGAAAATCCGAACAGATACCGTGGTTTCAGAGGCAGCCTATGATCCCAAATACATTAAAACACCAACACATTTAATTAAATAAAAATATTAATTAAATTTAAGTTTAATTGAATTTCTTTTCTTTTAATTTGAATTTTTATTTTTAATTCTAGTTGTATATAATATATTTTCTAATTAATGAAAATAATATTAAAATATAAAATGAGATATAATTAAAGAACATGATATAAATAATTAGGGATTATAAAATAATAAACAAAGTATAATAATAATTTATAATATAACATATATATTAATCAATTTCTCTATTTTAATAATTAAATAATATTAATTAATATATAAATATATATTAATCAATTTTTCTATTTAATAATGGAATAATGTTACTAAATATATAAATATATATATTAATCAATTTCTCTATTTTTAATAAAAATAATATTAATTATATAATATTATATATTAATAAATTTCTCTATTTTTAAATAATTAATTATTCTAATTATAATTAAAATAATTAAGGGATAACATTAAGCTAACTTAATTAATTTAAATAAATTAAATTAGTTTCATTAATCGAAATAAATATAATCTCAAAACACCAACGCACTTAATAAAATAAGAATATTTAATTTAATTAAATTAAGTTAATCGAGTTTCGTTAATTTCAGTCACATCTATTTTATTTTCATATAACAAACCTATAAATTATAAAAATAATATTAGCATGTAAAATAAAATATAACTGGAGAATATAATTTAAATAATTAAGATTTACAAAATAATAATTAAAATATAATAAAAATTTATATTATAAAATATATATATTAATCAATTTCTCTATTATTAAGAATACAAATAGAAACAATAATGATAATAATAAATGCTATAAATATATATTAATTAATTTCTCTATTTCTAAATAATTGAATTTTCTAATTTTAATTAAAATAATTAAGTGATAATGTTAAGATAACTTAATAAATCTAAATAAAATTTAGTTAATTATATTTATCAAAATAGATATAAGTTAATTATAAATTTTAAATAATAACGCTCCCGTCTCCGAGTCCGGTATACCCTGACCCCAAACCAGACCCAATATGAATAGGATACTCGCCAATTTAATTTATTTTGACTTCATAGGTTCTCGAATCTTATCTTGACGAGCCGACCAAAGAGTACACTTAGGATGAGACGGCTGACGAGATCGTGAGCGTCATCGGAGACTAAGCAATCTAACGCTACCGACCTGATCGAATTATTCTCAGGTACGGTTTCCTGAGATTTGATTTTCTTTCTTCAGAAATAGGAACCCAAACCGAAAATAAAACTGTTTTTAAAATAAATCTGAATTACGGTGTTTTCTGACCAAAAATGATTAGAGACTTAATCTGACCTGTCATGTGCATCCGATAAATTGACCAGCATATTCGAGACATACCCGCATTCACATGTCATATCATGTCATACTGCATGTAGACAGGATAGGAGTAGGACTCGGAAAATAGTCCCGAGATAGGACTAGGTTAGAATTAAATAAATAAAATTATAGATTATAATTAGTAGGTTAATATTATTAATACCACTAATTATTAATTAAGTTAGGCAATTAATCATGCAAAATGCATGGGAAAGTGCTGAGAGACGGGCCGGGTGATCTCAGTCTGAGGTTGTCTTGTATAACCAGACCATCGGGTTATATTCCTTTGGTCTGTATATACACTCCGCACCTTTGCTTGTCGGTTATCCACCGACCCCGTCATTTGGCGGGTTCGGCCGTGCCAGAGTGTTTTTCTTTTGATCAGTATTATATTTTTATTATTCTTAATATGATTATAATTTTTAAATCCAAATTTGAGCGATTAGGATACCATGTCTTTCAGTGTTTAGTGTGGGCGGCCATATCCGAGTCTGGATTCTACCCTATGTTGTTATTTCTCGGGATGCGGTCCTCTGGCCCCTAGTGGGTACAGTGTAGGCTCTCATTTGTATCATATGTCATTTTGTCATTTCTCGGGATGCGGTCCTCGGACCCCGGTTGGTACGGTATATAGCTCCCCGCTTTGGGATGCGGTCCTCGGCCCCCGGGTTGGTACAGTGTAGGCTCCCATCTGTATTATATTTCATTTTGTCATTATTTTTCGGGATGCGGTCCTCTGACCCCTAGTTGGTACAGTGTAGGCTCTCATTTGTATTAGTTTTCGATTTGTTATTTTCTGGGTAGTTATATCCTTTTGACGATATGACAACTGAAGACATACTTATCCGCTTGCTTTTATTTTTGTAAGTTGAATTACCAGATTTAGCAGACCAGAGTACGTGCTTATGCACGCTCACTCTCCTAGGGCGTTATCGACTCGGGAGCCTGAATTATCGTTTATGCGGCATTGGCGCCGCATAAACATAAAGTCCTAAGTTCGTAAGTTGGGTCGCTGGTGGCGCCCGCTTAGGCAAGGCCCAAGTTCGTAAGTTGGGACGTTGGTGGCGCCCGCTTGGGATAGATCTGGTGATTTGCAAATTGGGATATTTATTTCGGGTGTTTGATTCTCATACCTTATATTTTATATTATATTATTATTTCCTCAGATTCTCTATTTCGGGTTTATTTACCATTTCATGTCATTCATGTAGGTGTTTTCTCAAACATGTATAAAATAATATTACATTAATATATATTAAATTATTTTATTACATTTAAATTTCGGTATCGGTATTTGGGTCCAGTCTAGAAAAGAAGATCAAATCTTAAGGCTGGATCTAAATCCGTACTGAGTAATTTTTTAAAATTACTCACGTTTCTACGGTGGTTGTGTGATCCAGGTATTTCAGGTTCGGGATTTTCTTGGAGCGAGTGCTAGGTACAGTCCTGCGTGATATCAGAGGTGCTTCGCCGCATCAGCACAGTGAGGCGGGTAGATGATTAGGGCTTATCGGGTATCGGGTTTTTGTTTCTTTCTTTGAGCTTTATTTGAGAGATTTTGCTACCTATTCCGATGGAGTTAGCCCCGCCGGTGTCTGGCGTTGTACTTACTGTATATTCTGGACTGTTATTGTTTTGTATTATTATTATTGTTTTGTTCATTCTGAGATTTATCTTATTTCATTCATTTAGCCTTTCGTACGCACGTCTCGTCGTGCGTACGTGGCGGGATTAAGCACCCATAATCCGTTCAATTTATTCTGGGGTGTGACAATACTTAAGTGCAATTGGGGCTTTGATGTATCTTGCTAATAATACGAGACCTGATATTGCTTTTTCTGTAAATGTATTAGCAAGATATAGTTCTGATCCAACACGCCGATATTGAAACAGAATCAAACATGTATTACGTTACCTTTGTGGGACGCGTGATATGGGACTATTTTATCGAAAAAAATACAAAGTCCAAACTAGTTGGATATGCAGATGAAGGATATTTATCAGATCCGCATAAAACTCGGTCACAATTCGGATATGTGTTTACATATGGCGGCACTGCAATTTCATGGCGATCGACAAAGCAAACATTGACAACAACATCATCAAATCATGCTGAATTAATTACTGTTTATGATGTTGGACGGGAATGTGTATGGTTAAGATCCATGATCCAATACATCCAAGAGGAATGCGGTCTCGAAACAGTCAGAGAAAACCCGACGGTAATATACGAAGATAATACTGCATGCATTGCTCAAATCAAAGAAGGATATATCAAAAGTGACAGAACCAAACACATCTCGCCGAAGTTCTTCTCAATACATAATTTACAGAAGAATGGTTTGATAAATATTTGTCAAATCAGATCAAGCGATAATTTGGCGGACTTATTCACAAAATCATTGCCAATAAATATTTTTGAGCAGCTTTCACATAAGATTGGCATTCGTCACTTAAAAGATGTACATTAAAATGAGGGAGAGTATTATACACATTGCATTCTTTTTCCCTTCACTAAGTTTTGTCCCATTAGGTTTTCTTAGTAAGATTTTTAATGAGGCAACATAACTGATCCAGAAGTATCAGTTAAATCAAGTTGGTCCTGAAGTATCAAAATTTAATATTTGTCTAGTAGTACAATATTAATAGTGTATAATATAAGACGAAACATCTAAGGAGGAGTGTTATAAAATTAATGATAGATGTTTCACCTCCTCCAACTCCTCTCATTCCTCCACCTCCTCCCATAATGATAGAAGTTTTTCATTCTCTTCACCTTCTCCTTAATTCTAGATTTAATTTTGTATTAATTTTCTCTTTTATTATATGATGTTTCTCTAGCCTATAAATAGAGGTTTGTATATTATTGATGGTGATATAGATCTCTAGATGAGATAATATAGAAATAATATTTTAGCCTCTCATAACTTTTGTGTTTTATTTTTATTTTATATCACAAATAAATTTATAAAGTATTTGACTTAATTCTAAAAAAAAAAAAACTTACATTTATACATCTGAGAGAATCTAGTCCTTCAAGCAAATCACTGCCTCTGCAAGCTCAGGCTCACTCCTTTCTCAAATACTCTCTTTCTCCTTTTAATTTGCACAACGTATCTACTCTCCCTCTCCCTCTCCCTCCTCCTATCCTTTGGTTATAAATTCACTCGTTCCTCTATTTTCACCGCGCACACAACTATTTTGTCTCTCTCCGTCTCTCCCTTTTGCACTTGCTCTGTCTCTGATAGTTGCTCCCCGGTCTGATTGTGATGGAATCAGGTAGCTATGAGATTAATCTCTCAGACATAATTCTGCCAATTCTGAACTGAAGTTGATACATTTCATTTCGTGTCTTGTTCTTCGTTACTTTTTTGAGTTAGAAACCAAGCCTCACTTCAGACGCCCCGCTCTGATTTATCCAGGTTTTCTTTACCCAAAAAAATCCCTGTTTTATTGAATTTTTTTCAAACTATTGTAAATATTTTTTAGTTCAAATTTGAGTATATATCGATGATTTTCAATATTTTACTTTCTTCTTGTGAAAATTTTAATCATAGATTTTACTTTCCTCAATATTTTACTATTTTAGTTCAAATTGTAAAGAAATTTTGTTTTGTTTCTGTTATGATGTCTTAATTAGTCATGATTCATCTGACTCAAATGAAATAGGAATACAAAATTAATCTTAGATAATTATGACTTGATTGATATATTAGAGGGTAACAAGAAATATTGTTTATTGGGGTTAATCAGAATTTAGGAATATGTGCCTTTTCTGTTGCTGGACCGATTGTTTTGGTCTTTCAATTGATCCTTAATTTTAGTCCATCCGAAAATAAGATTGATTTGACAATGTGAGTTTATTTGGTTAATTTTTGTGGTTTTTTCTGCTATTTTTGAATGATACTGACACTTATTTTCTGAGTGAGAGTTCTGAGTTCTGACGCTTCTCGTCACATATTAGTTAATAGAGAATTTTTGTTTCTTAAAATATGATCTTGTACAAACATGAGAATGATAAATAGTAAATACACAATTTCTGTTTAACAAAAACCTCATGTCATCAGGGCGCTCAGACTTGGCAGGTTATGAGAACCATTAAGAATAAATCACACAACCCCAACCCACTCACACAAAAAAGATTAGCCAAATGAGAGAATTTCTAAGCAGAGCATGTTTTCAGTTGATCAAGCAACGGACTGCTCAACTGACATAAATCAATAACATTACCCCAATGCCATATTTAATCGTTAGTCTCACCACTCGTCTGGTTCATGACCTCTCTTGCATCATCATCTCGTCCCATTTTTAAAAGCAGTTCCAATATTGGAGAGGAGGTTGCTAAATCGGTCTTTATCCCTTCTTGTTTCATTCTCTTGAGAACACACACAGCCTCATCTACCTTTCTGCTCTTAGCATATGCTTTAAGCAAGGAAGTGTAAATCGAGTGATCTGGGGCAACATGATTAAGCTTCATTCTTTCTAGAATATTCATCACATCATCAATTATGCCATCATTAGCATAGCCCAGAAGTAAAATTCGATATGAAATATAATTTGGTTTGATACCTCCATATACCATTAAGTCGAGCAACTTTTCAGCTTCCTTGCTTTGGCCTTGTTTGCACATAGAATCCATCAATGATCCATAAGTAACCTCATCAAGCGAAAAGCCTCGATCACTCATATCCTTCAAAACTCTAGTCGTATCTTTCCAGCAGCCTAGCTTAGAATATCCATTGATAACGCTATTATATGTTATAAGATTAGGTGTGACGCCTTTATCAAGCATAAGGCACAATAACTTCTCTGCCTCGTCAGCTTCCCCTTTCTTGCAAAGGGCGTCCACGATGATACTGCATGTGACAGTGTCAGGCAATATTCCCTTTGAATCCATCTCGTTCAGCAACTCTTTTGCCTTGTCTAATTTATTCATCTTACAGAACCCATCTATAACAACATTATAGCTGCGGACATCAGGATGCATGACCCTTGAAATCATATCATGTAACAATTTCTCTGCCTTTCCAGTTTCACCCTTCTTGCATAATGCATCCATGACGATATTGTAAGTCACTTCATTGGGCTCGACTCCTTGAGAAACCATGCGGTCAAGAATTTCCACTGCCCTGTCCAACAGCCCTTTCTTGCACCAACCATCCACAAGAGTGTTGTAAGTCCGTACATTGGGCTTGATTCCTTCAGAAACCATGCTCTGAAGCATTTGTTCAGCATTGTCCAATAGACGCTTCTTGCACCAACCATCAATGAGAGTGTTGTAATTCACAACATTAGGCTGAAGTCCTTGAGAAATCATAAAGCAAAGCAGTTCATGTGCCTTCTCAATTTCTCCTCGCTTGCACAGACCATCAATTAGAGAGTTGTACGTGAAAACATTTGGAGCAACACCCTCCGAAAGCATTATGTCCAACAGAACAAATGCCTTACTGATTGTGCCTATTTTACAGAGGCCGTCGATAACAATGTTGTAGGAGATCACATTAGGTGCACAACCTAATCTAGGCATTTTGTCAAACAACACAGCTACAGCCTCGCTGATCCTGCACTCAGAACAAAGTCCCTTCAGTATAGCAGTGAAGGTGAAAGCATCAGCTTTCTGGCCTACCTTCAGAAATCGCCCGAAAAAGATCCACCCAAGTCCCAGTTGTTTCATTTGAGTACAGTAGCCGATCAAGATCCTATAAGTGCAAACATTGGGTGTAGGTGAGACTCCTTCAGTTTGGGTCAAGCGATTAAAGAGGGAGAAGATGGTTGCACAATGATTGTTCGAGTTCTTCATACGAACCAAGGCTGTGAAGAGAAGGTTAAAGGGATAGATGGACGGTGCAGGGTTCTTCACAGCGAGCAAGCGGTGGAAAAGATGAAGAGCATCTTCCATAGTAAGGGTGCCTGACTGGCATCGTTGTTTTACAAGCAATACCAATTGCCGAATCCCCATGACCAAGAATTCAAGGAGACTGTTAATCCCCTTGGTTCCTTTTGCTGATCCTAGTAACTTATGAATTGAATGTTCCCCTACAAGACATGAGAGCAAAGACTTCTGAATAGATTGTACATAAGTGGATTGAAAGACTAGGTAAGAGCGCAAACACAGTAGTACAATACCAGATAGAAATCAGTCCAGTACATAAGTTACATCTTCACATACGGTCATGCCCAAGGCAAACAGTCAAAATGGGAATAACTCAAAAGTTCAAAAGAATTTACAGCAGAGAAGTTGCAAGCTACCAGATTAATGACAGGCACTGCCAAATGCCTTTTGTGTGTAACACAATTTCATACATTTGATTTTTTTTTTGTATTAATGTGCAGTTAATAGGATCAGTGGTCTGCATCAAATAAACTTGACTCTGAGAAGTGAGAACAATACCAGAGTCAGGACTGTTGATGATCTGAAAGTTCACCCACAGGACTTCGCACTACTGGAACAATATCAGAGTTAATTCCTCGCATGAATACTAAGAACTTACAGAACTCTTTACCAGGATGGTACTCATAGTGTGATCACATTCTCTGACTTCTGTTTATTTATTTTTTCTTTTGTATTCAACACTACTAACCTGGTTGCAGGATTATAACATAAACCCCAGTTCATTCCTAACAATCCAATTTCACAAATTAAAATTACTGGACAAAAAATGCCTTTTCCAGGTCATTCTCTTATCATTGCCCCATAGATTTTAAAACAAAAAAAAATACGAGATACAGTTGCATAATTAGTGATTCACTGGGGTTCAAACAATCATTAATAATTGGTTTAATGTGTTGTTTCTTCATTTGAGGGGAAAAATAAATAAAGCCAAAGAAAAGTTTCACAATCAAAAGACTAGATGAACAGTATTTTAGACTGCAACTTATCTTTGCAACATCCTAGCAAACAATACAGTAAAGAAAGAGTTGACATAATTTAGAAGGTGGTACATTTTGGGCTCTTGTGCATAATGTGGTGTTAAGGGAAGAGCTCTTACCACGTTTAGAGAGAGCCCATTTGGCCTTTATTGGGAAGCACGACCGAAGTAAAAGCGTCAATATCTCTATTGGTCTTTTTAACAAACACTTGCGGTGCAATAGAGTTTTCAGAGAGGAGCAGACCTGAGGCAGTGAAGCGTGTGGGGAAGAGAGAAGTCCGGAGAGGAGAGGAGTGTTGGAAGCCTCAAGAGCAGGACTGAGGCGTGTGGCGGTGAAGCTGCTGCTCCTGGGCGAGTCGAGTGGCGGAGAGAAGGAAGCGCACACCGTACACTGACACCAGCTTCAGTAGTTCAGTCCAAAGTTGAAACAGCTACTGCAATTTCTTACAAGCTCGCCTAAATACACCTACTTACCTATTCGGAACGTATATAGGAATAGGTGCATTTAAGCCTTTAAAGTGAAAACATGGAGACATTGAGTCTGTGATCAACCTTAATTCAAAGATGCAAATGCAAGAGAGAGATGTCATGTACGCTGACGAGGGTAGTAATTTTTTTTTTAGGGGATTCAATTATCATCAAAAATGATGTCACATCGGTGCTATAAAATTAAATATTAAATAACTATTATTTAAATTCTTAAATAATAAAATTAATTGAAGGAATATTTTATAAATATCATTTTATATATGTATACAAAAAATTATATCATTTCGATATTATTTATATAGGTATCAAGCGATAATAAAATTAACGGACCAAATTTTACAATTTAGACACGTTACTTGATGGCTATTCAAATAAAGTTATTTTTATTTATTTTTCATATGCATACAATTGAGATAATATATAATACATCTAACGGTTCACATTTTTAAATTTATACATAAATAAATAAATAGATACCATGACATAAAAAAATGGTAATTGGATCCTTCTCAATTTTTTTTGACATTTTGTTTAATGCAATCTCCGACTGTAATTATGAAGCGTCAATGGGTTGGGTCATTTGGTAATTGGTGCGTCAATGGGTTGGATCATTCGGTAATTATTTTGCAATTATATTTTTTTTGTTGCTAACTTTTAAATATTGAAGATAATTGCAAGTACATTAACACCACCATCTTTGATATGAAAAAAATGACGTTGTTTATGCATCGCTGAAACCCTCAATATCAATTCAATAATGTGCTTTTACTTGATTCGTCAGTGAAACTAATAAAAAATGAAATTTAAAATATTACAAATTATGATCAAGATTTCAAATTGTACAAAGATACTATAGGTTTATCCGTTTATGTTTACATATAGACTCTTGAATTTAAATCAAGCTGCTAAATGGAATTTACAAAAAAAATCACAAATATTTCATATGTATTTTCGTATATACACAAATCTAAGAGAATTGGCTTGATTATTTTTATTTAGATATATTCTTTAGATTTTATCACCAACTGTGATAGAAATATAAAATAAAACCTAATTTTTTTTTTCAAATTTGTCAAAGCCACACTAATCATTGTAGGAGGAGCTATAAAATAAAATAAATCCTTTTTTTTGGCAATACGAGGCAACGTCTTTTATTTCCAAATACGCCCCAAAACATTTATATTCATTAAAAAACATAACAACTTGAAACATACATGGACGTCTCATTTCAGATGCCGTCATTGCAAAATTTTGTATTAAATTTAAAAGCTTTGTTGATATATACATAGTACAGACCCATAAGTTACCTATTTTTTCTCAAGTCTTTGTTGATATATACATTCAGGTGTGAATGTAAGATTTTGGTCAGATAAGATATGTAATCAAATTTAATAGATTATCAGGTTCAAATACATTAATTAATCAGATTTATATAAAATTATTAAAATAATATTTTTAACACATTAAAAATAATAAAAAATAAAACTCAAAATAATTGATAATCATAGCAATGAAGAAAAATTTCTTCTATGAGATTTTATATTTTAAAACTTTTATATAATTCTTTCATTATCCATAATATTAAAAAAAATTCTCAATGAAAAGTAATCAGATAATTTGGTGGAATAAAAAATTTAATCCAGGGTTAGATTAATAAAATTTTAACTTAAAAATATTATTTTTTAAAATCCAACGGGATCAGTTGACACCCCCATCCATTGCATCCTCCCCTGCATACATTACAGTGCAGCAAAAAAGAAATGCAATCAACATTTTAAAATAAATAATCAATTACTACTTTCATAAGCGATTTTTAACTCAGCATGACAGGAATATTCCAAAAAAAAAAAAAACTCTGATCCATAGCAGAACAGCTCATAATTAAAAATAAAAAATAAAAATTAAAGGACACTTGTAGGAAGAGAAATTCAACCGATTAAATATTGACAAAAGAATATCCATTGCTGAAACGATGCAAGGCACATAGCCACAGATATACTTCGTCAACTATTTAATGGGAACGTATTTGTTCTGTTAAAATTTACGTGAAAGCAATGTATGCACCTACAGTTGGATGGAATACGCTCCGAACCATCAATTGATTTACAAAAAATGAGAATGCTAAATCCACAACCAAGATGCAATCACAATTTAACATAAACCTCATATTATCCCACCCACCAACAATTGTAAGTTACAGGGAACAATTAAAAAAGCACAGGACCTCAACCCACCAACACAAAAAAGTATTAGCAGAACAAGAGACATCAAAATTACGGAAGTCGATCATCTCCATCCTAATTCAGCACTTCAGTCATTAGTCTAACCACTCATCTGGTCCATGAGCACTCTTGCATCATCATCTCGTCCCATTTTTAAAAGCAGTTCCTATATTCGAGAGGAGGTTGCTAAATCAGGCTTTATCCCTTCTTGTTTCATAGCTAAACTGATATATCATCTATAGGTTGATATACTGATTAGCACTCTTCTACACTTTTCTCCTTGCTCTAAAATTTATTTATCCAAATAAAATATTATTTACTTTTTGCTATCGCAAGGGCTGCAAACAAATCCAAAGTTTTTAAACTTTATAGTCAGTTCCCTGCTTGCTTCTCAAATCGGCCAAATAAAATACATTATTCTTGCAAGATATATATATGCATGTTTTTTTTTTCTGATACCTTCAATTAAAATAAAGATCTGTTTCAATTAAATTTGGAAAAAAAATTATGAAAATGCTTACCCGAAATCTCTTTTTTTTTCTCTGAGTTGAACCCCAAGTTAAAACATACAAGTGAAATGAAGCCCGCATCTATTTTTGATGTTCCCATAAAGTTAGTTTAGCCAGGTCTCATTGAGTCATTGGGTTTCTACTACAAACTGGGGAATAGATTGTGTAATGTGCTTAGAATGAAAAGAAAAATAAAGTTTAACATGAATATTCAATGGCCTCCCTTCAAAAATTCTGCTGGAAAATAGCAATTATAAGAACAACCAATGTCTGTCCAAGAAGAACGAGTTTGTGTTTCCAAATCTGCATGAAGTTTCACTCTTCTCATCAGGTACTAATAATACGCATCAAATAAAGCAGTTCGTATTGGAAATCATGTTATTTTTGTATTTTCTAAAAATTATTTGGAAGCACCGTACGCGGGCTCTGTTCGTACCAACTACTAGAGATAATTTTAACCATATAAAATAACAATTTCGTTCCGTAAAATATAGCAGTTAAAACTTGCTAAGCTGTCTAAGTTGTTGCATAGCATTCTTCTCGATTAGTTAAAAATACTGTCATTTGGCTTAGTGTTTTGCTATGTGATTTGATCATCTAAATTTCAATCTCACCTAACTACTGAAAGTTTCCTTTTCAAAAAAAAAAAAAAAAAAATTGAAAGAACTATGTAATCATATATAGTTTTGGTTAGCATATACGGTCTGAACCCATGGATAATAAATGTGGATCAATTTTTGTGAAGATCTGGCAGAGGGATCTTGTTCTCCTTTCTGCACACTGCTAAGTGCTAACTGTTAGTCTGTAAAGTATGTGTATCCAAGATTTACATCAGAGAAGAGAGCTCATTTTGTTTACATCAGAAAACTGCTTCAAGCAATCAATAATTATATAGCTCTTTATACAGTGATTCTCATAGTAGCATAGATACAAAAACTGCTTCACAATGCAATCGATAATTTCATACATACATCCTCACTATGCAAAATGAAAAATTCACTGTATCAGTCATTACCCAACATACCGGAGCAAGACACCATCATTTCCAAGTACGAAACCCTTGCGGTCATTAAGGAATCTGCAATAAAATAGCAATTATAAGAACAACCAATGTCTGTCCAAGAAGAACGAGTACCAAACTTGATTGGTTACCATGGCAATTTGATCACCCACTTTCTCATCCTCTTTTATAAATTTTTGCCTCCTCAATGAAAAACATATTCAAAATTGCAAAAATAGTGACTTCAGGTTGGTAGGGGTCAACACAGTTCTGTGAGAATACAACAACAAAAGAAAAAAAAAGTAAAATGCAATTACTTGACATTGTAGAGATTAGCAGCTATATTATCAGCCGCCTTATCACGTATCCAGTTCTTCCCGCCATTTCTCGATTTCAGCAACACACCACTCCCGCCTGCTGCCCATGCTTCCTCCTGAATTTTATATTTTTATTAGATTTCCTAAGTAGATTCTGTGTCCTTTATTACTTCTTTTATGTTACTATGACATTTCTGAGAAATAAAGAAACAGGGAGAAAATTCTTCATAGGCAATTTAAATTACCTGTGAGCGGAAACCCACATCTAAGAGACCAAATCCTCGGCTCTGCACCGGAACTTCTTCAAAATCTTCTGTTATCTGAAATCAATACCAATGCATCTTAAATAAACGCACTTAGAAAGGCATTTAATGATGTACTGGGTATTATTATTTTTTGTTTTTTGTAATAGTTGGTGTATGCAGAACTATTTCTCTTGGCAAAAACTTTTTAAGTACTCTGAGCTGTAGTAACCATAGGTATGAGGTATTGTATTTCTACTTTCAGGTGGCTGTTTAGCTTCTCAATAGTTTCATCTATCTTGAAGCCAGAAGGTAGGGTGATTGATGCACTGGATACTATTATTCTGCTAATTATATGGTTCCACTGGAACCAGCATATGGAGATTGTTTTTTTTTTCCAAAAAGAAAGCATTTTAATGCATCACAACAAATTCATTTAGGCTCACATTCAAAGTTTGTTATTTTACATTGCAAGAAAAACTGATGATACTTCCATGATCCCATAGTATAAAAAAAATATATATATATATATATTGCATGAAGTGTAGAAAGCATACACCAGTTCCTTTGCTGAGATATAGGCCACCGCCTCGCACCAGAAGCCAAAGACCGCCATCAGCTCTCCACCCCATGTTTTGTATGCGCCTCGCCACTGTTCTATTATGGGGTTGCCAGAAAAGCTGCACAAGTATGCAAAAACAACTTAAGATGAAGATTGAAGGGCAATAAACTCAGTACCTTGGTAAATGTACTGTAATCAAGGCTAGTGTGTACATCAAAAATCTAGTTCCCTATAGGTTGGAAATCAGTGTACTGCTTTTTTTCTACAAAAAAATAATAATAAATATTGCATGACACATCCAGCCATTGCAAGTTAGGTCTCAGGTCTATTCTTATTTGAAGAAGTGACACATACTACAACAATTTGACGTTATTCATACAATGTCTCTACTTCATTCAGAAACTAAAATTTTTCTTTCTGGAGTGTAGTTTATTTTTTCAATGACTTGTAACCAAACAACCACAAATTCTTATTGACAGTAATACACAAGAAGAGGATGTATAGACGAAGACTACACAAGAAGTTACATAGCATTTGATTATAGACGACTCATGTAATATAGTCAGT
This sequence comes from Schoenoplectus tabernaemontani, assembly GCA_037127355.1. Classification (NCBI taxonomy): domain Eukaryota; kingdom Viridiplantae; phylum Streptophyta; class Magnoliopsida; order Poales; family Cyperaceae; genus Schoenoplectus; species Schoenoplectus tabernaemontani. The sequence goes on from CM073749.1 coordinate 16,403,729, forward strand.
TAGAGATTGTAACTAATTATAAACAGAATTGTAACTGATTAGTGACTGTACATAGAAACATTATAAATGTACATGTTTGTAACAATGATTGAGTATGAATGAAATACAATTCAATCTCTCTCTCTACTTCTTCTATTACTCCAACAATTCTAAATTTCAAATTACAACCATTAAAAGACACAAAAGTCCAACAACCAGGGAGTCCTTAGTTCTTTTGTCACCATTAGCTGGTATGACAAAATTTTGACGTGTTTTTCAAGACATTCAAGATTTCACAGAACTCTTGTAAAAGTCTCAGTTGAAGAATTAGTCAAGACAAAAGGTACCTGGCCTGGCTCCCAGGTCAAATAGAAATTGCCACGACTTGAAACAGCAACATAGCGTCCATCAGGAGAACGGTTGACAGTGTTGAATGTTCCAGTGTAGTAACTGGCACCGCTAATTCCACTTGACACTGTTCTGCACCGCCAAACAAATGAATAGTGAGTGTGGTTAACAGTTAAAAGACTTGGCTGGATCAATAACTTAGCCAGTTAGCCAGATAAGTGCTCTAGAAGCTAAAGGACAGCTTCATATGTACCCTTGCAAATGCCAAAAGTTCATATACTATGCAATGTCACCTGTACTCTTACAAATGCCAAAAATTACGTATACATTCTTGGCTTCTTGCAAAACAACATACACTATGCACATCTTATGCAAACACATGTAACATCATATGCTACCTTAAAATGCATGAAAAAAATATATCCCTACTGGAAGTTGAGATAAAAAATTATCCTTGTATTAAATTGAAGAGAGTATTGCAAAGATATTTATCCAAAATTTTAAAGGGGCACAAAATGATTCATTGAGATATATCAGCTATTTTTATTCTTCATTAGAGAACGAGCTCAGAAAATGTTGAACCAAAATTTGTTTCACATTAATTATTATAGTAAACAACTAAAAACACTAAATTTACCTGTTTAGAGTAGCTGAGACAGTCTCCTGCACAGCAGCTTTCCAGTTATAACCCCGATTAGATGTCACATAAATTGCACCTTGGTCAGTTACCATTTCAGCGCATTTTTCACCAGTAGCTTTTATGTAAACCTACAATAAAAATTGGAGGATGTGCATTACCCATCTATATCATCTACATTTATACTTACCACAATTAATAAGAGTTTTGCTACTGAAGCTCATTTTTAAGTTAGGTAAGAGATGCTCTCACTCTTGATAATCTTAGATGGCAAGAAACACCATTTTATGCTTCATTGCCATATTAGTCAATCTGTACCATCTAGTGACTAAATGACCTGGTTTACTAGGCCTGCTTTACTACTGGTTTCATTTGACATTGTGACCCCCTTGTAAGTCCCGTTCAGTTGACATGGTTTTTGTGACTTGATTGAGTATTCATCATTGGTTTAATTGAGGCTCGTCTCCACCACTAATTTGAGCTTTAACTGAGGCTGAATTTCAAAGTTGGTAAAAGGTAGCACTTCTCTGTAGATTAGTTTTAAAAGAATAAATTAATACCATATCGCCAGGAAGCTGTGAACTGAGAGGAATTCGCTCCCAGCTCGCGCCAGCATCAGAGGTGTAGAGCAAAATTGCTGGTTTGCCAACAATCCAACCTTCCTTCCCCATGAAGCTTATGGAGTTGAACCGGTAGTTGAAGTCTTCATCCTCAGCTGATGGGATAGAGCGTGGAACCCATGTGTTGCCTCCATCCTTCGTCTCCAGTAAGGTTTGCCTAGTCCCCAGGAGAAATCCTAAAATTTCATATGCAAATTATAAAACAAATTAGTAATAAGAAAAGACATATTGACCCACAAATATAGATCAGGCTGGATCGTGGGGAAGCTTTCTGTTTGACAAAAGTATGCGTAGAAATATTTGATATTCCTTTAGATGATTGTGTGGCAGAAATAATCACCAAGTAACTAAATTTGTGTTGCCCCAACCTCTTTACCCAAGGACTAAATCCACCATTTTGTACTTAGTGAGTGTCTGATTAGTAAAATGACAGCTCTAACAGTCTAAACATAGTATATTAATGCTAAATCATGAAATCCATGTCAGTCTGTATTTTTCACATTCATCAAGATGCACACTTTTTTCACTATTTGAATATTAAAACTAATCAGAGGCCACCAATTTATTTCATTATTGTCTGTCTCTCATACACAATACGCAGTTTGATTAAATGTTAAAAAGCCAACCTTAATCCATACTCGTTAAATGGGACCCTACCCAACATGGATTCCATCACCAAGACATATGGTTTTTCAGGTTCTGCCCAGAGAAATCCATAAGTTGAGTAATGAACTAATGATGACGCTAATAAACGTTCATATTCATTTTTAAGAAACACAACACAAGATCAAACAATACAACTAGCAATTCACAAGATTGTCCAGACAGATAGATTAACCAGACACGTTAACAGGCTATGCCTTTGAACAGTAATATAGTACCCAGTGATAATTTAAAATGTGCAACTAACTAAACAAACTACAATACCAGAACAAACCATTGGAGACCTACTCTGAAAACTAGCAAAAAAAAATAAACATCACAAAGAAAAATCAAACCATGAGAGGGGTCGTCAGGTACAAAAGAAATGTCGAGCAAAACAACACCAGGGTCAATTGGGAGATAGACACGCTCCCACTCGGATAGCTGTGGGAACTCATCGGCCTTAGCCTCCTTTCCCAAAGGCGCAAGCGCCAGAGGCACCGCTGCAGCCACGGCTGCAACTGTCTCAGTTACAAACTCTCGCCGAGTTTTGGAAATGGAGTTGCTGGATGGAGATGAGGAGGAGGTAGCTCTGGGGATGACAAAGCGGGATGTTCTTCGTGTTGCCTGGGATTTGTGAAGAAAGGGGGTGATGTCTGTCAGATGGAGGCTCGCCATTGGAAGTGGATGTTGGAGTTGAGCTCAGAGAGAGCGAGAGAGAGAGATTGTGGCTGAGCTTTCGGGGGGAAGTGTCGCGCTCTCTGCCTCGAGCTTTCGCAATTGGAACGTTTCGTTTGCTTTTGTTTCTTATCCACGGGTTGTTTTTCGACCGACGATTACATTTATATATATAATTTAATTTAAGATTGATAAAAAGGGGATGTAGCTCAGATGGTAGAGCGCTCGCTTAGCATGCGAGAGGTACGGGGATCGATACCCCGCATCTCCATCGTTTTTTTCTTTGCTTTGTCGTGTTTTTGTATCATTTTGTCTCTCCTTGCAGAGCAAAAATGTTGCATGTGCTTTTCAATATGGCCTACGCCTTCTAAGGTTGCAGATCCTAAAACAAGAAATCGATCTACAGCGCAGCAAAAGATCTCCCAAATCCGATCGGATCGTTTCAAAGGAGTTGTCACGTGCTATCGATGCAGAGAGCGTAATCACACCTCTAGAGATTACCGTAACGCACTCATTTGCTTTGAATGTGGACGATTAGAGCATCTCCAACCCCAGTTGCTATTAAGTTTCTAATCTTACGTGTCATTCTCTAATTTTAATTTCAGCATTGGAGCGCTAGTTGCTAAATTAGAAATTCGAAGACCGGTTTCTAATTTAGAAACTCTGTTCTAAAGTCCACATCAGATTAGCAATTGAAAGAGTTTCAACGATGGAGCAAATTATTCGCTAGTGTAAATTAGCTCATTTCGTATGCGACCATTTGGCGCGTCAAATTTACCTCACGAGCGAAATCCTATCTGGCGCTTCAAAATTAGAAAACATGATTCAGCGTTGGAGCAAATAATTGAGTTTTAGAAACTCTCCGTTCAATTAACTGATGTGGCTTAAATAAGAGTTTAGAAATGGTTTGAGCGTTGGAGATGCTCTTAGGCCATAAATCGAAAGATTGTCGTGCTATTGTTGCCCTTAGTCTCGTAACCCCAAAGAAACTCATCCGAAATCGATGGCGATCTACAGCAAGGCTGATGAGTATGCTGTTCTTAAGCTCTTTCCAAATGAAAAAAAACACGAAGCTACAAGTTACATTGGATAGAAGCATAGTTATTACCGACGAAAGGCAACTGGGAGCCTTGTATATTCAAAGCTCATCTGCAACAAAGATTTCCGATTAATGGCTTCCAATGGGTTGCAAGATCGATACCACACAATAGGTTCCTGATAGATCCTCCAAATCCAGTATGGAGGGCTACTGCTATTGAATTTCGAGAACTGGATTTAGGGGGTATCCGGTTCCCAGTGGAAGCCTACAACAAGGTGAACCATGATATCCAAGGTCATCCATCTATTCCGACGGTGGTAAATATTAATGGTCCGTTTGGTAAATTAAGAAATAATTTTTGAAGAGTGGTAATTTTAAAAGAGTGATAGAATAATATTTTGTTTGAAAGAATGGTAGAAGAGTGATATTTTGATTATTCGGAAGAGCGAAAATGTCGTTTCGCAGTTGTTATTCAGAATAGTTAAAATATGAATAATTATGATACTAATAATGATGATGATAATAATAATAGTAAAATAATAATCATAATAGTAAGATAATAATAATAAAGTAATAAAAAATAATCATAATAAATAATAATATTATAATAGTAATATAATAAAAATATAAACATAATCATAATATAGTAATATAATAATAAAAAATTATAACTACAATCATAATTATATTAATATAACAATAATAATAAGTAATCATAATTTTAATAATATAATTATAATATAATAATCATAATCATAATCATGATAATAATAATTATATCATAATCATAATAATATAATCATAATCATAATAATATAATAATAAAAATATAATCATAATAATAATAATAATAATAATAATAATAATAATAATAATAAATTAATCATAATTATAATAAATATATAATAATATAATACAACATAATAAAATAATCATAAAGTAATAAAAAATAATCATAATAAATAATAATATTATAATAGTAATATAATACAAATATAAACATAATCATAATAGAGCAATATAATAATAAAAAAATATAATTATAATAATATAATAATAATAAGTAATCATAATTTTAATAATATAATCATAATATAATAATCATAATCATAATCATGACAATAATAATTATAGTCATAATCATAATAATATAACCATAATCATAATCATAATAATATAATAATAAAAATATAATCATAATCATAAAAACAATTAATTATAATTATAATAATATAATAATAAATTAATCATAACTATAATCAACATAATAATATAATATAAAATAATAAAATAATAATAAGTAATAATAATCATAATCATAATCATCATAATATAATAATATAATAATAAATAATCTTGATCAGAATAATATAATAATAAAATAAGTATATTTATATTCATAATATAATAATATAATATTAAAATAATATTTATAATAATAATAAATAATATAATAATACTAATGGTAACGATAATATAATAACAATAATGATAATAATAATTTTATAATAATAATATAATGATAATAATAATAATAAATAATAATCATAATATTAATATAATAATAAATTATAATCATAAATATAATATAATAATATAATAATACTAAATCTTAATCATAATCATAATATAATAATATAATATAATATAATCAAACAATAATTGCTCTTCCGACGAGAGCTAATCCGGTATTCCACCTATAAGTTGGTATACCGGATTAGCACTATTCTGTACTCTTCTATTTAGTCTAAAATTCGTTTGGCAAATTATTTCGTCGGAATAACAATTTTATTCCTACTTTTTACTATTCCATAGTGTGCCAAACAAACCCTAAAGGGCTTACGTACCATTTTTTCAAGAAACAAGAATTCGAACGAATAACAGAGGAGCTAGGAGGAGGTATCTTACTGGATGTTGATCTCCGGTCAGGTAACCATTATGATTTCTCTATCCTAAGAATGAAAGTAGTGATTTGCGATAGGGAAGTAATACCTCCGTTTAGGAAACTTAAGTTTACGGAAGAAAATGGAGTTGTTACCTTGTTGTTTGAAGTAGATGAGGATCTTACCATTGAATTGAATTGGGAGGATAAAGATCCGTCAGTTTTTTATTAATAATAATTATTATTAAATTAATATTATTAAAAATAAGAGTGAGAACCGTAAAATTTTAAATATACGAATGATAGCGCGTCACGGCCAGTGACGCGTTTCGTCCAAACCCCGCGCAAGTGAGATGGAGAGGCGCTGCGCGTTTTATATATATAAGAAGCAAACGCGCCACTGAAAGTGGTGCGTTTCAGAAAAATAATGAAATGCGCCACTGACAGTGGCATATTTCATAAAAATAATGAAATGCGCCACTAGCAGTGGCACATTTCAAACGCGCCACTGACAGTGGCGCGCTACCATTCGTATATTTAAAATTTTACGGTTCTCACTCTTATTTTTAATAATATTAATTTAATAATAATTCTTATTACTAAAAACTGTAGATCCGGGTCATAAGAGGAAAACGTTTTGGAAAGAGAAAAACAAAGATAACAGTTCTGACAATAATGACTCCCATACTAGATCCAACAAACTGGCACAAAAAAAAAGAGAAATTAGGTGATAATAGCAACTAGTATCATGGAAACAACAAAATAATATTATTGTTGAGGAAAACACGTTAGAAACATTTAACCCAACAAATAAAGATGTGTCTGAAAATATTATTGGGTTTTAGAATACCTAAATCCCGTTAATACTCTAGCTGTGAAAATACCGTAGAATAAATTTTTTACTTCTACTTAAGTTAGGGATTAAAGTATGTCGGATGATTACTGAGAGATACATATATTGAATCCTTTACAAAAGACAGTAAAATATCATTTTACTTCTAATTTAAGTTTAGGGTTAAAGTGGTATATCGGATGATTACCGAGAGATACACACCTCTTTAACCCTTTATTGATCTACTCCATAATTAATTTCTAAGACACTAATCTACTTAACAATTAAATATATTAATATAAGATGTTATACCTCGCTTTTAAATTTCAATTACAATGAAAATCGACTTGTCTCGGAGCACCAAACGTTTGATGCCACTGTAGGTTATCCACCAAGACTGACCAGAGAGCGGCTTATTTCTTTTGCTAGAAATATCATAAACCGCAGTTTTTCACAAAAAAATACTATTCACCGAGAAAAAGACAAAATAGTACTATTCATGACTCATAATTATTCTGTTTAATAAATGTGCAGAAATACCGTAACTTTCGTAAAAATACTATTCACCGATCCCGTGAATTCTGAAACAACCGTATACCGAGAGAGAGAAAGTAGAACTGATTTGGTGTATCTTTCTCTCTCACCCCACAATGTGAGATTGTCAAATTACCAAAATACCCTCATGAATAGTAGGGAGGTTCCAAAGTGAAAAGACCAAAATACCCTTAAAGTTCATCCAATTTACCAAAATGCCATTGGGCTTTTGACCAAATTACCGAAATACCCTTGGGTTTTTGGCCAAATTATCAAAATACCCTTTTGAGGTCGGCATGAGCTTTTCATGGGCCTTTTTGGGCTTTTCGGTTTTTGGTCTTTTTAATTTTGGGCTTTTCTGATTTTGAGCTTTTAATTATTAATTAAGGCTTTAATTATAAATGGGCTTTCAACCCAAAATTTAAATCCATAATTAACATTTAAAATTCAAATCAAATATATATATAATTGTCATGTACAATTATATTTTTCTCGGTTGTTGTTTTGGTTAATTTATACGACGTGTCCAACACGTTATAAATTCAATCTGGTTTTTGTTTCTTGTCATCTCTATGACAAATATAATTTAATTATATCATATATAATTAATTATAATCATCTTATCAATAAGATTCTCCGATTAACTCCTATACGGTGTGACCCGACAAGATCCGTGTTATGTTGGTAAATAGAGTTAAAATCATTTTAACCTCTATAATCATATGAGGCATCTGGCAGAATGCACTATGACCATCCAATTACACAGATGATGTTGTACTGTACTATATCATGATCTAGTAAACTATTTACTTGTATTTAATTCTTTTATCTCATAACTATCAAATCAGTTTCAAGGTAGGTATGTGTCATCATTGCAAACTTAATCTTTTCTTGATCCTGAATAAATTATCAAATATAATTACTCTTGTAATTATATTGCTAGCAGATAATCTTACTCTATCAAGGGGCCCAGTGATGCTATAATTCGTATATAAATATGAGGGACAATAGTACTTTTGGCAAACCATCTCTTCCTCCGCATAAATTATGTATACCGAAGAGTTACCTTTATAGCCACCTTTTACAAATAATATTTGGTAGAAATCACACACATACATATCTTATGTAGGAAAGATGAATACCTCATACTTTAAAAATTAACACCGAAAGAAAACATTAATGACACGAACATAATTCCATTTAATGTTTCATTCGGGGTCAGTCAAATATGATGTTCCTAGAACATCTATCTATGTGATTAAAATGATAACTTTTTGTCTATGGTCTGTAAAACTTGATCATCATTTAATCCACATACTAACATGATAGCGGTTAATTAATTACCTATGTTAGTGACTTTTAAGAGTGTATTCTATATTATGAAGTTTCACAATTCCAGTCATGAACTCGAAATGATTCATAAATTTAATAATACTCAAGGAAACAAAATATCATTTAAATATCCAATTCATGAACAAAGCTTTATATAACAAATTTATCGTATTATTGACTTCAAGATTATTATAAACTAACAGATATTGTGGTAGAAAGGATAGAGATGGGAGACACAATCCCTTTAGAACCAGTTGAGAATGTGAAAGTGAAAGAAATTCCTTTAGAACCAGTTGAGACTGTGAAAGTGGAAGAAATCCCTTATCTCGCTTCTAATAAAGATAAAAGGTTTCCAAGAAGGTAGAATATCTTAGTGATCAGAATATGACCATTATCACTTTCAATGGGAAAACTTCTGGTACCAATGAAACCTCTGAACTGAAAATCTTACATGTTCAACCCATTAGACATGAAGCCCCAGTAGATAATAGTCCTCCCCTTCCTCCTCCACCACCTCCAAGACAGAGCTCTAGGATAAAAGGGAAGTTGACGATCTAGTATGTTACTGGATCACCAGTTCCAGCCCCCATATCAGAATAAGCTTCCTCTCTTAAGGGCAGGTATAGATTATCTAATTAATAATTTTCCATATCCTCAATATTCAGATGATGAGATAGTCAATATGTTTACAGAATGTGAATTCTCATTAGAATCTAATGATAAAGTTAGATTAAAAATAATTAAACATTTTAGATCACTCAATAAAGTATAATTATCACACATTCTCAATAACATTCTTGACAAATTAAGTAATAACATCAATGAGGTAGATTAAGTACAGAAGTACTTCCTTTGGTAGTTTATTTTTATCATGAACATTAATATTTTAAGCTGGAACATTAGAAATTTAGGTAAATCAAAAAGAAGGCTTTTAGTTAAAGATATTCTACTAGAACACAAGATAGACATAGTTAGTCTATAGGAAACTAAAAAAGATGTATTTAGAGATAGAACACTTAGAAAGTTCAGTTTAGATATTACAAAATGGATTAATTTGCCATCTAATGGTAGCTCTGGAGGTATACTAGTATGTATTAATGAAAACAATTTTGAAATTATAGATTACTGGATTATACAATTTTCAATTAATATTATTATTAAAAACAAAAATTCAGAAGTTACATGGTTATATACAATAGTTTATGGCCCTCCTTCACAGGCCAAAAGAGTCAATTTCGGAAAGAATTACAAGATATCAGAGTTTTATCAACATTACCATGGTTAGTAGGAGGGGATTTTAATGTGGTTAGAAATAAACAAGAAAGAAAGGGTTTAACTTTTAATCACTCTGTTAGTAGAAAAGTTAATTCTTTTATATCTGAAAATTCTTTGAAAGACATGAGACCTAGAGATAGATTGTACACTTGGTCTAATTTCAGATCTAACCCTTCATTTGTTTGTTTAGATAAGTTTCTTTGTACTATAGAATGGGAAAACGAGTTTTCTAATTATTTGTCTAAGTCATTACCTAGATACCAATTAGATCATAATGCATTAATTATTAAAATTAGCACAACCATTTCTCTGAATAATAATGTAATTATAAATTTTGATAAAAAGTAGTCAGTCCAAGAGGGTTTTTATGAATTATTAGTGACATGGTGGCAAGCTTTTCCTTTAGATAAATTTGATGTTGGTAAGAGTTGGCAACTAAAATTACAATACCTTAGGAAAAAATTTAGAGGTCGGAATTACAATTACAAAGGTTTAAAAAAGAAAGAAAAGAAAACCTATTTAGAAAATTTGAATAAGTTAGAAATGTTACAAGAATTAAGGGAGTTAACAAAAGATAAATTTTTAAATTGGATTGACAATACTAACAAATTAGATCAAATATATAATGAGGAAGATTTATATTGACAACAGAGATCTAAAATAATGTGGCTTTTACAGGGGATCTTAATACAAACTTTTACCATTCAATAGTTGATAATAGATATAGGAAAAATTATATTTTTTTTCTTTCGAATTGGATGGGCAAATGTCATTTGATCAAAACCAGATAAGATACCATATTTTAGATTATTATAAGCAACTTTTAGGCACTGAAGATGAAAGGTTAGTATCTCTAAATCCAAAATTATGGGAACCAAATAAGAAATTATCAGATGAGATGAGTGGTAACTTAGAAAGAGAATTCACTATGGAAGAAATTAAAAAATTTATATTTGAATCCAATGAAAATAAATTTCTTGGTCCAGATGGATTATCATTTCATTTTTATCAAACATATTGGGAAGTTATTAAAGATGAGATTTTTACTGTTGTAAATGCTTTTTATAATCACTCATTGGATTTATCTAAATTAAACTTGACAACTATTATATTAATTCCTAAAAAAACTGAATGTACAAATATAAAAAATATAGACTAATTAGTTTGATTAACTGTAGTAGTAAATTTTTTACTAAATTACTAGCAAACAGGTTATCTAATGTGATAGATAATCTTATAGATTACTCACAAACTGCTTTTATAAAAAGGTAGAAGTATTTTTGATAATATAGTTTGTGCCCAAGAAATATTACATCAGGTCAAACAAAACAAAAGTAAAGGCATATTATTAAAATTAGATTTTGAAAAGGCATTTGATAATGTAAACTGGAATTTTCTTTTAGAAATTTTAAGAGCTAGGGGTTTTGGTGGGAAATGGATTAAATGGATTACAGATATATTACAAAGTGATCAAACTAATATTAAAATTAATGATTCAATAACTTCTTATTTCAAGAGTAAGAAAGGATTAAGACAAGATGATTCCTTGTCACCATTTTTATTTATTTTAGTTACAGATTGTTTATCAAATATGATTCAAAGGGCAAAATCTTTAGGGTATATTAAAAGATTAGGGAATTTTGATAATGATAATCTTATTAATCTTAATTTTACTGATGATATATTACTTTTTTAACTGCTAATTATAGAATGATAGATGCTGTTAAATTACTTTTAATAGGATTTGAGAACTTATCAGGATTAAGAATTATTTTACTAAAAGTAAAATAGTTCCTTTAAATCTAAATATCTTCACTGCCTATTGACTACTTAGGAGTTCCACTACATTGGAGAAAACTGAATATTAAGGATTGAGAATTCTTAATTAGTAAAGTTGAACAAAAATTAGCAAACTGAAAGGTAGATTACTTTCATTTGGAGGGAGATTAACTTTGATTAAAGCAGTTTTGAGTGCAATTCCAATATATTGGATGTCGATTTTTTGAATTCCAGTTAAGGTTAGAAATAGAATTGATAAACTTTGTAGAAAGTTTTTATGGTTTGGGGGTAATATTATTAGGAAAAAATATTACTTAGTATCTTGAAAATAAGTATGTAATAGTACAGTCCAGGGGGATTAGGGATACTCAATTTAAAAAAGTATGAATAAAGCCTTATAATGTAAATGGATATGGAGATATAATAATCATAAAGAAATGGGATTATCGAAGTCAATAGTTAGGGGTAGATATAATAATAGAAGATCATTAGCAAATGCCTCTAATTTTTGAAATATTTATAATATAAGTATTAACAAACATGTAGGAAATGGACAATCTACTTTATTTTGGAAAGATAGATGGATTTCAGATTGTGCTTTACAATCCCAGTTTTCATTATTATATGAATTAGTTACTGATAAAAATAGTATTGTTGCTCAAGTTATTAGTTATAATAGATTTTATTTAAATTTTGATAGAATACTTAACCCTATTCTTAGAGATCAATTACATTTCCTATATAAATTATTAGCTAATATAAGTTTAGATGAGTAAGAGGATACAATTTTATGGAGATGGAATTCAAATGGAATGTTTAGTACTCACTCTTGTTATTTATGGTTAGAATTTAGAGGTATTAGCACAAATCCTTATAGATCAACATGGGATGCTTTTATACCCTTAAAAATTAAAATTTTTCTTTGGTTAGTACAGAAGAATAAATTATTAACTAAAAAAAAATCTCATAACAAAGGGATGGAAAGAGGAAGAAAAATGTATCTTTTGTGATCAAATAGAAACCGTAGATTATCTATTTGTACAATGTTCTGTAGCACTGTGTTTATGGAATTGGTTTGCTAATTATAATACCTTTACTTTTACTTGTAATTCAATTCAAGAGTTGTGGAAATTAGATGCCTGCATTCCATACAAAAACTCTAAACTGTGTGAATTATATTCAAAAGGGTAATTGTAAAAGTATTAGAAGTTTGGGAGGTTCTATTATTGCATTAGCAAAATATTGGTGTTCCAGTAAGAATGATGATATACAAAATTCATTACATTTCATGTTACCATCTAACATTAATCTACTGCCAGTGCAGATAACAGAAGTTTTATTAGAAATAGAGTTTCCAGAGACCGTGGTTTAGTGTGGCTGAGGAGTAAAAATAATTGTGCTAATTAAGTTTGAGTAATTTCCAATTATTCTAGTAGTTAATCAGTAGAAATGCATTTTGTTCAGCTGACATTGACAGGTTGATAATAGTAGTTAGGAATTGTAAGCTTGGTGCGAGAAGAAGGTTGGAAAATTTAAGGAGACAGTAGGTTTATTTTGTTATGCTAGTTGAAGGTTAAGGAATGTTGATTTCAGTTTTTAGTTGTTGGACATTATTAATCTTTAGTGCTGTAGTAATCAGTAGAACTATTATGCTTTGTTGTTTGCAAACTTAGGTACCGAATTGTGGTATCAAAACAATTGTTTCCTAATGAAACAGGTGGTGTATACCACTTTGTGTGAAAATATGGCCTACGCCTATTCAGGCCAACCTCAGCCTTGTAAAGTTCTGCTTATCTTGTTAAACGTGTTCAGCTCAAATTATTACTCAAGCAAACTTGCTACTTTGGTTTCGTAAAGTATTTGCTCCCTCGCACTTGCTCTGTTTAATTTGCAGCCCAAAACATCGGTACATTTCTACGATAAGTAGGTTTCTTCTCTCATTTTTGTGCCTGTTTTGAAATTTTATTCCGCTTTCAACCACAGGATTATATGGCTACAGCCGATCTCTGGTAAATTGGCACCATATTGAGTGTCTTAACTGAAGTTACAAGAATCAGCATTTATTTTGGCCACCCAATTTTTTAGGGTTTATTGAACTTCTAATTTTGCCTTCTTAGTTCAGTAAAGTTTCTAAATACATCTTCAAAGTATATTATTGTAGATTATATGACAGCACATTGCACATTGCTGCAGTATGTGCCATTTTAATGCTTAATTGTGGCAGCATGATCATATGAGTTACGTATCTTCTTTTGTCTATACAAGTAGTTCCCAGTTTTATTTTATTTTGGCTCAAGCTCAGCTACTGCGCATCAATGAAAAAAGGAGTTTCAAATAATCAAAGCAAGTCTATATTACGATGCTACCGTCACCTATTAATCTCCTGACATTTGCATATTTCCTGTGGCTTATCATGTGCTTTGGCTTCTCTATGGCAGTTCATTTCAAACCTAGTCAAAAAGTTTTGAGAAATGTTACTGATAATTATTCTGAGAACCACAAATATGACTAAATTTCATGTTCAACTCTTCTCGCATAACTCAGGTTCCATTTCTTCAACTAAATTTCCCATCAAAAGTTAGGATTATTACTTATTAGAAATATTTAAACTCTACAGTGCACAGGACCCAGATAATATGGATCTCTGGCGCCAGTTATAGAGAATATAGTATTTAAACTTCAAACATATTTTTGGCGGCAGCAACAGTAAATAGGTAAATAGCAACATTGAATCAAGGCACTTCACCAATAAAACATAAGCTTTGCTCCTAAATACAATAACTATGTAATTGACAAATGTTTTCTTCCGAGCATGATTAAATATTAGTTGAACATGATCGATCATTCAGACATTCTCCCTGTTCAGAACTTCCTGGAAAAATAGACAACAGTAATTCAAACTTTCATCAAATTGGCACAACGCCCCTGTGTTTTCTCAATCCAATCAAGAATGCCGTCAAAATCTTCATGCTTGACAAAATACTTATTCTCAGTACGGTACAACTTCAACTTTTTGCATTCCTCTTTCCCACCACTTTCCTTACTAATCTCCAACTCTTTTGGCACTTCCCTCCTGACATTACCATAATAACAGTCACGAATAAAACCCACAATTTCATCAAAATTCTTTGAAGCATCCATCCACATATACGTCTTCTCATTCCTGAACCAAATTACCTGCCTCTTGGCAAAATTCCGCGACGCCTTTTGGAAAGTTGATAAAAAATCATAAAAGTACTCAGCGGAGCTTTTGCCACCTCTCTTGCGACAGTTTGATAAATATGCCATGGCTTGTCTATAGCCGATTGCACGGGTCGCAGAGTTCATATCAGGTTTAAGCCCAATATCAAGAAGCCACGCAGCCTCTGATAACAACCCATCGGGGTTCCTCACCATTTCTTCACATCGCAAGTCAATTGACCGGTACAGCTCAATGCGCGGCATGGTAAGAAAAATGCATATGAAGTCGTAATCCAAATCCTTTACATCAAGATCTGTGCTGGGGTCGTGCTTGCGAAATTCATCATATGGGATAGGGAAGGCTGAGGGAGGAGCTCCTGCTGACCTAATAATCTCCAATTTACGTCTTAACCTGTACCAATCATTGACCGGTACAGCACGTGCAGTAGGGTCCCCAGCCTGTACCACATGCTCAACACCCTCATACCAATCTCCCTTTCTTTGAATACCCTCCATCTCAGCCCACACTGCTGTAGTGACATCTAGTGTACCCTTCGGTACACCTGGCTTTCCATACAAATACCACCTCAGATACAATCCTGTGCCTCCTGTGACAATCGGTACACGTCCTTTCTGCAGCACCAACTCAGTAGCTGCACGTGCATCTTGGTAAAAATCCCCGGCAGAATAGTCCTCAGAGGGATGCAATATGTCAAGCAGGTGGTGTGTAACGTCTGCTTGGTCAGAAAGTGATGGCTTAGCAGAGCCAACGTCAAGCCCCTGGTACACAGTTACTGAGTCAGCACATATTATTTCACCATTAAGCTGTTTGGCAAGTTCCAGAGCAAGGTGGCTCTTACCAGCACCTGTGGTGCCCGAGATCACTATGACCTTTTGTTTTTCAGGAGCAGGCAGAGACGAAGCAGTTGCTAAGGTTTTCCGGAATGGTGGAGACGAGGAGTAAGTGGAGAAAAAAGCTTGGTACATGTGCTCATTACTGAAAGAACATCTACAAGAAAATTAAACAAACTGAGATTTGTGTAATGATATAAAAGACAGAAGTTTGCTATTATTAGTATGTCCCTATTAGGCAAGAATTCTACTGATCTGTTTTTGGTCGGATTCTCTTTTCTGGTTTATTCTCTGTTTTCTTGGGTTTCACCTGGTGTGTGCCAGTGTTATCAGTACCAGAGTGATTGCAATGGCACCAATACAACACACCAACATGATAATAAAACGATGTCCCCCAAGAGAAACAAAAGTTCACCATCGTCACGAAAGGAAGAGGCGAACCAGTTAACGTTACAACCATTCAGGCATTTGATCGAGCACTTGGTGAGCATCACCAGTGTGTGGTAACTATAACGAAGGCAACCTTTACTCCAGGATTTAAGAAAGAAAGAAAGAAAGAAAGAGAGAGTTCGAGAATCGAGAGTCGAGATGAGCCTAATTAAACCTGGCCTAAGAATCATTTGCTTTGCATCCGGCGTACGTAGATTGTAGAGCGATGAGTTCGAAATACCTACTTTGAACATGTGGTTAGGGGTTGGGTTTTAAATTTTTTAATCTTGGTCCCTTGGAGATTAGATATTGACTCTTTTCAACTGGGCCTGGGAAAAAGGTAAAATTTGATTAGGACCGTTGACATCGTTTTCTTTTCATAAAAGTCATCGGGCTTTTATATTTCTTCGGTATGAATATGATTTCTCGGCCCATTAATTAGGATCTCCTTATTCGGTATGAATTAAGCTAATTTCGGTGCTCAATTAAAAGCTCCGCAAGGGTTGTACTTGATTGAGTTCAATTGGTAGTACTAACAGAGAACTGGATCCGAACGCCTCTCAAACAACTAAGTTTAATGTTGATTGCAAACTTGGTAGACATTGTCTCCAACAGTGGCGGAGCTTCAACGGTTAATCACAACAATTGTGGGAAAATTTAAATATGAATTTTGATATATAGGAGTTTATTATTGTTAAATTAGAATTACTGATCTTTGATCGAACAAATTAAATAAAAAATACTCTATTTGAAGAGTTTTTTTTGCTCTCCAGGGGATGTCGTTCCGGAGAAGCGAATATGTGGGCTGGCATGGGGGCAATCAATAGTCCAATGGATAGATTACTCATTGTTTTTATTATCCCTTCTATTTTTTTCATTGTGATACTGCAGCCTTAGTACTGCCCCTTAAGAGCTCCGCCACTAAGCTCCAACAAAGTGTACCATCCCGTCACGAAGCGGGGTTATAATTGTTAGAACTTTACTGTATGGTCATGATCATCTAGTGAACCCCAAACATAAATTATATTATCTTGATCCATGCTGTGGGTCTTCCAGAGAGACACAACCTCGTCGATCTTCCTCTAATCCGATGGAGTGATTGAGAGGACCGGCGTCGATAATTTCTTCTCTTCTGGAATTATGTTAAGAGAGAGATGTATTTGTTGGGAAACAAAAGGGTGGCGAAAAGTGAGAAAAATCAGAATCGTTTTAAAACCAACAATATCCCTGCATATATATGAACACCCATATAACTAAGTGCAGTTATGTCTTAACGGGTCCATATTGGATCTATATTCTCTCTTAACGGGTTCACTGCTTAATTAAAAAGCTGTCTATAGTTGTGTTCTCTAGGGACCAATAACATAATTGTATTATTATCAGACTTTATATAATTCAGACCATCACTAAATCATAAAGTCATTAATACGCATTCTACACATTAAAGGGTTCACTTTTCATGACATATAATAAATCCGATACATAATTTGATCACTTCATTACGGGTATAATTTGACAGTCCATTATATAATATATATTTATTATATATAAGCTCATACATGTTGTAATTAATAATAATTAATTCCAACAATAACTATAGTGTTTATATAATTCAGGAGATGACTCAATCCACTAGACATTAGTTGAGACATTCTAAGAGCATATATATATATAAATAACATGAGCTCTTAAATATTGAGGGCGTTAAATTTAATATTTTCTTAAATTTTTTTGAAGCTTTCTACATCTTTAAAAGGTTAAGCAATTTTTTGGTTAGTGATTAGAGAAAAAAATTACAAAATTAAATTTATGCATTAGAGGCTGGAAAGGGTCCATCATTTGTCCCATTCTGTCATTCTTATACTATAATTTTAATACGTTTTTTTATTCATTGCTGTGAAAAAAATAGTTAAAGACATATTTTTGAATTTATAGATTGATTATGTTTAAAGTTTTCATATAATTTAAATATTGTAGCTCATTAAAACCGTTTGGTTTAAGAAAATTCCTAACTTATTTGAAATCATATTTTCAAAATTATTGAGATAAACATTATGAAGTCATTCCACCCATATATTGATATGCTACATGTGTAAATTCGTTCAATTTATTCTGTTTACTTGAAGGCATAATATAAAGTGAATAGTCACCCATATATTGATATGCTACATGTGTAAATTCGTTCAATTTATTCTGTTTACTTGAAGGCATAATATAAAGTGAATAGTTTAGGTTATCATTGGTCGTCTGAAAGTAAGGATTATAGTTTGTTTGCACAGGGATCTGTATCTATTGACATATATAATTTCTATGGAAGCCTATCGGGCCTGAAAATTAATCTACAGAAATCAGAAATGCTGAGCATAGCAATGGAACAGCAAGAAGTGCAAGCTCTAGCAAACATAATAGAATGTAAAGCATCAAAAATTTCCATTTAAATATCTAGGAATATCGCTCTCAGACAAAAAATTAACACAAAGAACATTACCAGGTGTTTATACAAACTATACAAAATAAATTGTCAGGCTGGAAGACATCTATGCTATCAGTTGGAAGAAGACTCACACTGTTAAATGCAACCCTCAGCATAATGTTCATTTTCTTCATGTTAACTTTCATGTTATCAAAATAGGTGATCAAGGAGATTGATAAAATAAAAAGGATTTTTTATGGCACGGCCATAAAGATCAATCCCAGGAAGATATCTAAGCCCAATAGCATGGCACATGATCATTAAACCGAAAAACATAGGAGGGTTGGGGGTCTTGGACCTAACTACCATTAACCAGGCACTAATGACAAAAAACACATGAAAATTTTTAACTGAAAAGGCGTTCCACCAGTTACAAGATCTCTACTATCACATAAGACCTTGGCTATATGTCTATGCAACCCCTTTTTGGAGAAGCTTGAAACACATAAAATCATTTCTCAATATTTCTATCAGCTATCAGATAAAAAGATGGATGCATAATCAGACTATGACATGACACATGACAAGAAAAACCTCTCAAGGATAGATTACCAGTATTGTACTCTTTTGCGTAAAATCAGCAACTCACAATAAAGCAGGCAATAGAAATCACAGACTGAGATACACAGTTCAGGCGGCCGCTCACAACACTAGCACGACAACAAAAAACTAACCTCATACACAACATGCAAAGCATATAAATAAGTCCTCAGGAGATGGATTGCATCATATGAAAATGATGTAGGATAGGATAGTACTCACTCAAAACTTATTATAGAGCCATCAAAGAAAATCTACAGATAGAAAGCCCGCTAAGGGTACTATGAAAATTGCAATTGTCAACAAGAATTGTAGTATTCATGTGACTGTTATTACAAAATAAATTATTCACCATAGATAACTTAGCAAAGAGGGGGTGGATGCTGCCAAATATATGCTACATATGCAGAAATGAACAAGAAATGACACAATACTTATTCTAGAATTGTGAATTCACACGAACAGTCAGAGACATGATACTTGCAGAATTCTCGAATGTCATCAACATAACACTAGATCTCACTCAGGACAGATATGAGCAACTTATCACACAGAAGCAAGATAAAAACTGTAAAATGCTGCATATCACAATATGCTTCAATTATGAAAAAAATGTTGCAACATAATATTTAGAGAGACCCAAGCCACAAAAGAACAGATAAGAGATGAAATCAAACTTCAATATGCACAATGATTCTCTACGGAAATAGATTGAGCATAAATTAGTTCAAGTTTTAGTTACAGTGATGTAATTCAAGCAACTAGCTTCCTTTAATACTTTCCTTTTCCTTTTTTTTTTATCTACTGTATCTACTTTCATAGAACACAAAATGTATTACCAACATCTCTAATGTTCATAATAAAATAAATTTTGAGAGCTTGACTTTCATCTTTTCATCAAAAAAAAAAATCTTTTCATCAAAAAAAAAAAAAAATCTATGGCAGCACTCTGCCATAAAATCTAAACGATCTATTTCAATTTAGACAGTTCATATTTGATTAATAAGGATACATTTTTTATTATGAATTTAATGAATCTGACTACTCATAGAGACAATGTAATATAAATTCTTTTTTATTTTTTCGATATCTTGATAAATTTAGTGAACTCTCAGTAAAAGAAATTCTTTTTTATTTATTTTTTTCGCTATCTTGATAAATTTAGTAAACTCACAGTACAATACACGTAAAGTTTACTCGTCCAAATAAGAACTGAACAACTTTTCTTTTATTTAAAATTTAAACTTTGCAAAACCAGTTACTAAACTTGCTTTCCATTAAAGTTTTTGATTATAATGAAGCATCATTTCGATCAGAAAGTGGAAGACAACATGACAAGAAAAGAAGCGTGTTGATACGTGGCAAGCAATAATTGCCTGGTCATAATTGACCAACAAAAT
The DNA here is from genome assembly GCA_037127355.1 of Schoenoplectus tabernaemontani. NCBI lineage: Eukaryota > Viridiplantae > Streptophyta > Magnoliopsida > Poales > Cyperaceae > Schoenoplectus > Schoenoplectus tabernaemontani. The sequence goes on from CM073749.1 coordinate 16,424,180, forward strand.
CTATTTTACTAATTGAACCAGTCCTAAACTCTTTTTTGATTCCATTTTCTGGTACAAATTGCACAAAATGATGCGCTTCTTTAGTTAAGTAGCCCCCACCAACCCTGAAATTAGTTTTAGCTGAAATGAGATACATTAAAAGTCAAAGAGAAAACTCTTCAAATGTAATCTACATTTTTTGTGAATTAAATTCAAACAACTGACAATTTTCTAATTTTATCATCTTCATGATTTGAAAAATAATCGAGAAAAAAAGAAGGGGGGAAATTGTTGTTAAACAATGAGCTTTCTCGTATTTCAAAGATGCAGTTTGACAGTTTCCAACTACTACAAAATGATATAATTTTCTACTACAAAATTATTCAGACATGATAGATGTAAAATTTGGTGATTTTTGGTGTATCTTTTACTATACATTAAGACATTCCAAATTCAATGGTCTGAAATGAATGTTTTCTTCAAAATAAAAAGCTGGATATGAATATATATTTTTATCTGCTGTATTCTGCTATGCTAAAAGGACAAACAAAGTTATTAGAATTTTCAAAATATTATATTTTATATATAAGAAATACATTTTAAGAAAAACAGTGGGGTCAATTCAGTTGCATGCGCACAGCTTTGCTTGTTGGTTCTCTATGGAAGTTTAATTACGGTATTCAAAGTTTTTTTTTAAAAAAAAAAAAAAAAGAAAGAAAGAAAGAGCCTACTGCATCCTTTTAAAATGAGCATATGGAATGCCACTGAAAAGAAAATTAACATTCTTTGTATGGGATGATTTCACGTGCATAACATATTTGGACTAGAAATGGTCAGAAGTCATAACTGCTTATTGTAATAGATTTTTGTAAAATTTAAAATTATTAATTCTATCCTTATCTTTCCAAGTTCTTACCAATATACTACTGTATAAAATTGAGTGTATGACAATGCATGCATTTATAATTATATGCTTTCTTCGACTAGATTGAAATATACTCTTTTTAACTTCTAAATCATGGAACACTAACAACAATATCAGACTTCCATTTTTATTTAAAATTTAAAATATCAAAACAAAATAAGAATACTAGTGACACTGGACACCACCCAAAAAAAAATCATAGAACTTATCTCTTGCATCATGCTTACACGCAAAAGTGAACACAAAATTGATGGGATATATGACGGCATTGCCAGAGTAGAGTATTCATATATAAAAATGCTAAATTTAATGCTCTCAATCATATTAATCTCTTTCAAAATAATGACTGAACGTGAATATATATATATATATATAAGCTCTTTCCATATATTTTTTATCTTTTAAATTTTAAATTTGTAGCAAATCAATCTTATATTTAACAATAGTTGATTGTGTTGCCACATTATCTTCTATCATTTGGAAGTCAAAGGTAATTTGGATGCAGTTATTATATGATCGATACGCACGTGGAGATAAACACAAACAACTAAATGATATCAAATATAAATTAAATTAAAACTATCAGTAATTAATGTATGTGTCGTTACAAAATTAAATAAATCAATTTTTATATAATTCATGCATAAATATATTATTATGACGCCATTGCATTTGTGAATATTTGTTTAGATTTTTTTTTACTGTGGGTCTGTGGTAGAACTAATTTAGTTTAAATTTAAAATTATAAGGAATAAAATGAGAAATGGACGAGATGTAAAGATTAAAAATATTACATTTAAAAAATTACCAACTGATATTTAAAAGACAAACTAAAACATTGACTAAATGTAATTGCTGGTGCATTTTTCAATTTACAAAAATTATAAATAAAGAAATATTCTATGGAGTTGCTTTTGCACGTGAAAGTTGGGGTCTAAATACCGCGTCAACTTCCGCCGAAGACGGAGAACCTTCGCAAGTGAATATAAATCATAGCTGCAATTTCCACGTCAGATTTTAACTAATAAGAGTACCTAGAAATGCAAAGCAACTACAATTAGGGATGCAAGTGAACAAGCCATGAACGAATTAGAATCAACTCGGACTTAGTTTACATACTAAATAAACTGGCTTGAACAAGTTAATCATGACACATCCGAATTAAAATGTTGACAAGAACTCAGCTTGTAACAACTCAAACTGGCTCATGGCTCATCAAATAACTCACACCAAGAGAAGCTAGGAGTAGACATGAGTTTTATAAATAAAATTGTAAGATTGAGAGCTTGTTCGCGCCATTGAAGAAACTCGTTATTTGTTCTCTATGATAGATAAGAAACATCTGGTTCTCTGGAGAAGAGAGAGGAAGAATATGAGAGAGATGATAATAAGAAAAATATCTTTTTGAGAATCGATGAGACAAAAAAATAGAGCATGATAGTTTATAGGTTAGTTTAGGGTGCACAACGGGTGGGTTAATGACTTTTTATGAAAATTTAAACTCAATCCGATTATATTGGGTTAAAAAAAAAATTATCTAACCCACCCGCAACACAATCTCAACATATATATTTTTTTACATACGAGTTTTTGCAGGTTATATGAGTTAAACATGCTGATATTTTAATTAAATAATATATTATATATATTTTTATTTATATTAGATAATATATATTATTAATAATATTACAACTCAAAGATGAGAAAAATAAAAAATAATTATTATTTCACATTATTATTAATAATAAATTAAAAAAATTAGATATTTATCATTCTTTAAAATATATAAATATACAAAATAATTAATATTATAAAAAAAGTAAAATATAACATCTAAAAAATAAAAATATAATAAAAAATTACATGATAATAATTAAAATATAATGTAAATTTTAACTCTTAAATAATTATTTTATTGCTCATCAATAAATTTTATATATAATATTCAAATATATATATATATATTATATGATTATACGGTCGAGTTCGAATTAGATGGGTTTCTAAAAGAAAATCCATAACCCAATCTAATAAATCGGGTTAGTCAAAATCACAGCCCATACTCAACCCGATAACTTCTCAACCCGGCAAAACTAGATCGAATCGGGTGAGTTGAACGGATTAAACGGGTTGACAAATTTAATGTACACCTCTAAGTTAGTTATCTAGCTATTATATATCCAATATATTTAAATGGATCTAATAGATAAGACATGAGAGTATGAGACAAAAATAAAAAATATATATATCAAGTTATGAATCGAATTGATATCAACTTGAAATGAGCTTATTCTTTTACCGAGCTAATTTAACTCGAGTCAATTTAGTTCGAATCAAATTAGTTCGTGTTTGAGTTGAATCTGAGTTGAGTCACATATCTAAATTTGCAGTCCTATTAACAGTTATCGGTAAGTAGAAGTTTGTAAACTTCTCATGTGAACATAGATACGTTTCCGAAATGTGTTATTTTAATTTCGTTCAAGCTTCTATATGAGACTAGGAATCAAACCAAACCTTCCACCATACTCTTCTCTCTCCCTCTCTCAACCGAGCGCGACCCACCACCACCAACGTTTCCTAATTCTCGACGAAATCGCGCTAAAAATTCAACCAAAAGCTTCTAACCTTCCCCGAATTTCGGGATCTAGAACTCAAACCTTTCTAATTTTGTTTGCTTAAGAGACTAAATCACTCGAAGTGCCGTATTTTGCCTTTTTGACATGGGAATCAGAAGGGAGGAGGTGGTTTCTCATCCTTTCTCGGAGGATTTCAGCTCCGACGGATCCAGCTCTCCTGAGAGAGAATTTGATATTAGTTCGCGTGATTCGGATTCTATCGCTTCGTCGAATATGTGCTCTTCTGATTCGGGGAACTGTATAGTTCATGAAGTTTCTAAATTGGATACGTTAGCTGGTCTCGCCATTAAATATGGTGTCGAGGTAATTTTTAACTTCAGAAAAATGATTCTCGTCCTAGAAATGTTATTAACTTTTTTTTCCGCTTCTGCTAAGAGAAATTGTTTATTTTTTGAAGTATATTAAGAACATTATTCTGAGTCTAGACTCAAGTTATGTAAAAGTTACCCAAATTGGTCAAAATGATTAACTCGGAATGTATTTTGATTTTGGTGATTTAGACAGTAAAAAGGTAGGTGCTAATTAAATTGGTGAAGTTGACAACTTCACATTTTGGTGAGTTGGGCACTAATAACCGATCAATTCCGAATACATGCAGTTTGGTGTTGGTAATAACTGGTCAATTGCGAATATGTGCAATTTGATGACTTAGATAGTGATAAGCACATGGCAATTTAGACAAATAGCACTTGTTAAAAAAATAACAGCATTTATTTATTATTTATATATATATTTTTTTTTGCTTTTATCATTGCTTCAAGTTATACCTATATTATCCTCATATATTGAACAGATATTTTCCATAAAATTAATTTTATGGAAGTCACTGAATGCAATGAAGCGATCAATGATTTTACTAAAAGAATAATTCAGCTTTATAGCTATATTACAATCTGAAATGTGACTCATTTAGAAATTTTTACTGCTGTGCTATATTATGCCAGAACAATTTGATTTGATTTGATTTGATTTAAAAGCAATTGCACTGATGAATACATTGGTTACTGATTGTAGATAGCTGATATAAAAAGAACAAATAATTTAGTAAGTGATCTTCAGATGTTCGCGCACAAATCATTGTTGATTCCCATGCCTGGATGTCACACCCAGTCACCCCTACATAGTTCTTTGACCGGTTCTAAGAGCAGGTAGTTTGTTTATCACTAATTTTGTTCTTTACCTATAGTTCTTGTACCATTATTTATCATGGTGTCTTATAAACTCAAATTGTATTAAGATTAGAGTTATAATATTAAAAAAAGTTGAATTGCAGTAGCTGGCATTATATTTCTTAATTTGTTCGAAAAAGAGCTTAATTTTAAGCAAGGCAGCATTGGGGTTGATTTTAAATACCTTACCCATTATTGGGGTAAATTATCATTAAGCTAACTCAAATTGTCAGCTTAATACATAAGAAAGGATTGCTTGGTCTTGAATCATTTGTTTCATATATTTTGAGTTACTAGTACTTCAAGGTTGCAGTGAAAGAACTTTTTAGTTGAAATTTACTTCCTTGCATAATATCTTTAAGGTGTTAGAGTTACTTTTATCTAAAGGAAATAACAGCCGTGGATAAGGTGTGCATGGCCTGTAAATCTTAATTCTGGATTCCAGTGCTGAAGATTTCAAGTGAATGCCGGACATTTTATATGTGTTTGGTTTAAACACCATATACCTTATTTTCAGGAACTGAAATTGAAATGATCTGATGAAATATATTTTTACTGCAGAAAATTGCCACCTAAAGCTTTCACAAAGAAGCACAATTCAGGCTCAGTATATTCATCTAAATCTAAATCTCCACCCCACAAAACCTCTTCAGCAATGAGCACTCTGCAAAGATACTATGGCCTCTTGCCCCAGAAATCCGACCCATTAAAGGAGCAATGCACTGAAATGTCACTCTTCAGTGAAGCTGCTTTCACCAAATTTTTAACAAGAGCTCAAGTGAACAGAACGGGATTAAAAGAGAGGTGTACTCAAGGCAGTCCAAGAAGAGTGACGCTGATCTACCATATGATTCTGCAACACCAGAAATAGGACAATCTAGACAGTATTTAATGCGTAATGCTACTAGTGAAGACTCATTAACCCATCCGTTATTAGTCAACGGGTTCAATTTTGTGAGGAAATCGGCTAGTGCTTCAGGTCTTAGACTAAGGTTTTAGTGAGGCTATTGTGGAACAAAGATCTCTAAATCGGTGCTTAATTAATGACACACATGCTTGTGTTGCATTGGTTATGTGTGTACTTTGGTGTACTTGTGATCTAGCTCCATACCCGGCTAAAGGTACAGTAGCTTGGGAGCTTGTTACATTACAGTTATAGAGTTGTTACTTGTAAGTTTGAGAAGGGAAAGCAGTCCCAACTCAAATTACAAAATAGTATAGAGAATTATGGACCTGTGTGTTGTTTATAAAGTACAGTATAACTTTAATAGCATACTATATTTCTATTTTCAAAAGAATCACAAACTAGGACTGGTTCTGAAGATTTACTTTTCATAATTGTTCTTTGGATGCATGTGTTGAGTGACATAGATGTGTTGGTTCAGACGTTTTGTATACTTCGAGTACTACATTTTTCAAACATACATTTAGAGATATACTTGATGCCTTTTTCAATAATAAAATTAGGATAGGCATGAAATATTCCATTTACCAGTTTAAGTTCAAAGCATTTACTATTTGAAAAGCCGTTTGACTTTGCTTTTTTTTTTCTACTTATTAAAAACCTCGTAATTTGTGACAGAATCTGTAATTCTGCACAACGGATGCTTCTATTATTTCTTCTCTCTTTTTTTTTTTTTAATTTCCTACAGGCTGCAGGCATATCAAAAATAAAAATTGAAGTGAGTTGCTTTATTTTAGTTATCTAGCGTTACAGTTCTCAAATACATAACAGTTCAGAGAGAATCTGGACCACAATTAATGTACATTTTGGCAGACTTTTCTAAGTATGATTGAATCGGTTACCTTTGAAAAATATTATTTTTATTTCTTAGACCAATTCATCAGTTGCGTACTGATACCAAGCCTAACAAGAATAAACTACAAATTATATTGAGAATCAGTCTTTGATCTAATGGTAAAAGATAACATTTTCTATATAAGAGGTCGTGATTTTAAAACCTGAATGGAGATCTTTATGAACAATTATAAAATTTAAGAACTTGACTTTCATCTTTCCAATCAAAAAACTACAAACTATAATTGGTGGAAATGAAGTTGACTTCCTACAATAAAGCTTTGATAATATAATCTTAATCCGTATGTTTCTGTCTTGTATAGGCAATCAAAATTCTGTTATTTTTAACAAAAGGACAGTAACTGTCTCTGTTCCAGTACTGAAACGATATATCTCACAAGCACTTCAAACATCAAAAAGAAATAAACCTAAATCAAGAAATCCCATCAGAGATTTAACTCGGCACTCACACGGCTTTATAAAGTAGCTAATTTCTTATAATTTAGGAATTGTAAGTGCACTATCATAACATGCGGATGAGGAGGCTAACATTATCTCAGCTCCTACTCTTCACATCTTTATTAACCTCTCTGATCAAAACACAACCCTACTAACACTCCTTTCAAGTTGCAACATTCTGACAAACCAACAATAACCACACCACAACAACATAAGCACAAAATACAACCAATTTTTTTATCACAATCAATCAGTTTTTGCCTCACTCTCGTTGATCACTTCTCAGTCTTTCTTTGGCCCCAAGCTACTCATCTGATCACCATTTCAACCACTTGACTGTAGTTTTTTTGTATATAATAATTGTAATAATTATATTTTAATAATAAAGTGATAAAAGTAAATTTTGAAATTTATGAATGGCAGCACGCCACTGGTAATGGCGTGGAATAAACGCGCCACTGTCAGTGGCGTCTTTGTGTAAACTCGTCACTGTCAGTGGCGTCTTTGTGTAAACGCGCCACTGACAGTGACGTCTTTGTAAATGCGACACTGACAGTGACGTATTTGATGACAATAGTAATATTGATCCAACGGTAATGAAATCGTGATCAGGATGAGCAAGAGCAAATGCGCCACTGCTAGTGACGTGTTTACACTATTTTACGAAAAGACGTTACTGACAGTGACGCGTTACTTCACACCACTACCAATGACGTACTGTCATTCATAGATTCTAAATTTTGATTTTATCACTCTTATTATTAATAATATAATTATTATAATTACTATATACAAAAAAACTGACTTGACTGTCACTGCAACCCTACTCTGTGTTATACTTGAGAATACTCATTCTTCCTCACCACTCAAGTATGGAGGGAACTCCAGAATGCCATCAAAAACCTTCAAATCATTGTTATACAAGCAAATACTAACAGAGAGGGTTGCACTTCTCGAATCAGGAAAGACAGAACATTTAATTGGTAGAGCAATGGTACTCCTCTCCAAAGGCAGTGGGATGGTCTTTGCACAATTAAAATGAATAGTATCCTCTCTTGTCCTGTGGAATAGATAAAATCGTAGCTAATTTGTCTTCAAAATCCTTATTCTTGGCAAATACTCCCTCATGCACTGCTATACCAGCATTCTCCCCTTCTCTCTCCAATCCTTAAGTGTAACACTCAGAACACCCTCTGCAGCTCTCTTATACACTGCGTATACCACCTCAATTGATCTAAAATTACTTTCCACTGTCTTCTTGATTAGAGTGTCATACATATCTTGATGACTATAGCGGAACCACAACAAACCCTCCGAATCCATTTCAAATTTGCTCAATTTCCAGTCGAAAAGACACTTTCTAGTGGTGAGATAATCATCTACTTCAATGCAATGGTCAGGACCAACCAGTCTGACAATACCCTCTGAATCAACAACAAACATGTCTCCAATTATGCGGTGGAAGATGACATACTGGCAACCTGACTCATGTATCATCAATGCACCATACATCTGGCCTAGCCTAGATCATCTTTGTTAGAGCTTAGGAAGTGCACTGCAAATATGTCAGTTAGTCGTCGGCCCCCAAACCACACACAATTTGGGCCCCACGCAGCCACTTCATTTGCAACATCTTAAAAGAAATGGATGTCAAAACAGCGTTCTTGAATGATGAACTTGATGAGAAAGCGTTTATGGACCAACCTGAGGGTTTTTCAATTAGTGGGAGAAATGGTGAGAAATTGATATGTAAATTGAAAAAGTCAATATATGAACTAAAATAAGCTTCCCGGCAATGGTATCTCAAGTTCAATGACATTATAACTTCTTTTGGTTTTAAAGAAAATGTCGTTGATCGTTGTATATACATGAAGGTTAGTGGGAGTAAAATTATATTTTTGGTTTTATATGTTGATGATATTTTATTGACAACTAATGATTTTAGTCTTCTAAGTGATACAAAGAGATTTCTTTCAAAATATTTTGAAATGAAAGATATGGATGAGGCAAACTATGTGATTGGGATAGAAATATTCTAGGATCGTTCATATGGTATACTAGGTTTGTCTCAAAAGGCCTATATTAATAAAATTCTTAAAAGATTTCGGATGAAAAATTGTTCAGCTGGAATTGTTCCTATTCAGAAGGGTGATAGCTTCAAAGAGCTTGATCAATGTCCCAAAACTGAATTAGAGAAGGAAATGATGAAAAGTATTTCATATGCATCAATTGTTGGCAGTCTCATGTACGCGCAGACATGTACGAGACCAGATATAAGTTTTGATGTAGGAATGCTCGGGAGATACCAAAGTAATTCCGGTATGCAGCATTGGAAAGCAACAAAGAAAGTGATGCGTTATCTTCAAAGGACAAAGGATCAAATGTTGACATACAGAAGATCTAATGAACTAGAGGTCATTGGTTATTCAGATTAGGATTTTGCCGGATGCAAAGATACGAGGAAATCCAATGGTGGTTTTCTCTATTTATTAGCCGGTGGAGCAATATCATGGAAAAATGCCAAACAGTCGATTATAGCAACTTCGATTATGGAGGCTGAATTCGTAGCTTGTTTTGAGGCTATGGTTCAAGGATTATGGATTCAGAAATTCATTGCTGAATTGAAGATTTTTAATAGCATTTCAAGACCATTAACAATATATTGCGATAATTCTGCAGCTATATTCTACAGCAAGAATGACAAGTACTCGAAAGGTGCAAAACATATGGAAATTAAGTATTTATCAGTTAAAGATGAAGTGAAGAAACAAACAATTTCAATACAACACATTAGCACGAATCTCATGATAGCTGATCCTTTGACGAAAGTATTACCATCCAAGCAATTTGGTGAACTAGTAATGAAAATGGGTGTTGTATGTCGTGATGACATGTATATTGTATGATATTATATGTATATTTGTTGAATAGCATTGATCAATAATAAATATTTATTGCGTTTGTTTGTGTTGTTCCTTAAGTTTATATTACTATATATATATATATATATTATTGTTTAATAAACAGAGGAATACATTTTCGAAATGAAAACATTATAGTAGACATTAAAGTATGCCTTTGAAAGATTTATAGTTATATCGATGTGTCATTGTAGTACTAGAAGGAATTGAGTAGAATAAAACATTGCTCATGACCGCTATGACTCATGATATTTAGATATAATTATAAATATTAAAGATAACTTGGTACATTAGCATAAATGTGTACAATCAAAGATGTTTGTACTGGATCAAGTGGGAGAATGTTAGATTTAATTATGGTCCAGTCCAATGAATTAAAGGGATCAATGGTCCAGATTTAAAATTAAAAGAGACTGATCAATAATAGTCGTTGGATGGTGCCTTTTGATGGAAACTATTTGATTCACTGTGGTGGATTAGATATAAATATATCCCTGGGATTGTCCTCTCTCTCCAAGTCGCAAACAAAAAAGAAAACAGAAAAAAATAACGTTTTTGCTCTTTACAGAAAGGATATTCACCATCCTAGAGTGAGAAAAGAAGAGAGAGAGACATACCCGGTACAGGAAATTCGATCTCTCAAAGAATTATTGAAAGGACAACTGTGCAAGGAAGAGAATCACGAAATGTGCAGAAATTTCAGCGAAGAGACACCAGCAGTTTACTCGGAAATCACACAAGGGAATTAAATTCGTGTGAGGAAAAGTTTCTGCTATCATGGAGAAAGGTATTTCTCTATTAAAGAATTAATTTTATAGAGGTTTTGGTGATTTTACGGAATTCTTAAGATCTGAAAAGCTTTGCTCTATGAATTGATTATGTTTTCGCTTAATTGATGATTAAAGATGATTATGGTTGAAGTGTTTGTAATAGAATTAATAAAAAATATTTTTTACAAAAAGGTGTCGTTGTCCTCTTGGGGCTCATATGGATCAGGTAAAGATGTCATCCTGGATGTACTGGCCTCTGCATTTGAGATAACACTTTCTGATAACGAGAATTAAGCGTAAACAGGTGTTTATTGTGCTGGCGAAAACCATATTTATTGTACCGAATATGTCTCTGAGAATCTTCTCTTGGACCATGTCATCATAATTCAGGCTACCACTAGCAGACCAGAACGGTGATTGGAAATCCGTACACAAAAGACTAGTACTTGAGTTCGAAAATGAAGAGATACATAACAACATCATTCATCGTTCTTATGACAGAATCCCAACGGTTAAATGAGACAAGGCCATTAGAATCCATAACAGAAGGGTCTCCAATCTTCCGATTAAAAACAACAAAATCAACATCTGAAGCTCTTAATATGAATGTGCCATATATCTGGTCCCGCAAATCCTTAGAATCTTCTAAAAACTAGAGAGAAAGCACATCTATCTGAGTCTTAGAATCATAGTGAATTTCTCCAAAAGCATCAAGATTATCCACGCACTCCGACAATGCATCTCCATCATCGTTGTCGACTCCGGCCATATAAACTATTTGAGTTGCAGAGGTGGATTTCTCCTAATTTCAAACTTTTTGGTTCCCTGGTACATCCGTCCATATAATTAATACCAGAATTTCTCTTTATTATCAAAAACAGGTGGTGGTGTTTTCAGGGCTCTATATGTAAAGAGTAAAGACTAAATTGAGGATTGAACTAAAGGGTTATATTTATGTCAATATATAGCATGCATCCGCTTCAATGGCGGATAGAATTCTATTGTAAATATATTTCTTTATTTAATTTAGACGTTAATAGGAATCTTAAAGGAAACAAATTAAATACACTATTTACCTCAATATCCATAGGATACATTGGCAGATGTAGGATTTTTGTCGGGGATAATTATCAGATTGTAATAATTTATTGGGTTCAAACTCATTAACTAATCGGATACTAAATAAAAATTTAATAATTTAATATATATTCTTACCTAATAAAAAATTATTAAAATAATAATATTTTATATATTAAAAATAACAACAAAATAAAGCTCAAAATAATAGATAATCAAGTTAATGAAGAAAGTTTCCGTTTACATAACTTTATATTTTGATATCTTTGCATAATTATTTCATTATGCACGATATTAAATTTTTTTCTCAATAAAAATAATCAGACAATCTAGGGGGCAAAAAAAAATTCAGGGGAGATAAATTACCAAAAAAATTACTGAAAAGCACTATTTTTCAAAATTCGAAAAGAGAAAGGAGGCACGTGTCCCCTAAACCACATTGGATCTACCCCTGATCGGATATTGTGCTTTAGTTCTAATATTACACATGTGCATATTGATTGATGATATACATAGTATATTTCACCCTCAACTTGTTCCTAATATATACTTGATGTTTTATACATAACTCAATGATTAGCTTATTACATTCATTACATCATTGGCAATTTATTAACATCATCTAAATGACACTCCTTTATAATACAATTAGTTTATATGAACAACCTGTTGATTTTTTTAGATGGAAAAAATTAAAAGACATCTAAACTCAAAAAAATAAAATACCTCAAATTATAAGTGTTTTCAAAATTCAATACATAGTATGACTTGCATTTAAATAAATAATACGGGCTCTCAAATTAGCACGCCCCAATTTCTAAGAATTAAATTTGTAGAGAGCGGGTGTATATTAGGCAAAACTAAGAATAATTAATGAAGGACAATATTGGTATTACATAAAAGTATATATATAAAATAGTAATATTGTCATAATTTACACGTTCAGAGTCGATCGAAAAGTTTATTATAGACATTTTAACTTTTACATCTAGAAAAGAAAAAAAAAACGCATTTTAAGTTGCTGAGTTTGACGAAAGTGAAGAGAAAAATTGTAGCTGGTCTGTGGACTAGAGGCCTATAAAGAGGATAAAGCTCTGTAATAACAATTATTAAATGGGCCGTGTTATGGATTAAATTAAAAAGATCTTCCAAGTTTTATCATATTCGCGTATTATTAAAAGGAACAAATAAATGGTCAATTAGCTTTAAAAAAGTATATCTAAAACCTGTTATTAGTGAATAATTAACAAATCAATAAGATGGCTTTCAGAGTTTGACGAATTAAGTATCATGGAAATTCTGTAGTAGGATTAATTATGGCAGGAAAGAACAATTATTGGAATTCCTGTTGAATTACACCAAGATGGACCACATTCACAGATACTCAACGGCTCAGTCTCAACTACTAACAATTAATATACATATTTTACTCATTTGAGCACGAAATTAGGCGTTGACAATGCGTGTATTAGGCCCGTTAATCTTGATAATAAATTTTATCTGGCACAAAATGTTCTAGTAGGCCCAACCTTGCCATTTGTGAATATGTGACAAACATTGCCATGACAGGTCCCTCGGATGTCGTTTCTGACCAGAAGTCACATGCAAATCGAGGAAAATGAACTATATAATTTTGAATTATGTTTTATGCTTCTGTTTTGTTCGTGAATTAAATTAAATGGCATGCTTCTGTTTTATGTTTTACGCAGGACAGTCTATGATAATGGGCCGGGTCGGACCGGATTTATATCAAATCCGGAGTTTGTTCTGTCTTTTAAAATTTTCGGCCCGGCCTATCCGGTCTTTATCTATAGGCCTAAATTTGATGATTCGGTCCGTCCATAATACTTGACGGGTCTATCCGTCCGTACCCGTCTCCTCCCGACTTTGTCAACGATATTTTGTTGCTATACTTTTTTAATTAAATTATTACATAATCAATTAATAATTTCTTTGGTTAACGATTTCTTTTCTTAATATTATATCTTTAGATAATGATTATTGTATTTAAACTAAAATATTATTAAATATTTGCACTATCATAGTATAAGTTATTTTTTAAGTCTAAAAATTATTAAATATTTGCATCAACTCAAGTAATTAATTTATAAATTATGATATTTAATTAAAAAAATTAATTTAAATGAACATTTTATTAGTTAAATTATTAATTTTACCCAATTTGATAAGTTATTTATATACAATTATACATAACACATATAAATACATATTATATGTTATTGATATTTATCCAAATTTCGTCCAAAATATGTAATTAAAAAAATTTGTCCGAAAATAAACCTTGCACGTTTAAAGAACGAACAATATTGCAGATCATCTAACTGCAGTTTTTAGTAATAATAAGTTTTATTAAATTAATATTATTAAAAATAAGAGTGAAAAACGTAAAATTTCAAATATACGAATGGCAGTAGCCATATCGCTTGTCGGTGGCGCAAATGCGCTTCTTGCGCGATGGCGCATTTGCTTTTTATATATACAAAACGCGCAGCGCCTCTTGCGTGGGGTTTGGACGAAACACGCCACGCCACTGCCAGTGGCGCGCTATCATTCGTATATTTGAAATTTTACGGTTCTCACTTTTATTTTTAATAATATTAATTTAATAATAATTATTAATAATAAAAACTGTCCTAACTGAATGAATTCTGGACAACAGTTAAAAATCTTTTTCTAGAAAAGGAAAAAAAAACATTGAGGAATTACAATCAGTTCTAGAATTGATTTTCGTCCTATTTTAAAAAGTACAAAAATAATAAAAATCTATATTTCTGTCAAATTTTCAATATACATAGCACAATATGAAACATTGATTTTTTATTTTAATAAAAAAAATGAGATCTAAACACAAATTAAGTACCCAAACTCTTTAGCTTTCTATAGCATCATTACCATATATTAAAACTTGGGATTTACCCGATAATATAGTTCTCAAATAATTAATTAATAATATAAAATTTTACATTAAAAAATTTAGATATAATATTTTTAAATGCTAAGTAATAATGATAATTATAATAATAATTATTATTATAATAAATAATATAACTAAATATATAATAATAATATATAAATGGATCAATTTAAGAGTTAATTTTACTTTAACTATATTACACATATTATTTTAAATGAGAAGAGAACAACTAGTTTATATAAATCCTTATATTCAAGAAGATGAAAAGATTTAAACACAATTAATGGTGGAGAAAATTGATGATATGATATGCTTGGAAAGTTTGAATTTTTTTATATATATTAAAAATATTGTATTTTACTGTAGCCACTTGCAGCCAATCAAAACAAATACGAAAAAATAAATGACAAAGAGACTGTTATTTAGTGCTAAAGATTTCTTCCCCGTCCCCAAGAAAATCCCATGACACAGAATACACTAAAAATATGTTAAATTATTAATTAAAATGAGAGCTGATTGCTGAAGGATATGTTTTTTTACTAGATCTCCAAAGACTAACCAAATCATTTATCAAAACGTGGTTAATCTGATAAAGTTATCTTACAGGGTTTCCCTTTTCAAAAGGACCAAATCTGATAAGAATGTACATAAGCTGACATAGTTTTTTCTAGTTTAAATAATTATGGTCGTCAATTCAATTTTAAGCTTTGATAACTTTTTCTAGTTTAAATAAGCTTCGATGACTTTTTTCTTCCTAAATTTACCATGTTTTGTATGAAAAACAATACATCAAATTAATGGATACATCAACCATTAGACTAGATGTGATATACTTCTTCTATGTTTTAAATTTTAACAAGTTATACTTTTAGGGGAAAAAACATTGAAATGGTGATATTATTTCCCCTAATTAATGCAATGCTGTCTTAGGACCTAACTTCCCACTTGCCCTAGTATAAGTCTATAACCATGCATGGAGGCATGGATATATTTTTCGTTATTTATTTTTTCCCGTCAGTGCCCTTTCCTATCCGTGCGTTCAATTTGCAACTACCTAAGCATGTGATACACATACATGAACCTGTTCAAGTGTGCTCCTTTTTTTTTCCCTAAAAAAATAATTAAATTTACTTTTGAAATAAAGAGGAAGGTCGTTGCAATTTGTTTATTAAATGCACTAATTTTGTGGGGCCCGCCCAGATGTGTTGATTTATGGCCTGATGTCATATTTCTATATTCAAACAAGAATGACATGCTTGCGAACCAAGAAACCTTATCAGGTAAGACCATAGAGGATCTTGTATAAAAGAGTACCTAGCTGCACATTTCTTCGCCTGTACTCTGACGACTTATATATATAGAGTGGAGATACCGTGAGTTTAAGCTCACGGAGGTTTCCGTGAGCTTAACTCAAAAAATATATTAAATCATCTTAAAATTTTAATTTATCATTCTCATTAAATTCTTTATATGAAAATCTCATGGGATGCAAATATTTGGAGTGTTTTTAGTTTTTTAAGTCACCGTTTTTAATTTTTTAAAATGATGTTCAAGTATTGAATATATATTATTATTATTAGAGCTGATTTTCAAAAATTAAAAACCATAACTTAAAAAGCTCAAAACGCTCTAAATTTTTGCATCCCATGAGATTTTTATATAAAGAATTTAATGAGAATGATAAATTAAAATTTTGAAATGATTTGATATGTTTGTTGAGTTAAGCTCACGGTATCTCTACTATATATATATATATATATATATATATATATATATATATATATATATATAGAGAGAGATGCTATGGTGCTTCGCGAAGTAAAAAAAAAATTGTGATTCGCGTCCGTATCTCAAATTTAAAAGTTCAAACGGCCGATCCAAACCGTTGAGCATCATCTTCATATTGAAATATCCTTGGAGATCAAATTTTATATTTTTTTGAATTTTTTTGATATTTTTTAGATGGGTACAAAGTCACTTGTTTTGGATGGTGCAGAAATCTTTAGATCAACAAACTTTGTACCCATCTAAAAAATATCAAAAAAATTCAAAAAAATATAAAATTTGATCTCCAAGGATATTTCAATATGAAGATGATGTTCAACGGTTTGGATCGGCCGTTTGAACTTATAAATTCGAGATACGGACGCGAAGCACAAAAGATTTTTTGCTTCGCGAAGCACCATAGCATTACTCTATATATATATATATATATATTCTCTCTGGTTCTATCTTTCCTTCTCTCTCAGCATGATGGAAAACAGAATTTTTATATAATATATATAAATATTCTCTCTGGTTCTATCTTTCCTTCTCTCTCGGCATGATGGAAAACAGAATTTTTATATAAAAGAACTGAGATGTAAATTATATTATTAGAATATTATAATTGATTAGTTAAGAAATTAATACATCTCATAAAATAAAAATACATAATAAAATTTAATTCCGACATAAAAATTTATGCGATTTGGAGTGGGGGCAGACACCCCCCAATTTCCCCGTCTCTGCCCCTGCCTCTCAGAATTTGTGTGATTTCCTTTGATGTCTCTGATACAGAAAAGAGATATAAGGTCACAATTTCTAACTGAGATAGCCCCTCCGAAGCTCATAACAGTCATAAAGAGAAAAGTAACGAGAAACCTCAAAACCATAGTTGAAGAAGATGATGAGATGGACATCAACAAGGTTTCGGGAAGTTCCTTCTTCTCGTCCATCACGAAACGAGCTAATTACAACATCATGTGGAGCAAAGCCATCAAGAGTTTCTAAATATGGCTTGCTATCTTCCTCTCTATCTTCTTAAGAAAAGAAAAGAGAAAAAAAGCACAACAGGGAAATTATATGAAAATTTGATGGTTTTTGATAGACTATCAAACGATAATGAAATTGCATGAAATTTGAATGACCATCAATCTAAAAGTAAAAAAAACACATCTATAAATTTTTTTCTATTTTTAAGACTTTTTTGTATTTTTTTAGAGATCTATTTTTTTGTATTTTTTTAGACATATAATTTTTATGCGATTTGGGGAGGGGGCAGACATCCCCCAATTTCCCCGTCTCTGCCCCTGCCTCTCAGAATTTGTGTGATTTTCTTTGATGTATCTGATACAGAAAAGAGATATAAGGTCACAATTTCTAACTGAGATAGCCCCTCCGAAGCTCATAACAGTCATAAAGAGAAAAGTAACGAGAAACCTCGAAACCATAGTTGAAGAAGATGATGAGATGGACATCAACAAGGTTTCGGGAAGTTCCTTCTTCTCGTCCATCACGAAACGAGCTAATTACACCATCATGTGGAGCAAAGCCATCAAGAGTTTCTAATATGGCTTGCTATCTTCCTCTCTATCTTCTTAAGAAAAGAAAAGAGAAAAAAAGCACAACAGGGAAATTATATGAAAATTTGATGGTTTTTGATAGACTATCAAACGATAATGAAATTTGAATGACCATCAATCTAAAAGTAAAAAAACACATCTATAAATTTTTTTTCTATTTTTAAGACTTTTTTATATTTTTTTAGAGATCTATTGTTAAGGTTGTCAAAATAACCCATTGTCAACTGATCCCTTCTCTTAAAAATATCCTCCCTGGTTCTATCTTTCATTATCCTTCTAAGAATTTGTGTGATTTCTTTTGATGTATCTGGTACAGGAAAGAGACATGAGGTCACAATTTGCAACTGAGACGGTCCCTTCGAAGCTCATAATAGACATGAGGTCACAATTTACATACTATATTCAGAAATATCATACATATTAGAATGACCTTGATTTTTAATTTCAGTATCAATTTATTTTTTAAGCACACAAGTATTTCAAAAATCTAATATGCTGAAGTATTTTATACGTACTATACATGTGTGATCATGTTCAACATGTTAGACGTGCGTATTTAGACATATCAAAATTATTCATATGTTGATCACGTACGTTTAACAACACGATATGCGTGACACGTAAACATGTCATGTGCAAACATATTCAGATACAAACACTTATTTATGTCCATATTTACACGTGCTTGTACATGTGTCTGATACGTTTGTCATTAACTCTAGTTTTCTGTACCGACAACAAGAAAGTGGTCTCTTAAATTATGCAAAAAGTTTAACCAGAAGAAGCATGATTCCCATGTTTTAATTAGCGTGTATGATATGTGATATTGACATATAAGAAATATTTAAGTATTTATGGTTTCGGAAAATTGTAAGTACTTTTCTGTTTTAGTGCGCAGCTCATGATTGTTCAAATTAAATGGTGTGGCTATATTATTGATGCATAAAAAAAATCTAGAGTTTATTGTAAAATATCTCAGCTTAGTTTCACATTCATACTTATGTGTTCCAAATTAATGATATTTTTGAACAAAAATAACAAATAATGATATCCTTTTCAAAAAGAGTCGTGTTTGCAAAATTGTAAACAAAAATTAACCCGACATATATATTATTTTTTATGACCTTTTACAGGAGTGAACTAGTATATAGAGAAATGAAACTTATTACCATATATAACAGTAATAACAAACAAAAATTAATAATGACAGAAGACGATGAAAAATAAAAAAAAATAAAAGGTATATATAATAAATTTCAGTACATAATTTATTCCCATTATTATGTGTCATTCATTTTATCATATATTTACTCAAATTTTGGGTAAAAAAATTAATATCCACGTTTCTTGTTATTCTATTATCTTATAGTGACAACACTACAAGCTTCCAAAACTGTCGCTTCTACATTCAATTTTAAAACCATCCAATCATAGCGCCGACAAGAAGTTATTGAGATACTTTCGTAGCCGCGTGATAAATTCACGCTGCTTCCTAGAATTGAGCTCGCTATGGGCCTGTTATTGAAATTATACACCCAATAATCCTGAGATCAATATCGTTAATACTGTATGTGTATATCGGACAATCCGAAATCGAAGGAGAGGAAAATAATAAAAAAATAAAAAACAAAACTTATATGTTTAAATTCACGTAGGTCTTTTAATATTTGAGTCGGACAACACTTTACACTCTAAAACACTGTAGAGGATGTTAATAAATAATCCTGAGTGAAATAGTTCGAAATACAATTATTAAAAGTAGGCGCTATGATTGGATGGTTTTAAAATTGAATGTAGAAGCGACAGTTTTGGAAGCTTGTAGTGTTGTCACTATAAGACAATAGAATAACAAGAAACGTGGATATTAATTTTTTTTACCCAAAATTTGAGTAAATATATGATAAAATGAATGACACATAATAATGGGAATAAATTATGTACTGAAATTTATTATATATACCTTTTATTTTTTTATTTTTTTTCATCGTCTTCTGTTATAATTGTTTTTTGTTTGTTATTACTGTTATATATGGCAATAAGTTTCATTTCTCTATATACTAGTTCGACTCCTCTAAAAGGTCATAAAGAATAATATATATCGGGTTAATTTTTGTTTACAATTTTGCAAACGCGACTCTTTGAAAAGGATATCATTTTTTTATTTTTGTTCAAAAATATCATTAATTTGGAACACATAAGTATGAATGTGAAACTAAGCTGAGATATTTTACAATAAACTCTAGATTTTTTTATGCATCAATAATATAGCCACACCATTTAATTTGAACAATCATGAGCTGCGCACTAAAACAGAAAAAACAGAAAAGCACTTGTAATTTCGGAAACCATAATCACTTAAACTTTTCTTATATGTCAATATCACATATCATACACGCTAATTAAAACATGGGAATCATGATTCTTCTGGTTAAACTTTTGCATAATTTAAGGGACCACCTTCTTGTGATCGGTACAGAAAACGACCTAAACGTTTGGCTTACACAAAGCCCCACACAATCTGTGGCTACAGAGAACTCGAAAGTTCACTCGTTTCAAGCAAAGAGAAACAGTGGACACGTGGTCACAGCATCTCCGTCCCTGCTACTTTCCAGCTTAAACGGCCACGGGGCTCTCTATTAATGGTTTATAAAAAAGTTGTCCTGCACGAAAAAGATAAAAAAAAAAAAGCGAAAAGACGCAAATGGTGGTGTCTTTTTGTTTGGATTTTTGTAGATGCGTCCATGTCAAAATTACTCAAGGAGTAAGGACAAAATTATAATGCTTCCATAGTTAGGACTCGCGGGTACGGCGGGTAGACGGGTACGGCGGGCACGGGTAGACGGGTTTTTTTTTTCAAAACCATACCCTACCCGTCTCATACCCGTGCCCGTCGCGGGTACCACGGGTATGGTATGGGTACGGCACGCACGACGCGCACGGGTAGAAGGTATGCAGACGTTTTTTTTTTTTTTTGCTTTTTTTTTTTATAAATATATTTTTTATTTTGAAATGTCGTAAAATCTGAATAATATCATTTCGACTAAGTACAAATATAAACGTTCATTTTAAAAGAATAATATATTTTCTAAACGTTCATTTTTTCAATTATTTTAAAACAATAGATTAAATCAAAAAATAGATAAAAAATTTAAAATGAACATTTAAAAATCAAATAATTTAAAATTAACGTTTAAAATATAAATAAAAAGCATTTTAAATCAATTAATTTAAAAAGTAAAATAAAAATAAAAATTTAGAAAATCAATTACTTTAAAAATAATTTTGAATTATTTTAAAAAAATAAATTAAAAAATAAAAGTTACCCTCCTCCTTTATTCCGGATTTGGGACCAGCTATGTAAAATAACCTATTTTCTTAACCTATTAAAAATAAATCCGAATTAAAAAAATAAAATCTAACCTATTTAAAACAAATCTAATTACTTCACATATTCAAAAAAATAAAAATAACCTATTTTCTTAACCTATTAAAAATAAATCCGAATTAAAAAAATAAAATCTAACCTATTGAAAACAAATCTAATTACTTCACATATTCAAAAAAATAAAAATAACCTATTTTCTTAACCTATTAAAAATAAATCCGAATTTAAAAATTAAAATCTAACCTATTTAAAACAAATATAATTACTTCACATATTCAAAAAAATAAAAATAACCTATTTTCTTAACCTATTAAAAATAAATCCGAATTTAAAAATTAAAATCTAACCTATTTAAAACAAATCTAATTACTTCACATATTAAAAAAAATAAAAATAACCTATTTTCATAACCTATTAAAAATAAATCCGAATTAAAAAAATAAAATCTAACCTATTTATAACAAATCTAATTACTTCACATATTCAAAAAAAATAAAAATAATATATTTTCTTAACCTATTAAAAATAAATCCGAATTTAAAAATTAAAATCTAACCTATTTAAAACAAATCTAATTACTTCACATATTAAAAAAAATAAAAATATCCTATTTTCTTAACCTATTAAAAATAAATCCGAATTAAAAAATTAAAATCTAACCTATTTAAAACAAATCTAATTACTTCACATATTCAAAAAAATAAAAATAACCTATTTTCTTAACCTATTAAAAATAAATCCGAATTAAAAAATTAAAATCTAACCTATTTAAAATAAATCTAATTACTTCACATATTCAAAAAAATAAAAATAACCTATTTTCTTAACCTATTAAAAATAAATCCGAATTTAAAAATCTAATCTCGCGGAAAAATCTTGAGGGAGACGCCGAACTTCGTAATTTCAATACCTTTTTAAAAATTGAGAATAATATTGTATTGAGAGAATAAAAGATTGAGAGATTGAGAAAATGTGAAAATGTTGAGAGGAAGAGGGGTGTATTTATAGAGTTTTGATTGGAGGGAATAAAATTTGAAATTTATTAAAAAAAAAAATCCAAATGGGTACAACGGTCATTACGGGTACAGGGTACGGCGTACGGGTTTGATTTGATGTGAACTGGTGGGAAAATTTTTCAAATTTGAAAATCACGGCACGTACACACGTACGTGGTACACGTACGTGGAATACGGGCGGCCAAAAAACGAATCGGGTACAACGGGTTTTCTCAAACTAGGCCCTTCTCAAGCCGTACTTCAGTGTACTACCCGCCTATACCGGGCACGGATCACGGACACGACCTGCACGGATGTACCGCGGGTTTTAGCAAACCACTAGTTAGGACTTCCGAAAATAATGCATCAGTTGTTTAATGTTTATTAATTAAGTATAATTTAAAAATAATATTTCTTGGTACGACAGATAATACATAGAAATATGATATTGTAAAAAGAAAAAATAATATCCTTGAATAATTGAAGCACAAATGCAATAGTTCACAAAGTTTTTCATCATATTTAATTGCTATACTTTTAATTTTAGTAAGATTTTTTTTTCAAAGTGCCTGAACAACTTTTATTCAACCAAAGACGCATCTACTTTTTAAAATTAAAATAAAATGATGTAGCTGCACATAATTTTGTCATGTAAAACTACTAGTTCATTTTAATAACTTTTTTTCTGAACATTAGGTTGAAATGTTTAAGGACCTATAAACATTTCATTTAAGCTTATGAATAATAGAAATAGGCATCAAGCCACTAGTTTATTAGTTTGATAATGTTTTTTATTTTACAACAAAAACTTGGAAAAAGTTTATGATAGTGAGAAACCAAGAGAGCAGTTGAAATTAACTTAGCGTAAATTCCTTCCCACATTTCATGCATCCTTCCTTACAAAAATCGATATTGGTGAATAAGTAGAAGCTTAAGTGATGTAAATATAAAAAATAATATAAATAAAACGTATTTTTAATAATTAACAACTTAAATGGTTTTTCCAATTTTATCAGATTAATCATTTAATTATTTGTTTAAGTTCAAAATTTGAATAAAACTATACTTATTATATTTTCTAAATCAAAAATTTCACCAAAGTTATAATTATATCATCAATCCTATATAGATAATTATACGTTAATCTAAAAAATGTAACTAGCAATTGTTGTTTTGATTGCTTCACTCTGTCTCATAAATCAACTGCTTCATAGGGTTGCAAACGGATCGGATACGGACGGATAATGTTCTTACCGTATCTATATCCGTTATAATTTTTCGGATACAGATTCGGATACGGATACGGATACAGAACAAATATTCAACGAGATATTGGATACGGATTAGATATCGGACGGATACATATACAAATACGGATATTTTTCGGATATTATGTAAAAATATTTTATATATCATTTAAAAAAATAATTGTATATTATTTTTTTATAGAATTATTAATTATAAAAATTAAATATTAATTATAAAAGTTAAAAAAATTATCATTATATTAGTAGTTCAAATGTATCAATGAATTATTAAAAAATATAATACATTAGCACAAATTATATATAAAATTAGTTAGATTTGTAATGTATGTAAAAAAATATAACTAAAAACACATAATGAGATTTTTTTTCGATATGTATTCGGATAATATCGGATCGGATATTTTTGGATAATGTCAGATATTGACGGATAATAGCTAAATGGACGGTTATAGATAGGTAATAGCTGAACCGTATCTATATCCATTAAAAAAATTCAGATATGGATACGGATACGGATTTCTTCGGATACGGATACAGATACAATTTCTTCGGATACGAATCAGATAATTTTTATTATTTTTCGGATCGGATCACAAATAAAATCGGATATTTTACTATCCGTTTGCAACCCTAACTGCTTCATCATTTAAAATGAATATATTTTTTATATGTAAATATAAAAAAAAAACTTTTACTTCAGATCGAGAAAAGGTCCAACCTTCTAGAAAAGACAAATTCCCCAGTTGAAAGGGTCCAAGGTCTATACTGAAAATAGTACGAAACGACTTCCCAATATTACACCAAATATAGGGGCTTATATGAAAAATAATCTCTGCATTAGTTTAATTTTTCTATCCCTTTCGGCTTTTTATTAGTGCTGCCCCATGTTCCTATCATACTTCATCCGACGCGTCAAAATAGACCTCTGCCACGTGGCACCGACGATCCAACGGTAAAGACTTCCTTCGTTTCGTGCTATCGCATCTCTTCGCCTCCCCTTCTCCCTCTATAAATCCCCTTCGATTCCTCCGCTTTCTTCATCAAGCAATCCAACCTCAAGTCTTTACTTCAGTTCAAGCTCTATTTAATTTCAATTTCAAGTCAAACGGTTCGAGAGCTACAGATCGGAGATGGCAAAAGGAAATGGATTCCAGTTTGAGATGGAGGTGGCGCCGCCAGAGCTCATGGTGGTTGCGCGAGAGAAACTGAAGAGGCAACTTGAAACAATCCATGAAGAGGATGACGTGGAGATTTTCCAAGATTCCATGCCGTTGGATTCGGATACCGACGATGAGAGAAGAGATTAATTAGAAGATTTGTTTCTCCGCTATTAAGTCGTGCTCTTGATGTTATTATGTAGATTTTCCTTTCATTTTTCAAGGAAAATTGAGCCGCTTGAGATATTCGTTTCAATGGAGAATCTGGTGTGAGAACTGTTCTCTGTTTTTTTTTTCTGGAGAATTTTTTTCTACAATGGCTAGTCATGGCCTTGATGTAAATACGTAAGATGTTATTAATTGATACATTGTTTTTGTTTATTTATCTGTTTGTTTTGTTCCCTTTTTTATTTTTCAATGTGAAGTGGCAAAGCATGCTATGAGAAATGAATTAAAACAAAGAGTTTTTATAGGGAAAAAAAACAAGATGGCAATTGAAAGTCACAATGAGGGGCAAAAAGGATAAAAATGGTGTCTGGAAAAATTGATCAGTTACAAATCTAGCGTAGTCTGTATTGTATTTAACACTGAGAATTATTACGTGGTTAGAAATTATAATGTAATTAATAATTAAATTCGCTTTGCAAATTTTCGGATGAACATTTTTTGTTTGGATTCTAGTGAATTTGTTTCTTTCTTCTTTTTTTTGCACCAAAGGCTCGAAGCAGTGCGATCTTACGAAGGATTGAAAATTTGCACTTTAAAAATGTTAATATATAAGATCTCCTTTTTATACAACAAGAACAGCAATAAAGTCTTTAATTTTAAACAAAATAGATTTAATTTTAAACAAAATAGAGTATTTTAAAAACAAAATCTATTCTGAAAGTACAAAAATCATTAATTTTAAAGATAAAAAAATCAACGATAATAATAATGATAATGATAATATTAATAATGATGATTAGAGATGACAAATGAACGGATAAGATAAAAACATTTCTTTTATAAATTATCATAAACATAACAGATATAGCGAGCTACATTGAACATATTGAATGCAAATGACTCATTGAAAATTACATATTTACGTTACAAATATACTAAACTAAATAATCTAACTATTTTTTTTGTTAGAATCAATGCACTTGACACCTCTAAAAATATTTTCTCACTCTGCTACTGACCAAATACCAATTAATTGGATCACAAGAGCGGCGGGGTTATGATTAGAGCATATTCATATTTTATTGTCAAATTGATTATCAATTTTCATTTGATAATTATCATTTGATTATCATTTGAATTTTGGGATGAGAGACTAGACAAAATTAGACAGTTATCTAAATTTGACAGACCATTTGATAAGTTACGTCAGCAAATAAACAGAAAATTAATTACGAAAATGTTATTTTGACAATTTCATTCTATTCAGAGATGCCACTCTTAAAATGAATTATCAATTTGATGAATGACAATTTAATTTTGACAATTGACACCTTCGCTGATGTGGCTTGTCAAATGGAGAAAATAAATTATCTAATTTTGTCTAGTCTCTGCATCCTGAAATTCAAATGTTTAGAGATTTGATAATCATTTGAAACTTAATGTGATGCTTTCAATTTGGAAAGGTATGAATCATGTGTGTGTGCGCGCTCTAACGATTGTCGTCGTCCAGGACCAAGATATTTGTAGCGTACATTATATCTGTATTATTTAGATGTCACAATGCACATTGTTAGGTGTCGTTTGTGATCTATGATGATTAAAAATATTTTAATCTCATTGCTAAATATATACAGATCCCAGAGGATCACACCGTATAAGAACAAATCCTGTAAATATTTCTTGATTATTTAATATGAGTTCTCTAGAAGAATTAACATGAGTTAATTCTAGAATTGCATCTATTGCGGAAGGTTTATAACTTGAGACTTTGTAATTACACTGAAAAATAAGTTCAAAAATTGCACAACTTGTATAGTACTTTTTGTTCCTCTCAATAGTGTTAACAATATTATGATATTAAGTTTTAAAATTTTATCATAATATAATTTAAGAATATATTTATTTTGTCACTTTGACTAGGTCAAAATTACATGGCCGGTTAGGATATAAACTAATTGGTGCTAATTAAGATTTTAATAGCGCAATCCAGCAATACATGGCCGTTGGTAATAATTAGCCCAATTATTTATATCCAATTATCCGTTAATACTCTTAAATAAGGTATGGTCTTTCTACTATTTGTATGTCCACCGTGACCAACTGTTGAAGAAGTGAACAGAAATTATTTAGAGGAGAGAAATCGGTAGCAATAGAAAGAATATACATGTTAAAGAAGAGAGTACATTTTTTTTCCATATTCTATTATTATATATAAATATTTCCTTACAAATATATTGGACAATAGGTTGTGCTTTAGAGGGAGAGAGAAAGAATGAAAAGAAATATACTGGAAAGGCATGAAAGATTTAGTTTTGTAAACTCTAAATTAGAGGTAACAAGTTGGGGAAAAATAAATAAGAGAGTCCCATTAATCTGATGCACCCTCTTTCCTCTTTCAAAGATAAATTCAGGAGCAAATTTACTCTTCACTATCTCCTTTCATCCCTTTCTCTCATTCTCTCTCCCAACTCGGGAACACTCCCTTACGGTATACGTACTTCCAGATTAGTTGTCTTTCAGAATTTAACATAAAAGATAAAGTCAAACTAGCATAAAATTTAGACTTCTCTCGTACTAATTATTTTATCACTTCATAGAATTTAATTGACTTATTTAATTAGAATTTATAAGTTAAATTCTGATTTATTTATTTAAGCCATTAATAAATAAATTATTGAAAATTATTCTTAGTAATAATCATTGCTATATATGACCCTCATATTTTATGAAACAGTAGATTCATAACAGTATTATGACAACATAATCAATAGTTGGTATTGTCGAGTTTTATTGGAAAATCTCATGTCTCATGTTTGTAACTTGGTTATTTTTTGTTGTTGTTGTTGTATAAATTTGTTTAATGATGTTTGTCATTAGATGTTGCTGGTTATTTAGTGTAGTCTGACTTGAATATTTGAATAACTTGGTTATATATTTTTATGCGAAATAAAAAATATTTCCATTTTATTTAGTGTAGTCTGACTTGACTCCAGCCGGCCAGCCACTGAGGTCTCAGAAGAAAAAATAAATCTAGAAGAAAGGAGAGGGGGAGGTGGTGGAGAGCAAATAATTGAAAAGAATATAGGAGATGCAATGAAACAATCGAGATATTGAAGTCAAATTAGGCCGTTCTGTATATAAAACATTTTTTTGAAGAAACAATTTATTGGGTTTTCATAAGCGCTGTCTTAATAGAAAAACAGTGATAGAGGGTCAAGAAGAGAAGTTTACTTCGAGATGAGGGATCCTAATTAAGACTCATTATGTCATATGAGAAGCTTCCATTGAATTATTGTCAAATAAGTATTTCAATGAGAAAATTTTAGACCATTATTAGATAATAAAGGATCTAGAATAATTATGCTAATTCACCACCTGTATATTTGTATAACCTTTAACAGCTCACTACTATACCAAGAGAAATATATGAAAGAAATTTACAAAAGCCCCTTTTTGTTTGTAGTCTGCACAATCACGAAGAGTTAGGCCATAACTTGTATAATAGTTGGATGCATAGAAGAAATAAAAAATTAATCTTGACCGGCTATTAGTAGTCAATTAGTAAAAAAAAATCCGCTATTCCCATGTCCAAAATAAAATTATAATGTTTGTATTCAATACTAATTACAGCATGCACTTTCAAGATTAAAATATTGAGTATATTACAAACAAAATCAAATTAAAGCTTCAATTATATAGTTGTTGGAATGTATTCCAATGAACAAACAAATAGAAACAAAAAAAAAGAATAGAGAGGAGCGATTTATGAGAGGGATGGAGACAGGTGAAAGACGGTAAACGATCGAAGTGAATTTAAGAGGAGAAAATCATCAAATATTAATTCTATCTTTTCATTATATCTTCATATATTAATTTGAGCCGTTGATTAAAAGAGGAGTATTCTGATCATTAAAAAGATTAAAATTGCTAGGCTCTTCCGTCTTTTTAATATAGTAAAAAATATATATATATCACTATATAAGATCACAAAAAATATCTTGAAAATTTTGAATAATATTTATGCAAAATTTTATAAAATAATTATAGGAGATTTTGTCACAATCCCAAAAAATTATGGAATGAAAATATCATCTTGCTACAGTACTAATATGCGGTTATGACCACGTCCCTCCAAAAAATATTAATCGATAATTTTTAAATAGGAAACGACAAAAAAATGATCTGACCTTTCGTTTGGAAAAATAAATTTTTTTCATCCTTTCAACAACATGTTCCACGAAATTTCTCACTGGACAGACTTCATTTTGTCTAGTAGCCACAGAAAGAAACCTCACTGTAAATGGCCACAATATTATTCAGCAGCTTCCAA
The DNA here is from genome assembly GCA_037127355.1 of Schoenoplectus tabernaemontani. Lineage (NCBI taxonomy): Eukaryota > Viridiplantae > Streptophyta > Magnoliopsida > Poales > Cyperaceae > Schoenoplectus > Schoenoplectus tabernaemontani. Next base: position 16,453,496 of record CM073749.1, read on the forward strand.
ATTAATTAATTAATTTACTATATGTTTTGTACTTGCGCCTCACAGTCACAGATCATGGCAAGAAACAAATTCCGAAATGTCAGCTTTCATTAGCGTCCCATTGAACTGCCACGTGTCTATTCACCCAAATGAAATTTTCCTGCGTGGTTATAGTGCTGGAATTCTTAAGATAAGGATGTAATTTATTGATGTGTTGATGTGAGCTGATGAGTTAATTTGATTCGATTTTATCATGATTTGATTCGACATGATATAAAATAAATAGTTTGGTCATGAATTTAATTTTTTTGACTCAAATCGGATCGTGTCGGGTTTGGATCAACTAGATCTATCCGATTAATTATATTTTTTTAAATAATTTTATGATTTATTACTAATTAAAGCTTAAAAATATATTAATTATATATTAATTAAGATTTTATAAAATAATTAATATTTAATTACTTAACATTATATAAAAAATAAATAATAATTAATTATTTTATATGGATTGGTCCGGTTGAGTATGGATCAATATTTTTTGATCCGAATTAAATGGATCAGGTTTTGATCAGTTCAAAAATAATAATAAAATAATATAACCCGACCCGAATCCGATCTGACCCATTGACACCCCTCTCTTTATAGCATCACGTCTATGTAATTATCAATTAATTTTATAAGTTGATATATCATTTCGAACAGATAAATAATTTTCGATGAAAAAAATTTAAGACATCACTAATAATGTTAAATAATATGTTCATAATTTTTTTTCAGCACGAAGCAATAAATGACACGTTGTCATAATTTATCAAAAAGATTATCAAAATTTAACAATCGTCTAATTTTATATACTCTATGCATCCTTAAAATAAATTGACAATTAAAAATCCGATCTTACCAACAGACCGTTCCCATATCCAAAATCAAATTATAATACAGCATACACTTTCAAGATTATATTCATGAGTATATACAAACAAAATCAAATTAAAGCTTCAATCATATAGTTGTTAGAATGTATTATTACAGTGAAAAAACAAAACAAAAAATAGAGAGGAGCGATCTATGAGTGTGATACAAAGAGGCAGTGAAAGACGATAAAAAGATCGAAGTGAAGAAGCAACGAAAGACATCAAAATATCGAAATGCATTGATAAATATTAATTCTATTTGTTCATTATATCTTAAAATATTAATTTGAGTGTTGATTAAAATTATTGGACTCTTCAGTACTTATTTTTTTATATGATAAAATTAAACTAAGATATGACTTTATATAAATTAGGTCCCAATAACGCAAAATCATATAAGAAGTTATCTATGTTATATGAAATTTCCCACTCGACAGACTTCATTTTTGTCTAGCAGCCACAGAAAGGGACATCAATGATGGCTCCAAGGAAGTCCAACGACGAAAATTCTTTGCTTGGTTTGCTTAAATTGCTTCAGTTTAAGTGAATTTAAAATTCAAGATTTTAAACAATTACGATTAATTGGGATTAAACCCATTATAAGTTGCAATTCTTAGAGAGAAAAAATGCTGGAGAATTCATTTATTTACTAACTAAATAGTCTTGACTTGTTCACATATAAACTGATATTTGTTTGAGTCACTTAATTATCTGTAAAAATTGAAGATAAGATCTAGAAAAAATTCCCTTCTTTAGTGCATCGGATAATTATTATCTTTGTTGGAAGAAAAATCACATTTATTTGTTCTAGATAGTTTACATAAAAAATTTATTAAATAGCTGATATTTGTTGGAATTATCTAGTTAACTGTAAGAATTGAAGAGAGGATCTAGAAAAAAAAATCATACTGCAGTTATTAATTTATTATATATCTTTATTGGGAAGTAAAATCATAAAGCCACAAACATATGTCCCATCAGTGTTTGAAGTCACCTTATTGCTTGCAGCGAGGCCGAATGCTGATTGAAAAACGAGCAGTCAAAACAGAACTGTAACACACAATAAGCCACTATGTTAAGTAAAGCAAACAATCCGACCGATTAACAACTTTTTTTGTTGAAGGAAGAATGGAAAATCCTTACCTTCCTCGCATCAACCTCCTCCCACGCAGCCAAGTGGCCCCACGTCACGTACTCACGTGTTGCTCTAATCTTTTTACATAGAAAATGATATCTGTCGATCTTCTCTCGCGTGGCTGCGTGTCACGTTTTAAATCCATATCCTCTCTCTCTATACACCACTTACGAGATCTCAGTATCTAGCTGGCCCCACGATCCAACGGCCCCAGTTCTCTCTTCCACACGTTCTCTCGGCTGATATCAACCATTCTCCGTCTATATAAACCTCCCTCTCTTCTCTGGTTTCTTTCCAAGACAAAGGTCAGATTGCAACTTTGCGTTCTTACGTATACTTGCTCGCCTCTCAATCTTCTCTCTATTTACACAAAGTCAGACAGATGGCAAGAAATTCTGATCTCCGTTTTGAGATGGAGGTGGCGCCACATGAGATGGTAAAAGTGGCGAGGCTCAAGACGACACCGACCCTGGACACGATTCCTGAGGAGGATGACGAGGAGATGATCCAAGATGTCCAGCGGAGTTCTCCTGGTAGCCCTTCTCTACCACCTGATTGGCCGCGCGACCTGGAAGTGTTGAGGGCCTTTCTGCAAAATATCTCCCGGGAAGAGGATATGTAGAGATTTTGTAGAGTTCGTTTTATGAGAAGAGATTGATTTTTGGGGGGTATTAGGAGGATAGAACGGCCGAGGCGCAGAGTCTGGAACGAACCATGTAACATACTTTCGTTTTGTTTTGTAATTTTGGTTATTTTGGTCATGTTTTGTTGATAGTTAGGTTGTGCAAATTTCAGACGCAATCAACTGATGGATTGCAGAACTGGTGACTGTTGTTTGTTTTAAAGACTTAACAAGAGACTTTGTATTTTTGTAATCAAAACGTGCGAGTTAATTATTTGTCTATCTATTTTGTTTGTCCTTTCTTTCTTTCTTTTTTGGGTCAGGATTGATTAATAACTATAGTGTTTCGAATCGTAAAATTTTAAATCATTTGATATACGATAAACTATAAAACAAAATTCAGTATTTTTTTTATAACATAATATGTATATGTGATATTAAATTGTAAATCCAAGCTATATTTTTTTAATACTGTCGTGATCGTCAAAATAAAACATTGTTTGGTGATATGTTCTGCTAAAGTGCTATGTGCCAAATATGGTGCTTAAGAAAATTAGATTTTTTTCTGAGAGCTTATGACATAATAGTGCTCTCATATGTTTTCAGAAAAATTTTAAGTTTTCAAGACGTCCTTTACTCTTTCACAATTGGACTGAAACTTCATCTGGTCAAGGGGAAATTTTTAACCAAAAAAAGAAAAGAAAAGGCATAGAAGATGCTATACCAACATTTTGTCCTTTTGGTGCTTATATGTATCAATTTACTTAACCCCGAGACACATTATTAACGACAACAATTTTAAATAATCCTGCTAATCAAGTTAACGAAGCCCCACCCCCACAAACTTAAAGAGAAATAGGAACTGTTATGGTAGCTCAATAATTCAAGTTAGAACCTCTCAGGTTCTTGTCAGAATGATGCAATAATTCCCTCTCCAGTCCCTCCTTTGGTGGGTCCAATGCCAGATACTCAGCTGGTGATCTAGATTTTTCTCGACTGGTCTCATAACAAATCTTTGAACCTTCTAAATCTGTTTGCGCTTCATTATTAGAGCTGGCACCACAAAAATAGACAGTCAGATGAGCATTTTAGTGATAACAAACTAAAATGCTTCCAGTCAAAAAGTGTCAGATCTGCAAGGAATTGTGGCGTGCTCTTATTATTGTTTTTATTTATTTATTTACTGTTTAATAAACCTCTCTAAATTAACAAAATGTTATATACATGCATCAAAAACTATTGTTTTTTTTTTTAAATAAGGCTCCCAACAATTCCGGCATATATATTACTTTTTCATGTCTCTTGAAACTTAAATATACATCACGGCGTGAAGAGGTGAGATCTAATACCATCTGTACTAACTCTGTGCTAACTCTGCGCTTCAAATTATGTTAATTGTTAACTGTTTGTACTACGTACTTTAGTATTTCAGTATTTTTAATGCTTACCAATTTCTGATGTCCTTATTGGTCAAGTAATTGATGGAATTGTTCAAGGCATGCAGAGCCATCTTTTTAACCTGAACACACAATAAACCAAGTTCCATATCAGAAAACACACAATTTTATAACTAGACAAAAGTACAATTACCCAAATCAAAAAAGGGAAAATTTTATGGTAACCCCAGCAAAACCTCAAGAGATAATGCATGCCATTGTAGGAGGGAAACATTTCTTGTAAAGCATTCAAAAATGTTAAATGCCGAAGTACCCTTTCATTCCCACCAAAGCAGGTTTCTTTATGCATGCTCAAGGCAGCTCTGAATGGAATATTTTCGAGCATACAAATGAAGTATAGATAGACTTTAGTTTTTTCAATTTGGGTACAAGATAATTTCAGGATTTGTAGGAACAGTAAAGTCTTCATGCAAGAACCTCAAGTTTATCTTCTTTTGCTTTGTGATCAGATGGAAGAAGCCTGAACTCATCAGTCAACCTAATGCACTGTCTAACATTCTCAGGCGATACAAAATCAACTGCCACCTTTATGCAAGACTGCTCAGAACATGCATTATGTTAATATCAAATACAGGTCTGAAAAGATGTGTCAAAATTAATGGTCCATTACCATTCAATTCTTTCCAAATGTCTTATTATTGGTTATAGAATCCAAAACTAGTGAATACAACTTCTGTGCGTTTGCAAAATGACATGTGTGATGAATCAGATAGGGAAATAAAATAGGAGACTTTAGATAGTTAGAGATAGTCATTAAGGAGATCTGAGGTAAGGAGTAAATTTGCATTCCAATGTCCAATGCAAAATTGTCATCAAGAATTTAGTAAATACCGCAAACTACATTACTGTTGACATTATTCATGAATCTTGATTATTGTAAATACTGCAAACTATGTTACCATTAACAATGTTCTTAAATCTTATTTATTGCACTGTTAGCATTATTAAATCTAAATTATTGTAAATATCACAAACTCTTAAACATTGTTCTTAAATCTTAATTATTAATTATATTGGCTGATTACAACCATTGTTAAATGTTGATGACCGCCAGTTCATGCATGTACAGCATGTTATGAGTTCTCTCAAATTTAGATGATGTTGCCAAAAAAAGTCTCAATCAGATTATAATTTAATCATTTTTCCTCAATTAACAACCATGTGAGTTTACTCAGAAACCAAACTAGCACATAAATTCAGTAAATCAGACTAGTTTGAAATTTTTACTAGTGGTTACAATTGCTTTGATCATACCTTAAGGTTTCTGACTTGATGGGGGCAACCAGCAGGGATGAAAACTGCCTCACCGAGCTTTTGCTCAAAGGTCCATGGCTCAATGCCTATAGAAGACTACCAGTTTAAAAAAAAAGGAATACGAAAGAAAATTCCAAAGGAAAAAAAGTTGCTGAGTTCTCTTTGTAAGCACCAACTGACAATCATGGTTGTGAACTAAGACCTTCGACTTGAATGCAAAACAGAAAGAAATACAAGGTTTATAAAGGGTTTGCAAGACAAAGTAGATCAAATGTACCAACCATACTCTTCCTTGAGCTTTTTCTTGTGCTCCAATGTCAAGTAGAATGACTGGTCATGGATTGGATGAAAAACCTGATAAATAAAAAGTTATGTTAGGAAAAGGAAAGGAAGCATGACAACAGGGTTCTTAATTGTTTAGCTCGAAGGGTCTCTGCACCATAGTCGTGATTATCATAATTACAGGTAATGATACAAAGAATTATACAAATTGCAGTTTCTTCAACTGATAATAGTAAAAATAGGTGGGTCAGTAACCACTGACATATTTTAGGATACCTGTTTGACCGGGTTGCAATGAACGTGTCTAAACTCTCTTGAGTGCTTGGTCAGAAATTCTATTAGCTCGGGCACATCTTCCCTTCTGAAAATGTCCCAGAGTGCACCCCCATATTCTGGAACTTTGTTTTCTTCATCTGATATGTCCCACTTGTGACATGGTTCATCAGTTGAACTCTGGAAACCATTTTTTGCATCACAAATTGGCTCTTCCTTTTTTTGCTCTGTGTTTGGGTTGACAAGCTCATTGAGTTCGGCCTGCAAGCCTCCAATGTCCATTTTCTTGTCCTGACTGACAGGTCCTGCATCACTACATCCTGCTTCTTCCAATTCAGATTTAGTTACCGATTGCTGGACCTGCAATACCAAAGGTAATTTTATTTTTTTTTTAAAAAAAGGCAAAACAACAGAAATTTTATAAGTATTTTCCAAGTTGAAATTTCAAATTACTGATAATTTATTAGTAGCAGTGCATATAATATCTGGCAACAATTTAGGCGCCTTTAAATTAGACATAATTTAGTTCACAATTAAGAAATGTGATTTTTGACTAGACCCACAACAATTTGCTTCAGACACTGTGAGATATTCATGGCAACTGATTTAAAAGATAATAATAATATATAGGATATTCCTACATCATCAGACTCATCATCCTTGCTGTCAACATCATTGTTACCAGATGGCGTAGCCGAGCCGCCATGGAATAATTCAGCCAAGTCCTGCTCCTTCAATTTCCTTTTTAGTTTCTTTATTTGTGTAAGATTGTCTTCAGCAGGATTTACTTCAGAAGTATGTGTCAATATATTGACCTTAATGAAATAACAGAAACAAAATTAAACATGCATACAATATTAAGAGTATATTCCAGGTTTCAAAAAAGGAATGGTGCGGTAAAGGCAACACAATTAAACACAAATGAAACATTTATGGAAGCCCAATGTCATAATGCTGGCCTAAAAAAATAGAAAGGAAAAGTAACAGCAAAATCACATGCCACAAAATCTAACAAGTACTTCTGATAATACTTACTAATTAACCTAATATCGCCATTACTACATGAGTTAGGAACTGGAAATGACCTTTGGTCTCATAAGGTTTTTCTTCCAAAATATAAATGAAAGAAAGGAACTGGACACAATCTGCATCAGCAGACCAAGAAACCTTGACTTCGATTAGGGATCCTCCAAACAAGTCAACATTGCCAAATTTTATAAAAACATACAGCATCAGACATGTCACAGTGAAGTTTTGTGACAGAATCTCCTCGGCCAAGCTCTTCTCTAAATCCATAAGCAATGTACGTCTTTGGGCCGAGATCAGGCTTTGTGACATCTGTCGGGAGTTCGGTAGCAAGATTGAGTGGGCCATAGCGGGGATCGGTGTACTCGGGGAAGGGTAAAGCCATAATAAACTCGGTAAAGTGACGTGGCAATCTCTCACTGAACAAACTACCTGGAGGCCAGTCCTGCAGCTTGAGCATCTCAGGCCAGCCATTTGAGTGGCATCTCCCACTTTCATACCCAGCAAAAAAAGCATGGCTGTTTATCTCCACCTGAAAAAAAGAGAAAATAATAAGATGTTGGAGCTTTTACTACATCCTTTCCTTTCATTGAAGTTCCTGTTATTCTCTCCATAAGAAAGTTCAGTAATTGTACATTCATCATATACAATACCTAATGACAATGGTTGCAATGACAGCTGAAGGAAAACGATGTTAGGAACGAGATCCTAAACCACAAGTGCAATACTAAAAGTCTAAAACCATAAATTTCACAGGAGCTAAAAAAAATAATAGCAGCCCTCAATCCTGAAATCCTTAACTCTGTATAAACTAAGTCTACAGTGGCATACAGATTCAAATGATTGTACATCTCTTCAACTAACCTCACACCAATCAAGACAATCAATGGCTTTCACGGCTAGTTCGGAGCTAACATTGTGTCTTGTTGTCTCCCTTAGGGCACGCCACATCACCATCGGCTCCCAGCTGAGCCCAGATGTTTGATCCAGAACATCCCGCACAATTATTGGTTCACCCCTCATCCAGTGCTTTCGAAAATGGTCCAGTCCCTCCTGCATGGCATCCGCACTTGTCGCACAGTATATACAATTATCCCCCGAACCCTCTCTATTTGCTGCTCTTCTCAAACTTTTATTTTTGGAATTTATGCTGCCGGAGCAACTACATGGGCTTGAAGAAAAAAGTAGTTCTGAAAATTCCATTTGTTGTATGATGTGCTCAGCCTTGAATTGGAGCTCCGGAAGGAAGTTCTCCGGATGTATGCATTTCAGTTGTAGAATTGATCTGCCACAGCCACCAAGCTCCTTTGGTGCACATGGAATGCTGCCATCTTCATTAGCTTTCCATGTGAGATGAGCATTTTTTTTCGCCTTACTGTTACTGAGTTCCTGTGAAGAACTTACAGAATCATGGGATGCATTGCTTTCTTTAGAAGGTCTGTTTTTGCGACTTCGGTTGTTTTGTTGACCAAATATGTACTTCTTTCCATAGTCTTTATATGGTTCGAATTTGGCCTCTATGCCACCATGAACAAGATCAGAACGGAGTTCAATGCAGCACCTTAAGCAGAGATCATAGGAGCATATTGACAGCTCCGGTGGAAATCTATAATTGATGTTTTGCAATTGTTACTGTTCAAAAGGGGAAAACAAAGGTGTTACTCTGACTGCTTTCTTTGCAAATGTATCCTTGCAAAAAAATCAACAATTTGATTCTGATCTCATAAAATCAGCAACTAAGCTCCAATCTTATAAAAATCAGCAACTAAGTTCCAATCTTTATCACAAAAAAAATCTCACAGAATCAGTTTGTCTCTGTTAGGTAACGGTTTACTACCTCAATCTTTTTCGAACAATGTTATTACATTGAGCTTAAACATTTGGTATTCCATTTGAGGAGTGATAATGCCCCCCCCCCCCCCCCTTGCACTTGGTATTATGTATAAACACATTTTGAAAATACATAGCCTCTATCTTAAATTTTGAAACATGCATTTTTTTAGAAGTGTTTATACCTAATATTGGGTACAGATGAGGAATGCAGAAAGTTCGGGTGCAAGAATAATTTCTCATTCCATTTCAGTAAAATCTACTTATTTCCATTTCTTAGGTGGCACTAACATGAAACTGTGAAATTTTATGTACCAGTATACACGGTCATCTTTGTCAAATTCAGCTATCTCAAGGTTTATCTCACTCCCAGAAACACCTATAAGAAAATGAGAAGTTCACTTAGAATCAAAGCATATTCAGATAAAGTCGATAGAAATGACATGGAAATCAAATTAGTACCTCGTATTGTAGCTTCTATTTCCTTCTCTGCATTCTGTTCTTGTTGGAACTCTTTAAGCCAAGGAAGCATGAGGTATAGCATATAGCAATAGTATTTGTATTGCTCTGACTCAGAGATATCCTTTTTGACTGGCTGCATGGATCAAATAAAAAGGTTATTATAACCAATTAAATAAATAATTCCAAGTTAAAAAACTTGACATGAGTTATTGATATTTCAAGTGGCACAATAAAAGATTGCGCAGAGCCAAACTTATCTGGAAATGTCTAAATTTTTTATGTTTTAAATAAGTGTATGCTGAACACAGCTAACACACATTAATTCATTAAAAATAGTATCATAATGCTTAGCATAGAAAATTTAACTGAGATAGACCTCAGCAAGGCCCTCCAAGCGCAGACATGGCTTGCAATTGCAGTTGTTTCGGCAAACTGGGCACTTAGCTGCGAATTCTTTCTTTGATATTTGAGGATACCTAAATCCAACAAATTATTAATAACAATTAAGGGCTTCATTTCAACAGAAGATGTTGCATGGTACTTATGTATTTTGGTAGATAGAAAACTAGACAACCATTCACTAATAGCAATCAAGCAGCTGACTGATCATAAATTGTGATTAAGTGTACTGCTCCCATAATAATAAGCTTAATTGTGTTAGAAAGACTATCACGACTGCAAATTAAATTGAAAAAGTAAATTGTATAATATCAAATGTTAAACTGACCAGCGATTCACACATTGAAGACAAAACCGCTTCTTAAGACAGAGCTTGCATCGGATGACCTTCCCATTTTGTCGCTGACACTGATGACAGTGAAGTGCATATTTTCCTACCAAAGATTTCTTTCTCTTTTTCTGTATAAATCCAGGAAGTGTGTTCAATTATTCTCATGTAAAGGCGAGTTAACTAGAATGAAAAATTGGAAAGGATGCAATAAATTACCACAGTTTTGTTCTTCATGCTGTCAATTTGTTCATGTTTTTTTATGCTTTTTACCCGCTCTCTCCTGAAATTTGAACGCCGGAACTCCTTTTCCAATTCCTTGTCCTGCTATTTAACAAAAAGAGAACCAAAATAAATATATCGAATAGTTATAACTCTTCCTTCTTATATAATTCAATATTGGGAAAAAGCAACAACCAAGAATATAAATTTAGTTGATTTTTTTTTCACCACCCTTAATATCTTTTACCAACAATATAAATTTAGTTGATTTTTTTTTCTTTGTTGAATTTTTTGTAAGCAAACTGATAGAATATCATATAGAAGATGCAAAGTTTAAAACTTTACTCTTCCAGATGCATGTAACTGAAAATTTTCAGAAGTAATCAGCATGAAAATTCAATAAAGAAAAAAAAAATCAACGAAAGAATCAAGAACTCGTGGGGTTTTCCATACCGATTCTGTATCGTTTACGATCTGCACAACAACTCCCTCCCATTCTGCCTCTCTCTGTCGTTTCTCATGCACTGGTCGATCCTTGCTGGTATCACCTCTCTTCCTCTTCTTTCCCTCGCTTTGTTTCTTCTTTCCCTCTCTTTGCTTTGATGGTTTCCAACCTCTCTTCCGGCATGATCCTTCCTCTCTCTTCCTCAAACCATGACTGCCATGAATTTCGCTTTTCTTTTTCTGCAGCGCCTTTCTCTTTCTAATCTCCAACTTCGTCGTATCACTGACGTCGCACTTCGTCCTCTCAATTCTCTCTCCCTCATCAGCACTATCAGAAACACTTACCTCACCTTTCTTCGCGCCATTTCTCCGTCTGGTAACGGACGACCCTTCCCCGCTACTCTCGTCACCTTTCTTCTCCTTTCTCCCTCTTTGCTCTCCATTGCCACGCGCGCCATTTTGCGAAGGATCTCGCGCCATTCTTTTCTCCTGAGATTCACGCTCAAACATCTTCAAGTGAGCATCGCAGTAGCTCCGACCTTCCACTCTGGCGTTACTACAGTGCCCCCCGCGGTCGCTCAGGATGCAACGTTCCCCGTCCGGCGGTGGATCTTAGCCCTCCGCCATTCTTGAGACAGAGAATGGGATTTAGATCTTGGAAGAGGGTTTTGGGTTTAACAATTGGCTGCTCCGTTTCGTTTCGTCGCGTTCTCTATACTCTGATAACTGATTGAGCGTTTGAAGGATGGAGGAAAAAGGACGATGCGAGTCTGGCGACCACAGGAAAAGCAAACGAGTGTTATTTACTTATTTTCGTGTGTCAGGACGAAGATTATTTGGACATTATTTCTCTAGAATGAATCTAGTTAGAATCCTCCGCAATCATTCTTGGTTGTGAGTAAAAATAGTAAAATAATAAATTATAAGCGGAAAAAATGTATGGGACCACGATATATGCACTAACTTTTATGAAACTTATTTTGAGGAATTCCCATATGCTCATAATAAATTTGAATCTTTCTATTTGGAGCTTAGAAAAAAATTAAAATTAAAATTTGAAGATATAAGCAAATTTATAACATATAATTATAGATTCATGAAAATAGTGATATTTTATGTATATTTTTATTGCATTTCAAGCGACCTAAAAATTTCAATGTCCTGTGATGTAGTAACAAATAATATTGAAATAATATAAAATTAAAGTAAAATTGAGTATATACTTCTCAACACATTCTAATTTGGATATTTATTTCTCCAAATTTAAAAATTAGATATTTACCTCTCAAAATATTAAAATTTTGAATATTTATTCAAAACTACTATTATCCTCATAAAAATCAAATTAATAATTAACTAAAATTATAAAAGAATAAAAATACCCCTCCATCAGTCAACAACTCGTCTCAATTTCGCTGAGAGCTAGCAAATTGAGAAGCGTTAATTTCATCTCTATCATCTAATCAAGTTGAATAGTACGAATTTCAAACTTTAATTTCCTCCATTTTTCAAATCTAAAACTCTCAACAAACATATTTTTTTTTCTTCATAGTCAAGGTCCATAAGATTCAGTCACATGTGTCTCAGTGAGACTGCTGGAGCTCGATCATTCTTTCAAGGAAACTGATGGTTGTGTCAAAGGTTGTTGATTACTCTTTTCCGAGCTCGTGGAATTATGGAGAAATAAAGAACAAGACTATCTAAAAAGATTATTGTAGGTTTAAGCAAATGAAAGGAAGAATATTTTTATTCTATTATAATTTTAATTAATTATAACTTAATTTTTATGAGAATAATAATAGTTATGGATAAATATCTAAGATTTTGACATTTTGAGAGATAAATATTCAATTTTCAAATATAGAGGGGTAAATGTTCAAATTGAAATGTGTTGAGCGGTCTATATCTAATTTTGCCTAAAACTAACTATCAACCTAATGTCCAATAAGAAATTATAAGTTTATTTTTTACTTATTTTTTTTTGGAAAAGCCCTTATCAAAATTGAAGAGAAAGATACATCATTTTATGATAATTTGATCATGTTTAATGATGATCACCTAAAACACCTAGAGATTCTAAATCATCTTGAAAGTATCAAAAAAAAGAGACAAAGATCGACTAAAACTAACATGTAAGAAAATAATAAAAAATGATATGAAGAATTAAATATATCCAAATAGCTGTCTTCATAGCAGTCTATATATAAATAACATTTGTTAAATCAAGTAATATAAAAAGGTGATGCACAACTAAAATCGTTGAGATATATTTTGTAATTGAAGAGAGAAGATAAGAGCAGAGAGAGATGAGGAGAAGAGAGATTGAGAGAAATGATTTTGCTATATTAAACTTGTGTTTTACAATTACAGCTTATCTATTTATATTAGTCAAAAACAACCTAGTCTAGCTGGCAACAGCTTTTAGGAAGGTTCCTGAACCGAACCATTTAATTACATCCGTAGGATCATAACAAACTCGTGATCTAAGGGTTCTAAGCGTAACGTGTTAACTGAGTTAGTTGCGACCCATAGGATCTCTGTGGCGATTGCTGTAGTTTCGATTGTGTTCTTGAGCACACTTTAATATCATCTTACGGACCCCCTCAAGCCAATGGGACGGAAGTCACGGTGAGCTTGCTTCGAGCACATTGAATCGAGGTAGTGGCAAGGGTTTCGTCGGACAATCGGCAATCGATCGTGCGAACACACAAATCGAACCTTCAATTTTTGAGATTGAACTTGCTCACGAACAAGATGGTAGTCAATATCAATGTGTTTGGTGCGCGCATGAAATTGTGGATTAGCAGCCAAAAAAGTGGCACCAATATTGTCACACCAGAGAATTGGTGTTGAGAGATTAGAAATGGTGAGCTCTTGAAGAAGATTTCGTAACCACATCACTTCAGTGCAAGCAAGTGCCAGACAGCGATATTCAGCTTCTGTGCTGGAACGAGCAACAGTAGGCTGTTTTTTTGAACTCCAGGAGATCAAATTGTTACCCAGATAGATGCAAAACCCAGAAGTAGAGCGCCTGTCATCATGGTCACCAGCCCAGTCACTATCACTAAAGGCATGAATTTGGTTGGATGAGTTTTTGGTGAACAATAATCCATGATGCAATGTACCACACAGATAGCGTAAAATTCTTTTAGCAGCATTCCAGTGAGAGATAGCAGGTTGATGCATGTCCTGAGATAACTTGTTCACAGCAAAGCTAATATCAGGCCTAGTCAATGTGGCATACTGTAAAGCACCCACTACACTTCTGTATAAGGAAGGATTGTCAAAGAGAGGGCCATCATTTTTTGACATAGTTGCTCCAGTGGCCATGGGTGTTAAACAAGGTTTGGCATCAATCATGTTAACCTTTCTAAGAAGATCCAATATATATTTGGTCTGAGTGAGGGTTAAACCTTGATCACAAAATCTAGCCTCTATACCCAGAAAGAAATGCAAGGTGCCTAGATCCTTTAAGGCAAATTGAGAGCTGAGTTGAGTGATACAAGATTGAACAGCTTGAGCATCACTGCCAGTAATGATGATGTCATCAACATAGACCAGAATGATGATAACATGTCTACCAGTGTTGAGAACAAATAAAGATGGGTCAAATGAAGATGATTTGAATCCAAGGTGTAAAAGTGCAGTGTTTAACTTTTGAAACCAAGCCCTTGGCGCCTGCTTCAAACCATAGAGAGATTTGTTCAACTTACAGACATGATTTGGGAAGTTCTGATCAACAAAACCTGGTGGCTGGACCATGAAAACTACTTCTTGCAATTCACCATGAAGGAAGGCATTTTGGACATCTAGTTGTCTAAGAGGCCAATTAGAAGACAGTGCCAAAGACAAAATAACCCTGATAGTAGTAGGTCTGATCACAGGGCTAAAAGTGTCAAAATAATCTACACCTTCCACCTGGTTGTACCCTTTTGCCACAAGACGTGCTTTATACCTATCAATACTACCATCTGCTTTTCTTTTCAATTTATAGACCCATTTACACCCAATGGCTTGATAACCTTCTGGTAATGGTACAAGAGACCAGGTGCTGTTTGTGGCTAAGGCATTGATTTCTACTGCCATAGCATCTCTCCAATGAGTAGACTGTTTTGCCTGAGAGTAACAGGTGGGTTCAGAATCAAGGGATGCAAGATGTGCTACATAATCAGTGAAGATTTTAGGCCTTCTAGAGTTGTCTTTGTTCCTAGTCACCATTTGATGAGAAGGTCTGGTTCTATGACAGGCTGAGGAGGCACTGTATGTAATGTATTGGCAGATGGAGGAGGAGCAGTAGGATGTGGAGAGGAAGTAGAAGGGATAGTGTTATTGTCAGGAGGTGAAGAAGAAGGAATGGAGAAAGGAGGAAGGATAGGCAAATGAATTTGTGAAGGAGTAGAAGAGGTGAGTGAAGAAGAGATATCAGGAGATGGGTGTGCTTTGAAAGGGAAAATAGTCTCTTCAAAGTGAACATGCCTAGAGATGAACATTCGATTTGTTGGCAAATGAAGACACTTATAACCTTTCTGAGATAATGCATAGCCCATGAAGACACAAGGAACTGATCTGAGTTCCAATTTACTGGAATTGTAAGGCCTGGTCAAGGGAAAACACAGAGAGCCCAGAACTCTGAGAGAAGTCAGATCTGGATCTTTATTGAATAACTTCTTGTATGGTATGTGATGATTAGATGGCAGCCTATTGATGAGATAAACCACACTGGCAAAGACTTCATCCCAGTAAGCATGTGGAATAGCAGCATGAGACATAGTGGCTAGAGAAAGCTCTAGAATGTGTCTGTGTTTCCTCTCAGCAGCACCATTCTGCTGAGGGGTATAGGGACAACTGGTCTGATGCACAATTTGAGGAAACAAAGTGGTAATGAATTTGTATTCTGTACCACCATCACTTCTTAAGGTTTTTATAGTAGTCCCTAGAATATTTTCAACTTGCAGCTTGAACTGAGTGAAAATTTGAGCAACTTCACTTTTCTGTTTCATGAAGTAAATCCAAGTATACCTTGAAAAATCATCTATGAAGATTACATAATATTTGTAATCATTATTTGACACAGTAGCACATGGGCCCCATACATCAGAATGTAGCAATTGTAAAGGAAAAGTAGAGGTACTGCTAGAGGGGTAAAATGGTAATCTGTGTGACTTAGCTTGCAAACAGTCAACACAGGATGCTTGAGGTTCTTTATTACAAGGTAGTTGATACAAATTTACTAACTCATTAGTAATTGTAGTAGAAGGATGGCAGAATCTGGCATGCCAAGTGCTAGGTGAGACTCTTACACCATGAAAGGCCTGAGAAGATGATTGGAGAGAAATCAGGAACAAGCCATTTGAGTTACTGACTTGGAGGGTTCTGCTGGAGGTATGTGATCCTTGATGAGACATGAAGAAGAGGAGAAAGTAAGTGAGATTGTAGGATTATCTTTGAGTAATTGTGAGATACTGATGAGATTTGTTGAGAATTGGGGCACATATAGCACATTTGTCAGTTTGATAGATAGGCCATGTACAGTAAGAACACAGGATCCTATATGAGTAATTGGTAAACCGTTACCACTTTTGCTCTTGCAGTGAGGAGTTGATCCGGTCCAAGATACTCATAGAAGCTTGAGAGATTGTTCGGATCTCAGTAGTGACATGGCTATTTGCACCGAGTCCAAGAGCCAAGTTGTGTGAGGCACTTCGTGGGAAAGGGATGAGGTGGCAAATTTTGAGCAGTTGATTGACCAGCTGTCTGAGCAGTTGATTGACCAGCTATTTGAGCATGAGAGATAACCTGAGCATTGTAAGCCTGAAACCTAGGATTAGGTTGCCACTCAGGATCAGAATTGTACCTCCTATAGCACAATTTGGCGGTATGACCTGGCTTGAAGCAAATCTGACAAGAAATCTTGGTGCCATAAGGAGTATTTCCTGGTTGAGAGAGAGGAGCAGTAGGTGGCCTGAGTGGTGGCCTTGTAGGGGCAATAGAGGGATTAGGAAGAAGAGGAGGAGAGTTGTTGTTGTAGTAGTTAGGTTTAGGTTTGTAATTTTTTTGTTGAGAATTGTTAGTGTAATATGCTTGAGAGAACTGATGATTGTCAGTTGTAGTGTGAAAGGCAGACGGTACAGGGACTGGTACCTGGCTCTTGAGAAGAGACTCATGGCTAACTAGTAGTCCATGGAGATCAGAGAAGGAAAAGGGGTTGTGATGGGCTGCTGCATTGACTGCTACCACAATTGGATTATAGTCAGTGCCAAGGCCTTGAACAGCTTGGATGACAAGTTCTTCATCAGAAATTAGAGCACCGACAAAGGCCAATTCATCAGCAATACGGCGAAGATTGTTGAGATACTCAGTACATGACAAATTGCCCTTCTGACATGCCTGGATTTGACGTCTAAGCTCTAATCGTCGTGAACTTGAGGTAGATGCACACTGCTTCTGAAGTGTGATCCAGAGATCAAGTGTTGAAGACGCTGAGACGACTTGTGCTTGTATTGAGTCAGTCAATGAAGATCTGAGCCAACCAAGGAGCAGTTGATCTTGACGACGCCAGTGAGTGTAATCTGGATTTGGTTCAATCTGACCCGTTGTTGAGTTGCGAGATGCTGGAGGAGGTGTTGATTCAATAAACTTGGAGAGGTTATAGCCATGGATGATAGGAAGCACCTGAGCTTGCCAGGCAAGATAGTTAGAGGCTGTCAACTTCATAGAAATTGGGATTGAGATGATCGCAATTGGATCTGAAGTGATATTGAGAGGAGAAGAAGTGTTGGAGGTTGGAGAAGAAGTCGATGAATTGTTCGCCATTGTTGAACCTAAGCTCTGATACCATAAAATCGTTGAGATATATTTTGTAATTGAAGAGAGAAGATAAGAGCAGAGAGAGATGAGGAGAAGAGAGATTGAGAGAAATGATTTTGCTATATTAAACTTGTGTTTTACAATTACAGCTTATCTATTTATATTAGTCAAAAACAACCTAGTCTAGCTGGCAACAGCTTTTAGGAAGGTTCCTGAACCGAACCATTTAATTACATCCGTAGGATCATAACAAACTCGTGATCTAAGGGTTCTAAGCGTAACGTGTTAACTGAGTTAGTTGCGACCCATAGGATCTGCTGTGGCGATTGCTGTAGTTTCGATTGTGTTGCTGAGCACACTTTAATATCATCTTACAACAACCTAGTGCAAACAATATATCTATATTTTTTGTTATAATTTTTAATTTATTCTGCCTTAGTCTAAAATAAGTTATCAAAATTATAATTCTTAAGAATCCGCACGTAGTCAATTTTGTCATGGGCTAAATATAATTTAAATATGAGGAACCCAATTTGATCCCCTTAGGAACCGGACCACCTTAGAGGTGTCAATGGATCGGATTTATATGATTCAAATGCGGATTCATTAGAAATTTATAAAATTCAAATGTGGATCTAAATCTGCTTGAAATTTAAGGATCCAAACGCAGATTCATGTTCATTTATATAGCGGATATCGGACCGATTCATCGAATTTCATATTCAAATATTTATAATAATAATTTTAATATTTAATATGAATAAAATATATACAATATGCATCATAAAATATTATGTGATACTAAATATTAATTTAACTAACTTGCATGATATATATTTTTTAAATAATGTGATCTAATTATTATTAAGACTAATCTAACTATTATAATATTTTTTTGGAAAAGTATTAAAAATTAGAAGATAATTATTTTATCAAATTTATAACGAATTCAGATCATATAAGATTCAAATATAAATCCAAAAAGTAAAGCAGGTCATTTTTTAACATCCATATGTAAATACAATAAACTATTGAATAATTTTTTCGGACCGGATTTTTGGATATCCATTGACACCCCACCCACCCAGATGTGCAAAGAAAATCATGTCAACTGATGAGGTAAACCAATGAATGTTCAATAAATATTTATGTCAAAGTATTACTTGATGTTTTAATTACATTAGACTTCGAACAATGAATGTTCAGTAATATTTTTTTAACATTAAAGATCTTAGTCAATTAATTTCATTCAAAAAAATAATTACATTCATGTGTGAATAAAAAGAAGGACAAACTCTTCGATCCAAAATCAAATAGCACAGAAATATCAAATGAATACTGTTGGGGTGAGAAAGGAAACTGATGGCTTAACCACTATCAGACCTATTTATTTCTTTACTTTTTCAAAAGAAAAGAAAGAGGTAGCCCACAGAAAAGAAAAGAAAAATAAGTGGAAGGTTAGCCTCTATTGATCATCATTTTCTGAATCTTTGTTAGACGTTGGCTTTTCTCTCTGGTACATAACTTTTCCTTTGCTTCTTCTCCATTCTGCTTTGTGCTACACTACACCCTCAAGATTCTACCAATGAGTATGAGCCTACCTATGTCTGCAGTCCTGGCTGTACGAGGAGACGAAAAGGAAATCACTGGTTGTTCCTATTAGCAGTGAAGACAGCAGCGAGAATAGCGAAAAAACTGCTTTGAGCAGTGGCGAAAAGCTCGTACCGCGAAAGTAAGCACCACATAACACGCCATAGCAGCTCACTTGATGGAATTTCTTATTGAACAGAAAATTATACAACGTATTATCCGATAAGATAAAAAGGGGTACTTAACCCGTTAGGAAGAGCCTGGTCTATATGCGAAATTTAGGAGTTTCTATATCGAGTTTCTCTTCTCAAATAGGCATTCAATGTATATGGTTTGATCTCTGTGATAAACACCGCTAACGAACTTGGGTCTCAGTTTGATTTATTTTCGACCAGGTGTCATAGGATCTGATATGAAATTTCGTGTGGGTTTGTGAGGTGGAGTTGAAAGAAAACCTTAATGATCTAAATTTTGTCTTCAGTATACGAGACAAATTTTGAAGAAGCACTGTATACTTTCATTAAGTTGTTCGAATTGAATTTTTTGTTACGTATTTCTCACAAGACTTCAACTTTTCAATCACCATTCGAATTCGATGAAATTGAACTAAATTTCCTTTTTTTAGTAATTCATTGTATAACATCTCAAATAAAGAAAGATAAGTAACCTTTTGTTAGAATAAAATGAGTAACGAAGAAACAATTGAAAAAAAAAGAGAGAGATGGCGGAGAACAGATGAATAATTCGCCTCTCTTAATTTTTCTTTTTGGTAGACGCCAATTTTTTTTTTTTTTTTGGGCTATAGAAAGGCGGCTCTATCTGTAGATTGTAGCAGCTCTTACAAACGTTCTCAAAGGTATTCTTTATATTCCGTCAATTAGCTTCTATTAAAAAAATTAAATTATTTTCCCATAATATAATTACAAGTTTGCACAATGTTCTTTCGTAGACATTTCCGTTTACAATTTGTTTATATAAATCAGTACTTTTTTTTTTTCATTTTTGTTATCAAACTAATGCTCGGCAATACAAAAATATGAAAAGGAACAACAAAGTTATAACACTAACTAGAATGCAGCCTTAATGCAAAGTTAGAATTCTATTAAATTTAAGGAAAAATAAAACATTATTTTTCATTATTCATATTATTGTAGAGAATTTAAGTAACATATAATTGATATAGTTTTTCTCGTAAGTTAGTTCAAAAATATTTATGGTCAAATATATTGTGGCGGCATGAGAAAATCATTTCAAATAAAGAATAATAAAAAAATGTGCAGAACAAAACACCATCTCTCTTGTTATTTCTCTTTCCAAATATAAATACATTAATAGTACGAAACTGACATACATGTATTGTCATTGGTTTTATCATCAATAGTGACTTCATTATTTATGCTAGATGAGTTTTGTTTCATCCTAACAATTTCATCATTCAACTTTTTTTAATGCTGTATTACTCAATTTAAATGAATTATTTTTTTACATTAATGATATTTAAGCTGATAAAAATATTTGATATCAATCATATTTCAATATTGAATATAACAGTATATTTTTTCATATTTTATAATAATAAAAATACAAAATATTAATATAAAAACTAGAGGAACGTAAAAAGAGACTGTCATTCTTTCAGATCATACATTTTTCATAGCACTTCTTTGTCATTGGTTCAAGGGTTTGTTTGGATCGTGCAAAAAATAATGTAATAATAGAGGAATTGAGAATAGTAAGTGAGGATAGTGAAAAGACAATGATTTTTTGGTTAGCGTGAAGATAGTAAAAATGTGATGTTATTCCGAATAATAGGAATGCTGTTTGAATTGTTTGTTTGGAATAGTAACGGAGAGTTGAGAAAAACAATAGTTATCTATCTCCTCCATGGAATAGCAATAGTTATTCTTACTGTTTTGGAACAGTAAATTTGTGTTTGGATACACAAGTACTATTTCTATTCCGAAAACAACAATTATTCTGTTATTCCTAGCCCATCCAAACATACCCTAAATAATAAGAATAAGAATAAGAATAAGAATAATTTGAAGCAATACCTACAAAAGCCTCTATTAAGACGTAATTTGATTCTTAATACTTGCATGATCTGCTAGCATTTCATGAATCGTTAATGTTCTTAAATCTTCTAATTATGTGCAAGGAATAGGTGATAAGTCATATGTGGTATTTATTAATTGAAAAGATAACGGGAGATGTATCTTAGAGCATTTGTATTTCATTGTCAAATCTCATTTGGTAATTAATTTGACACGGATGCTCTTAATTAGTTGAAAAGTAAATGCCACATGTGATCTAGTAATTGGCTACGCTGGTGACTGGTGACATTGCCTTGGTGAGGAGGAATCTGGATTCGGTTCCGATTCGGAGACCTGAAGAACCTGAGATCGTCTGAGGCGGGGGCCGGTGCAGTAGATGGCGTGGCACTTTCCTCCGAAGCAGCTCGCGACGAGTGGTTGCTTGTTTCTCGTCGGTGCGGCGCTGATAATGGTCGGGGCCCAAATGTCATACGCGGACATGGATCGACAGCAAGCTCGCGTTGCCGCTCGCCGTGAGTTCGTCAAGGAGTACTTCCGAAAGAAATTCGATCGACAGTAAGTCAGAGTATGGGGAAGCTTCTGAACTTCAATTATTTTGTTTAGTCTCTTTCTCTTTTTGCACTTCTTTTCTGGAGAGTGGAGACTGGAGAGCATTGGATTATCACAGTGAGAGGAAGTTCCGAATGGGAACTGGTACGCCGCAGAGAGCCAGAGAATTTCTGAATCAAATTCAACTCACATAAAAGCATGCCAAACAGGAGAAAATTTTCAATTATATAATTAATTAATTATAATTTACTGGTAAAGGCTTTGTCTTTTAGTGAGAAAGTTTCCTTGGTTGAATTTTGTGTATCTACTGATTATTGTAGCTGCTGCTTGTTTAATTGATGAGGAGGCTGTATGAACAAAGTTAAAAAGTTGTTGGATCTGCAAATTTAACCTTTTCTTTTTGAGTAATTTCTTGGATGAAAGTTAATATAGGTTTCTTTCTCCTTAAATTTGTTCAGAGATGAATGAATTTGAGACCCATAGTATAGTTTGTTCTCAGTTCTATAGATGCTGAATTGTATATCCATCTATGATATTTTTTCATTTTAAAAATCCAAATATTTTGAGCAATTATAACTTTGATGAGGTTTTTTGGGTTAGAAATTAGGCTTACAGGGATTCAGGGAAAGATAACTGCACTGATTGATTTTCGTGTTACAAGTATGTACATACCAGTATCAGTATCAGTATGATATGTGACTTTGTTAGCAATCAACTACTACAGAGACAAACCATAGTGAATGACAAACAAAATAAAACAAGCATTCAATTTTGACCTTATACAAGCCAGTTGTTCAGGTGCATTGGGTTTGAGCCTGCTGGGTTCAGGTTAGTGACCTTACATCTACCTTTCTTTTCTTCTAGACCATATCTAGTCGTTATGGAGTTTAAACTTGTGGATTAATAAAGGAACAGATATCTCATACAATACTCTATGGCAAAGTTTGCATCACCATTTAATACCTGGCTGCCTGGAGCACCTCTTGGATTTAGCAAAGGCCCCAAGAGAACATATACCTTTTCATGCCCAGAGAACTATTCTTCAGCTTGACCTGTTGCACTCAGTATGCACGTAGTGCACTTTGGTGAAAAATGGTTACAGTTTCTCATGGCTGAACTCTTTTCTTACATAATCTTTCTCATTTTCAATTTATATATCACTTAGTCTTATGACCGTAACTTTAAAGTAGTACTTACATTTAGGGGTCCAAAATAAACTGGACCAACCTACTTTACAGGTTTATTCATCTCAGCCGTGAAGTTCCAAGGCCCGATCTCTTTCTTTTCTCTTTTCTTCATGTTATCTTTAGGCTGTGCTGCTGTGCCGACCCAACTCTATTCCTTTTACATTCTGCCATTAAGGCAAGGTTCATTATAAAATTGTACAATCACGTCTCCAGAATTAATCCAAATTGTGAGGCAAGTCCTTTAGTTCTATTCAAGAAAAACATTGGTACCAACTGGTACCTATGAAAAGAGAGTATAATATGCACATCTATTCAACAGTTAACCAGGAGACTTCCGTTTACCTTGTGTTTTTTTCTTTTTCTAAAGAACATAGATTATTACTTAATGAGTTTCATTTAAACTCTAACAACTCAGATATGTATTTGAAGAGAAGTTCTTGTTCTATAGTTTGAATTTTGTGCCAAATTATCATGTCATTTGATAAAAACCAAGTCCTATGTTAACCTAAAATCCCCATAGGCTGTGAGGATGAGCTTGAACCATCTTCCATTTGACCATCTTGGCGGTTGCTGTCATTTTTTTCTTTCTAACCTTGGACCCTGCTGCTGTTCTTTCTGCCCATTATACCTACATGACGATGGGAACATCAACAAACCCTTTAAGTCTCATTTCCCAAACAAGTTGGAGTAGGCTAGAAATGAATCCAACCATAGTTAGGGTAGGCTAGAAACAAGTTGGGGTATCATTTCCATCAGAGTGGCTGAATTTTTTGGTTGGCTTGTCAAACCTGTTACAACCCTCCTTTTTTTTGTTCTTGACTTGGAACACGCTACGTAGAAAACTACATTGTGGAGTTGTACAAGTGTAGTTATGCAAGTAATGCAATATGGCCGGCGCTTCCTGCATTGCACTTATTCAACGAGCCACAGGTACTGAACATCAAATTCATCTTGGTCCTGACAAAGATGATGCAATAAGTGGAACTGACTGATCCACATTGTTTGCTACACTAGTGATCATTGGAATTGAAGATGCAAAGTTGTAATGCAATGAGGCTTCTACCTCCATTGTTCCCTCTAACACCCTAATTGAATCTGACATCGAAGGCCTTCTGTTGCAATCTGTTTGCAAGCACCACATAGCATGTTCCAATTCTCGCATAACTTCTTCATTGTGCAATTCAATATCCTCGATGCTGCTATCAATTAAATCCAACAGTTGATTGCTCTTGGATTTTTCTTCCAGCAAGGTAATTAGGTGATGATTCTCTTCTGTTTGGGGTAATCAAGGTTTCTTCTTCTATATAGAATCTCCATTACAACCCCACCAAAGCTATAAACATCGACCTTCTTAGTTATCATTGCGGTCAACCATTCAGGTGTCGGATACCTAGGAGTGCCCCACATTCGGGTCATCATTTTGTTTTATTCCTATCAATTAGCTTGCATAACCCAAAATCAGCAACTTTTGCATTGAAGTTGTCATCTAAAAGAATGTTTTCTGGCTTGATATCTAAATGCACGATTCATTTTCTGCATCCTTCATGAAGATGACAAAAACCTTTTGCTATGCCGGTTATAACATTGTACCGAGACATCCAATTCAAACGGCTTTTCCAATTATTACCGTAAATCCATTTATCTACTGACCCGTTAAGCATGTATTGATAAACCAAAAACCGCTTTGATTTCTCAGCACAGAAGCCAATCAGCCTAACCAAGTTGATATGGTGGATACTTCCTTCAAAACAAGTACCGAACCCACATTCTCCAAGCTTTTTGCCAAAATTTTCTCTTGGTGCTTCTAGCTCTTGGAAAGTGAACCCAGTTTAGTGGGAGGTGATGGTGCTAGGGCCGTCAACGAAAGCCGTTTGGTTATTTATCCGATTCGTATCGTATTTAATAAGATGGATGTAGATAATGTTTTATTTTCGTTAAGTTATAAGATATGAGTATGGGCGAAAAAAATTTTCATTAACTTATTGTATCGGATAAGAGCTATTATATATTTGTTATTTATACAGTGAAGTATAAATAATTGGTATAGATAATTATATTATAATTTTTATTGCTAATTATATTATAATTTTTTTATTTTAAAAGATATTTAATTATTTATCTGATCCATATCGTATCTAATAAGACGGTTATAAATGATATATTATTTTCATTAAATTATCAAATATAAATATAAATAAATTTATTTTTTTATTAATTTATCAGACCCTAACCTACTCATTAACCCTAGATGGTGCAAAGATTTAAGGAACCAGGAACAAATGGTGTCCTATTAGAGGTGGCAATCGGGCGGGTCGGGTCAGGTTCGGATTCGAGCGGGTCGAGTCGGGTAAGTTTGACCAAAAAAATTATCAGGTCACGGTTCGGGTTTAGGTCAACCTTATCCGGATCGGGTCAAGTTTTGGATCGAACATTATCAGGTTTTTTCGGGTTTTGGGTCATTTCGGGTCAGATCGGGTCGGGTTTCGGGTTCTTAGTAGCTCAGGTTATCTTGGGTTTCAGGTCATTCGGGTCCGGGTCGAGTCGGGTTTCAGATCATCCGATGTCGGATAATCTCAGGTTTCAGATGTCGGATAATCTCAGGTTTCATGTTATTTCGGGTCGGGCCGGGTCGAGTTTTGTTTTTGTGATGTTTTATTTCGGATCGGGTTGGATTTCGGGTCGTCAGACATTTTTTTTTCTAGAAATTCATTTTAGACAATATTAGATCTAGATTATCAATTTGTTATAATCAATTTTATTTTTCAAATAATATGGATATGATTAATTAATTTGGGTCTAGTCAGATCGGTTTCAGGTCGATATATTTCATTCATTTTATTAACAAACTGAAAACATGTTACTTATGATAATTCTGATTAATAGACATTATTTTTTTTATGACAATTTAATTTATGACATATAAATTTTGATTAATAGACATTATTATTATTATTTGAAATGTAATTTTTTTTATTTCGGTATAAATTCTGAATATATATATATATATATATATATATATGTATGTATGTAGGTAATTTCTTAATTAAAATTATCAAAATTATACGTGCAACTATTTGTACGTGCTATATTGATAAAAATATTTGTTAATTTTTGTTAAAATAAATGGAAGGTCCATCGTTATTTATGAAACTCGTGCTTAACCCGGTCCTCCTCTAAACCCGTGCTTAACTCGACATCCCTCAAAATAAACTGGTAGTCAAGTACAATTTGAATTTATAAAGAGAAGTTTAATATTTATATAGTATAATTTAAAAGTAATTAGATACATATATGCAGAACGAATCGGGTCGGGTCAGGTTTCGGGTTGTCTAATTTCAGGTCATCTCTGGTTTCGAATTGTTCGGATTTGGATCGGGTCGGGTTTCAGGTCATTTGATCTCGGGTCATCTCGGGTTTCGGATTGTTCGGGTTCAGATCGGGTCAGATTTTAGATTGTTTGATCTCGGGTCATTCGGGTTCGGATCAGGTCGGGTTTCGGGTTGTCTGATCTCGGGTCATCTCGGATTTCGGGTCCGGGTCGGGCGGGGCTAGGTTCAGGTCAGTTTGACTTTCTGAAAAAATCAGGTCGTGTCGAGTTCGAATCCGGGTGGGTCGGGTCGGGTCGGATTTTGCCATCTGTATGTCCTATTATACATCTCTCTCTCCTATTAAATGCATGAAAAGACAAAAGGAAGAATGATTTAAACTTTTTCTTTTCTGTTTTGAGAAAAACGAGCAGCCGAATTTGTTAAAGAGGTTCGGATTCGATTTTTCGGGTTCGCGCGTTCGGTCCGGTCCAAGTTTTATAACACTAATTAAATTAATCGATCTCAGCTATCTAGCAAAATCATGTGAAAAGGCCATTTTACGTTTCTACCAGGGTGAAAATTTTGAACATATATAGCTGATTCGATGTGTGAGATTGGAAAATAAGAGTTTGATATCTTCGGAAAAAAGAAAAGTATAATTAATAAATTCCTAACTTTTTTGAACTCCTGCCCTCAAAATAAAATTGGGCGATTTCTAAACTAAATGGATGAACATTTCTTTAGTAATTAATATATCTGAAATCATTTTCTTAATTCGGAATTGGGGAACAAATAAAACACAAGATCTTAAAAATATTACTGTCCTGCCCCCGTGGGCCCATGAATCCATGATGCACATAATTAAACTCATATGAACGGTTCTTTAATTTTGACTTCCCAATCTTATATTTTATTTGATGCCTCAATAATTTTGTTTTTCTCTTTTCTATTTAGTTTTTCCTGCAAAATCTCTGTTAGTACATAGCTCAATATGGATAGGGATGGCAATAGGTCGGGTAGGCGGGTAAAACCTCAATTTCGTGGTCTGATCTGTCCATTAAAATTATATATATGTCTTACCTGGCCTATACTTTCGGGCCTGAAAGTCCTGACTCGTCCTGCCTACGGGCTAATTTTTTCTGGCTCGGCCCGTCCAGGTCTGTTCTGTAGTGCAGTTTTTTTTTAAATCGGCTGAGAAACGTATTTTTTTAGTATCTTAGATTTTAAATTTGAGAAAATTTAAAATACCAAAGTTATAGATTTTGTTATTACGAATTTATAAATTTTTATCTCATCTTAATATGGTTTTTGCAGTATAAAGTTATAATTAAAAAAGACATTTAGAGGTCTAAAAAAATTTCAGCAGTTAACCTTCATAAATATAAATTTTTGAGATTGATATGTTTTATTTTTAAAAGAGCTCAAAAGAATTTAATTTTGTATTTATTGAATTTTTGAGTTAAAAGATATGACTTAAAAGGTATCATTTTTAAAATATATTGATATGTATTATATATATAGAGAGAGAGAGTGAGGCTATGGTGCTTCGTGAATCACAAAATCTCCCATGCTTCGCATCTGTATTTCGAATTTAAAAGTTTAAATAGCCAATTCAAACCGTTGAACATGATTTTCATATTGAACTATCTTTGGAGATCAAAATTTATTTATTTTTTTTGAAAAATTTGGCTATTTTTTAGATGGGTACAGAATCGCTAGTTTTGGATGGTGCAAAAATCATTGGATTAGCAAACTTTGTACTCATTTAAAGAATAATATTTTTTTAATATATATATATATATATATATATATATATATATATATAATTTGATCTCCAAAGATACTTTAATATGAAGATGATGTTCAACGGTTTGGATCGACCATTTAAACTTTTAAATTTGAGATACATACGTGAAGCACAAGAGCCTTTGTGCTTCGCGAAGTACCATAGCCTCATTCTCTCTCTCTCTATATATACAACTACTTCGGATTGGACGACTGAGTCTAACCTCAAATCTATACTCGACCCAGATTGTAGGATGACCTGATCCGATTTTATCCGTTCATTGATCAGGCCGAATGGATTGACATCGAATCGAAACGAATCTGGACATCAGACCGCGGGCTAAATTGCCATCCACATTGGGCTACCGGGCCTCTGGCCCAATATTAGCATATGGGTAAATATCGAGATTTTCTATTTTGATGGGAAATTAACAAAGGAATATTTTGAATTTTTGATGGGTACATAGCTAATTTCGCATTATTATTTCGTTTATTGCTTTATTTTCTTCCTTTTCTGGCGATTTGGTACATGAATCATTCCTCACAGTGATCCCGCCTTGTCGAATTCATTGTCGACCCTTGATTACCTCCGATGGGAACCAGCGGCGTCGAGGTGTAAGCTTACTTCTTGTTCTACTTCGAAAGGTATTTGCGGATTGACCTTTCAAAGTTACTATTTTTATTACTCTTTTCATTAATTATAATTGCTAAAGGGGATTTTGGAGAGAAGCTGAAGGTTGCATGTTTTATTAAGCACTCCCAGAAGCATAGAGTTTGTGAAAATGGTAGGAGGTTTGGTGATTTAAAGAAATTTTAAGGGACATCTTTTTGTTAATTTGTTAATCGGTTTAAGTGGGATTATCATTTTTGTGCCAACTTTTCGAAGAAAAAAACATCATTTCTTCGTCGATAAATGATATTTAATTAAAGCTCTTTGACTAACGTATTGGCCACAATATTTGTCAGTAATGAACTTGAGGTTCTGATTTAAGTTCTTGAAATTTGTTATATCCTTTGTGAACATTTACCAGTTAATATCAGTTCAAATTTACTTGTCCCAGAGATATATAATTGATGCAAAACCTAGTCACGTGTGAATGGGATAAAATTGTAAATTAATCCCTCTTTTAATGATCCATGACATTAAGACATTATGTTCACAGCTTAATTTTGTGGTGCTTAAATAATAGTATGAAGAGTCATATTTGTTATTTCATTATTTGACATTCTAGGTTAAATAGATGAACACTCACATAAAGGACACTTCTCATATGCATTACTAAAATAAGAAATTATAATTATCTTGCCACTTTTCTTTCTAGGTTTTAACTTTTAACAATGGACAGTCAAATAAAAGACATGTCAGAACTGCTAGCCATGAAGTTTGACACCCGCAATGAACTACTATATGCAGTGCGACGATTTTATGGGTCAAAGGGCTATGTTCTCTCCATACATGGCTCCCGGCCTGACAAGTATGTGAACCTGCGTTGTGAGAGAGGTGGGTGTTACAGGGACACTCGTCAGGTACCGGTGGACCAGAGGAAGCGAAAGCGAACAAGCCGGCTTATCGGATGACCGTTTGAGATCCGAGGGAAGAGGCAAGAAGAGGGCTATTGGATGGTTGAGATTAGAGAACCAAGGCACAATCATGGTCCTGATGCTGATGCAGAGGGAGAAGGAATAGAGGTAATGATGCATAACTGAGGCTTTTGGTACCACACGGTGTTAGTATTTGGGTGGGCACTTGTATGATGATGGCCGTTACCGGTATCATTTATTGTGTGTTTTTGTTTCAAGGTAGTGGAAACTTCAATTATATGCATTTCTTCATTGCACCATACTGGTTCTTATACAAGACCACAAGTATACTGGTATAGATAAATTAATATAACTTATTGAGATACAAGCTCTGTAATGTCTTTGTACTTTGTTGACAAAGGAGCACCATGATAGATGATTCTGCTCTACTGTACCTTTGAAAGAAAAAAAAAATCATGTAATACATTACTTGGGGAAAAAATTCACAAATCCTGGCATATTTGGAATCTGAGATCTGTTATCATGTTCACAGTGAAATAATTGTCCGTCTTGCTGCTACTTGTAAATCTTTTCTGAGACAAATTAGGGGAACCTTTTATCCATATCTTAATGATTGCAGTGAAGTATTGGAAGCATTTTAGAATTCTGTTGGCACAATACGCTACATATTAATGAAACTGTATTACACCTGTTTGAGGTTATTTTCTATTCTCTACATATTCTTTTGCTGGCTGAAGTTCCATCATTTTTAAATTTTAGTATAAATACTATATTTTTGTGCTTCTTTACTTATCTTTGCAGGTGGGAGATCCTGAAATTCAGACAAATGCTGATTCTGAGAATGGTCCCAGGGATGAAAATATTGTATCAGAAGACAATATTGTAGAAGATGAAAATGGAGTAGAAGAATTACAAGAAGAACAACAAGAGAGCACAAGCATCAATGTGGCGCCAGTGATTGAACATAATGCATCTTTCCAGCTTTTGAATTCAAAATTCAGAACTCGCACAGAGTTGATCCAAGCAGTTCGAGGATTTTATGCACCGAGGGGCTACATTTTGTCAACGCGTGGCTCACGGCCTGACAAATATGTGGTTTTGGGTTGCGACAGAGGTGGATCTTACCGAAATACACATAAAATTTCAACATTCCAGAGACAAAGATTGAAAAAATCCCGGTTAATAGGTTGTCCCTTCAAAATACGGGGAAAAGTACTAAGTGACAGCCTTTGGGTGGTCGAAATGAAAAATTCCACTCACAATCATGAACCAGCTCATGATATTTCTGAGCACCCCTTGTCTCAGCGATTAACAAGAGATGAGATAGAAAGTATTGAGGAAATGACCAAATCAGATCTGACACCAAGGCAGATTTTGAAGGCGCTTAAAAAGAGGAACCCGGATCTCAAAGCTATGTCTAAAACCATTTACAACGCCAAGGCAAGGATCGTGAAGGATAAATTGGGTGGCAGGAGTACAGTCCAAGCATTATTAGATGAGCTAGTAAAAGCTGGGTTTAACTGTAATTATTTACAGAACCAGGAGGGGCACCTGACACATCTTTTTGCAGCACATCCTTTATCAGTAGTGTTGACAAAGTGTTTTTCAAATATTTTTGTTATGGATTCTACTCATAAATCCAATGGGTATAAGATGCCAGCGCTGGCTATTGCTGGTCTTTCAAGTTTTAATACTGCATTTTATTCTTGCTTTGCTTTTCTCGGAAAGGAAGATGAGGAGAGTTATGTCTGGGCTTTGAAATTGTTCAGTAATATTCTTGGGCAGGACAAAGGTAATCAGCCGGCTGTATTTGTATCAGATCGGGAGTCTGCGTTGACAAATGCTATAAATGTCGTCTTTCCAACAACAGCTCATATTTTTGGCTTATGGCATGTTGAGAAAAGTGTGAGAGATTTTTGCAAAAGATTCTTTGAAAAAAAAGAGGACTGCGATGCATTTTTGGCATATTGGAAGAAGGTCGTCTCCTCTCCGACTGAAGCTGGATTTTTGCAATCTTGGAACGATTTCGAGTCACTTTACTCGGAGAAGTTAGATGTTGTACAATTTTTAAAACAAGAGTGGCTGCCGTGGAAAGAAAGATTCATCAGTGCATGGTCTGACAGGTGCTTGCACTTTGGCAACTATGGCTCTTCACGGGCAGAAGAGGTGCTTGAGAAGTTAAAGAAGGATCTGCATGTGTCAGCTGGTGACCTTAAAGAGGTGAAGAACAAAATTTGTTCATCTGTCGAAAAGGTGTATAAAGAGGTGACAACTCGGCTTGAGAGTGAGAAGATTAGGGTTCTTTATCATTGTTGCAAGGTTCCTCTTTTTGAGAATATCTTGTGTCGTGTGTCAGAGCATGCGTTGGTAGAGTTGTACAAACAGTATGAGAAGGTTAAGAGAGGCACAGTTCATCCTGTTTGCACTGGAAGGTTTACAGCTACTATGGGTCTCCCATGTGTCCACACAATGGCAAATTCAGAGGTGTTGAATCTGGATTTGGTGCATCAGCAATGGAGGATCGACACAAGATTGTTACCGAGGCGAAACCCTTTGATAGGATTGAAGTCAAGAAAGGATTTATGTCCTTATGTTGATCTTAATGCGCCTCCAGCTGAACAATTAATTGTGACATGAAGTTATTTAATACCGTCTTTTGCAAGGTCATGTTATATAGATCATTTTTGTTGTTATGTTCTTTTGTTCTATTGGTTCTTTATGGATAGTGCTTTTTTTTCTTTTCCTCAAATTGGTAGATTAAAAGGCATTCGCCCAAAGAGCATGTTGTAGGAAAATCTAGAACGTTTTTTTTTCTTTTTTGTTTTTTTTTCAATGCAATAGATTTGTGGCGTCCTGGGATACATGGTACTTCACATCTTCATACTGTTTCAAAGTACGTTTGATGCTTCATGTCAAGTGTCCTGAAATTCTATCATACATTTTTTTTATCTGAAATTATTTAATTACAGCAGAAAAAGGGAAAGTGAGGAATATTTAAGCTAGAACAGAAATTCTAAATATTAAACAACATGCGCATGCCTTGCTCATCCTCATTAGATGGATGTGAAAAATGTACTGAGCATCTTCATTCTCTCCCTCTCGTATTTTCTGAAAGCTGGGTGGGGACTGCCAATGATGCATGAGAGAAATAACCAGTTATGTAACACAAACCTCGACCTCCCTATACCACTCTCAATTTGAGCTAGTTGTACCCATAGCCAAGTCAGCTTCATGCACAACTCTCAGAAATCAGAACCAACGGGTTAAATCTGCTCAGCTGGAAAAATGCATCTATTTATTAGCTTCCACGAAACAGACGGGCGGAACCAAAAATTAGAATTAAGGAGACCAAATCATAACTATAGTACAATTTTATTTTTATAAGGGGGTCAAAGAGTATTTATATTTAAAATATATAAAATTTATATGGGGACCAAATCATAACTATAGTACTATTCTTTACTGTGGCTTTAGTTCCGCCACTGAAAACAGGTGCAGCTGAAAATCATTGTCCTGAATCTCGATCCTAAGCTTTGCTGGCCCACAGATTTTATCGTTTCTTGTAATTTAGTACATACCAGTTGAACTGAGGTGGCCAGTATGAGGAGCTGAAAAATGCTAGTTTCTTTAACAGGCTTCACACTCGACGGTTGGGCTAAGAACAACTGCAATGCTCATTATGTGTAACAAATGTTTATGCAAATAGAACATGGCTTAGTGCACTGCATGTTTCTCCTCTGAATCATATTGTGCATCAGCAGCTTACCTTGTATCTCCTTCTATCAGGAGAAGAAGATTCTTACCGAAAGCTGTGCTTTAGAGATCCACACCCAAGAGAAAGACGACTTGATGCATCCTCCTGTCACTGGCATAGCGTACAAGTTCCCCTTTCCTGCAATTTGAGAGCAAATAATCAGGGCTGTTTGTCAACTGTAGGGCAGCTGATGCATCCAATATGTTATCCAATCGGTGGATGAGAGATGGGGTCGAATGACATGCATAATGTGGAGAGTATCACAAAAAAAAAAATGCAGTCTGGGCCTAAAATTGTTATCCAATTGCTTGGTTTGCTTAAACCTGAGAATTGCATGTACATGGATAAAAATATGTAAAGAATTTTTCTTAATTTTCTGTTCGATCGAATGAGATACAGTCTGTGTTGGTCTTAATATTAAAGAATTAAAGAACTCGCAATATTTCACTTTGTCATATCAATCTCATGCCTACTCCTGGTCTGGACCAGTACCAATTTTTATTGTTTGTGATTGATATTGGATTGTTTTGGTGAAATTTTTTGTCTATAATTCAATATTATGATGTACATATTTGATTAATTAGAAGATACTAGTAGTAGTACAGGCTTGTGGCAGCATCAATTTCTTGTCAAAGGAACAGAGAAGGGCTTAAGTACCTCCTAGTATAATGCCTGGAAATCTTGTGTCCCATAAATTGCTGGTATGTCATGACATGCAATCAGAGCGGACCTAAGCATAGACAAGCTTAGGCCAGTGCCAGTCTTAATTTCCAAAATTACTATAATGTTCTGATTTTTAATTATAATTTCAACAGATATAGCATGATAATTCCAATGTCAAAATAGGTTCACTCATTTAACTTTGTGTCCACCCTTCTTTGACATGCTGGATCCGCCACTGCATGCAATGGAGTATCCTTCTTTGACCTCAATTTTCAGAAGTACCCTCAAAATTATGTGAACTTTTAATTTTTTTTAAAAAAGATTCTTCTTATTTGACAAAATTAGATGGAATTTTGCTCTGCCAATACTAACATGAGATACCATCAACATGTATGTAGTAAACCAAAGGCATTGTAGACACAAAAGAAATTAATGATATCCAGTTACAAGTAAAATCCAAGTTAAGCCGCAAAATTACCCTACTAATTAGGTATTGCAAAGGGAGATCAGAGTGGTCACAACTAAAAAAAATCTAACAAACATCATCAAATTAATGAATATCGACGGTCGTGGAGGAGAATTATGCATGCAAGTTGTCATGTGGAATCGTGGGGGGTTATGACCATTTCTATCGGTACACTGTACAAACCCCCATGTACTTTGCAGCACCTACCAGTAAATCTTGGTGGTGCGCCTTGCGATTAAATAAGCCAGTTGGATTTTGCCAGAACCGGGGCAAATTTAATGTTGATGGTGGCATGAAATTTCACGATGCAGTGAGCAACAAGTGAATCGAATGTTCAAGATAAAATGTCTATATTTGTGGGAAAATGACAAATACAATATAAATAAATCATTCAATAATTTACATCATTAGATATGCTCGTAAACGATATAGTGCAATTTTCTACTTTCTTTTTCTCTGAATTTCAGTATATCAAAGTTGAGAGAAACCGACAAGAATGACAGATAAGTAATCTGATATCTACCTTTAACGAGATTAGGTGATAGAAATTATTTTTCATTAGGTCTGTGTGTGACCAAATCTATTATATAGATTGCAAATGTATCATGTAGTATATCTAGTGCGTTAAATGCAATTGGTAGTTCTATAAATAGCTGTGTCCGACGCTAGGAGTCGCATCATAACAATCCATATTTCATACTAAGTTTGCTAAGGATTTGAACTGTTCTTGTTTCTTCCAGGTATTCTACTTTTATTTCCATTACTATTTTGGCATACTTTGTTACTATTTATTTGTTTCAAGATAGTGAAAGTACCTAAGAGTTTGAAGGTAGTATAGTTTTGAGTACCTGGTCGTCGACACTAGGTCCATCAAATATGAAGAAATAATGGGTAAATATCAGAGATTCTAGATTGAGGATCGCAGTTTCCTGCTCAGTCGGTTCCAGTAGTTCTATCCTAATTTGGCTACCTCTCCTACTCAAAAAGGCAGAAAGAAACTATTGCCTTTTGAGACCGGGGAATCACCTCCCTTAATATCTTTTGGCACGGCTTTCTTAGTAGTTACAGCACCCATGTCTGGAAAATCCCAGAGCTTGTAACCCTTTCGAACTTTCATCAGGTCGAACATCATGTTCGCATGTTCGCCTTATGGAGTGTACAGTTGAAGTAAGGAGCTTGATCAGAAGCCATAATCTTACGAACAAACTTTTATTTTCTTCATTCCATATAACTGTTTTTTTTTCATGGGCATTGCTGCTATATGTTACACATATGTTTCTCATGTTGTGTTCTTTAAGAATTCATGGGTCTCATAAGCAATCCATCATTTGAAAGTCAAGTTTCATGCCAACAATAGACATATACAATTGAAAAGCAGAATAATTTAAGATTTTGTAAGGAAATAGCTACACAGCTCCTTATTTTTTTGCTTTATTTGTTTGAAACATCCATCACAGGTTTTGGATAAATATTTCCTTACAAAAAAATAATTATTCGGATAATTTAGTGTATTGTCCCCTTCATTTCACTTGCATGCAAAACAATGTATAGAAGGTACTTTGGGAGTTAAAATTAAAAATGAACTCCCAATTTAAACATTAATCTAGTACTCCAACCTGGTTTCTATAATTTACCACCATTTTTTTAAACAACTGCCTCAGTTATAATATTTTGATAAGTAACTAGTTTATTGAAATTCACAAAAAAAAAACATTTTGTCCATATTATAATTTAGAATATTAGTTTCGACTATTTACTTTTTGTAAAGTTGAAATATCTCTATAATCATCTATAATTATCTATAATCATTCTAATAATATATGCAGATAATACTTGAAAATGGCGAATGCTCAAGTTTTGAAGGCACTTGTTGTTGACGACAATTTCATGATTCGAGGGATATACAGGAGGATGCTTGTTCCCAAAGGATTTGAAGTTACTGAAGCAGAAAACGGGAAAATTGCTGTGGATTATTTCCATGATGGAAATGAATATGATTTGGTGTTCATGGACAAGGAGATGCCTGTGATGGACGGTGTGACGGTAGTTATTTTAGCACTGTTCAATCATAAATTGATGCTGAACTGCTTTAAAGAATACTAGAATATTTTAAACTTTTAGTATATTTTCATCTGGACAAAGATGGTCCAAACGATAAAACATACGATGTAACCTTTTTTCATACATAACAACAAAAGTACTCAGTGATTAAGCAATGTTTTTATTCTTGCTTTAATTTTGTTTTCTTCGATGTTTCTTTTCATTCAAATTAAAGGAATAAAATATTTTTGCATCATGTTACTCAAAGTGTTCCTTCAACTAGAAATAAAGCCCTTAAAGATTCAATTTAACATTGGAAACCTTTTTGCCTGATTTTTCTCATATTTGAACATTTTTGTTAGATATTAACCTTGTCTGACTTTTTATCTATGAGATGTATGATCTCTGTGATTTCGGATTGGGTTTCATTTCTACCCTACCCCAATTTATTTGGGGTTAAAGGCTTTTTATTGTTGTTTTTGTTGTTGTCGTCGTCGTTGTTGTTTTTGTTGTTGTATTAACCTTATCAACTTTTTGGTAGGCTACTAGAACTTTGAAGGAAGAGGGGGTTAATGCAAAAATAGTGGCAATCACTGCTGATGAAAACACTAACGAAGTGTTTCTCGAGGCTGGGGCAGATGCTTTTGTGGTCAAGCCTCTCAATCCTGCCAAGCTCAACAACCTGTTGAAGGATTTAAACCTCATCAATTGAGGTACAACGCTCAGGTGTTTCTTTGGTGTTTGAGGTGTTTGTTGTCAGACCTTTTTATTTAATATTAAATAAATATAAATTAAAGGACAAGGCCTTCTCATGCATATCATGCATTTTGTGTGAGAAGGATATATTTTGTCTTGCGTGTCTGTCTGTTTGAGTTGAGTATGTTCATTTTAGTTGTGATGTTGTGTGTTTTTAATAAATATATGTTTGATTGACTACTGAGTTATCTTTGCATGTCAATTGTTAATGTGTCCTTTTATTCAATCATTTTGTCGGCCTAGACTGGTTTGCAGTCAGCTCCTTATTTACTGGCAATAAGATGAGCTTTCAACTTTGCAAGCAGTTTTTATTCACTTTTCACATAGAAGTAATTTGAACCATGCTGCTTCATTAATAGGTAAATGGATTCAGGTTCTGATCTTTTTGATAGATTATGCTTTGTAAGTTTGGACTATGGTTTTGAGTGAGGTTGGATTTACTGGATGTCAATGGATTTGGATTTCCACTAATAAAGATTGGAAATTGATTGCTATTTTTTTGTGAAATGGATAATATAATCTGGTTGGGCTCTAATTCAGTAGGCATCAGCAAATTTCTATACCAGTTGACAGAAAATGACTGAACGGAGCAATATCCTTTTTCAATTAGTTCAAGACTCCAATCATGCTTCATCAGTTCCTCTTTCTTTTTCCTTTTTCCCCTTTTTTTGGCATTATTATGTCCCATTATACTCTTTCAAAACGTCTTTTTGATTCATCCAAGCTTGAGCAAAAAAAAAAAAAAATCTTACAGGTTACAAAAATTCAGGTCCTTAATGAGGAATTTTAATGATATTTGGAATAGAAATATAAACCATCAAAAGGTATATAAGTATGAAAAGATTTTCAAACTTTGTACAAGGTGATGAAATACAACTACACTCTCAGGAGAAACTTGTCAGTTGTCACCGATATGCCAAATAGGATTGGATAGAGATAGGAATGTAGAGAGAAATCACACGGCTCGTAACTTGAAGAAAAAAAAACGAAGTTAATCAACATAAGAATGAGAATTGTAACCTAATTTGAGCTCATCGACGCAATCTCTGACCGAAACTAGCTGTTCAACACTACCACTACCGGTGCTCGTCTCCGCAGCCTCTTCTCTCGCCACGACAAGGGGAAAGAGATGAGCAAACCTTGCTTTCCAAACCCAGTACAATTCGCAAATCGGGTCAGATTGTGCTTATAGCCTACCTCAGTTCAGCAAACTCAAATTGGGCCTGATTGTGGTCAAGTCTGAACAGGTCTCATTTTGTTTATGGTCCATAACAGTTTAACCCGTTTAATTTTTTTTTCTGG
The DNA here is from genome assembly GCA_037127355.1 of Schoenoplectus tabernaemontani. Lineage (NCBI taxonomy): Eukaryota > Viridiplantae > Streptophyta > Magnoliopsida > Poales > Cyperaceae > Schoenoplectus > Schoenoplectus tabernaemontani. The sequence continues at coordinate 16,491,929 of CM073749.1, forward strand.
CAGTAGGTCATTAAAATACAGTTATAAATTATGTCGGATACTGTTTTTTGGATGGCTTCAATTTCTGAATTCTTTTTATGCGTTGTACCCTTGTATCATTAGGATTTTACTTTTTTTTGTATTTTGGGCAATAGAATCCTAATAAGTTCCTATTCCTTCATCTATCAAACAAGTAGGTTACACAGTTGAAATGAGTATCAACATATGTGGTTTTGGTACTGTTATATTGTACTCTGGTTTTCATAATTTTTTGGTTAAAGCAGCTTGCTCTCTGATTAAACAACATATGTGGTTTTGGTACTGTTATACTGTACTCTGATTTTCATAATTTTTTGGTTAAAGCAGCTTGCTCTCTGATTGCTCGAAAAGTGGATTATTGTACAACATTTGCTTTTTTGAGTATACAACAACATATAATCTTTCTATTGAGAACAATTTAGAAGTATGTACATGGTATTTCTTCTGATTTTTGCACTTTAGAAAAATAAAAAATAAAACCTGCAAAAAATAATATATAATCAAATTTGTTGTTCGAGGAAAACAGTGATAAGAAATTCGGCCTGGGATGCACTTTTCCTGACATTTGTGAATCTTTTAAGAAATGAATTTTTAATTAAGGCCATTATCCAAAAGAATAGTGCCCTGCAGTGAACGCTAGTTTAGATAATCACTGTCTTGAGTGCCTGTCCATCCCCAAGGCATTTGTATGGAAAAACATCCCATGAGGTCTTGGCACTTGCCATATCTCATCTAATGTCTACTGGTGGTCTAAACCAGTTTGGATCTGTGACTGAAATTATATTCTTTTGGGTCATCCATGTTGTCTATATTTGATAATGTTATGAAACAAATGCTTTATTAGGACCAATTGGAGCTTGTAAGAAAATTTTAAGGCATTGCTGATCAGATCTTTTGCTTATATACTGATAAATTGCTGTAGGTATGGCATGGGGAATTCTTAGACAAGTTAACTAAAAATAAATGACATTTTAACACGAGAGAAATAAAAAAAAATTACATGATAAGCTAAATTGACAATCCTACATATACTGATTTATGATTAGCCATTGCAAAGAGATAAAAAGGTGATCTATTCAATACAATATTGTACCAGCCTCAGCAACAATACATTTTAGCGACTCCTAAGTATGTGCAATTTCTTTTACATTGTATTGCATATTAGTAAATCTGTGGTCATTTAAGCGCATGATATAGTTGGAGGTTTTTTGTGAAACCATGGTAAATTTAATGTTGTCGGCCGCACACATTTTTCCAAATGCAGCGAGGGTTAAGTGAATCGAGTTTTGATGATAAAAATATCCATACGAAAAAAAGGACAGGTGCCAAATACAATATTAAATGAACCAAACTGCAACGTAAACTGGGTATTTAGATATGCTGGTAAACGACATAATGCAATATTATTCTTTATTATTTTTCCGTATACAACTATATCGAAAATTGTCAGAAACCGACAAAAATGACCACCGAATATGACACTCGGAATTGCAGACTGCTTTTTCAGTATATCAAAGATAACAAGTAGTATATCTAGTGCGTTCAATGCAATTGGTATTTCTTCTATAAATAGCGCATATGACACTCGGAGTCTCATCAATCAGACATTGTTTCAAGGCTACTAAGTTTACAAAGGGTTTCTAACTGTTTTGTGCCTGTTTCATCCCGGTACTCTTTATTCTCTTTACTCTGTTTAAACTTTCTCTATTATACGTTCTATATAATATGTTCTTTCGCATGTATGTTGCTGGTGTGCATCATACACACATTTATCGTGCTATAATGCTATAATATTTAAGAATTGATCTTCTTTTTAGAACAGTAATTCTATGTGATTTCTTCCACTATTTGAATGTTGGGTTTCATGTCTTCTTCAAACCAATTGCATCTTTCTTATTTTACTTACTTCTCTTTAAGATGAAATATATCCATAATCACACAACTTATAAATGCAGACTAGATTGGAAATGGCGGCACAGGTTGTGAAAGTACTTGTTGTTGATGATGAAGCCTTGATTCGAAGGATACATAGGGCGATGCTAACTGGATTCGGCTTTGAAGTGACCGAAATAAAAGATGCAAAAGATGCCGTGAATTCATTTATTAATCAAGATGAATATGATTTGGTGTTAATGGACAATGAGATGCCTGAGATGGATGGTGTGCAGGTAAATTGTTTCAGTACTGGCAATTACTGTTCTAATCTCAATCTTATATTTAACCAAATTGCTTCAAAAAGCTTACAATTAGATACACACAGGCCAAAAAAAATTTATGAAAGAACTGGGATCTGATTAAACGAGTTATATTTTAAATAGTAGGCAAAATACCTATTAGAAGTTAAATTGAAGTAGAAAAAAAAAACACTTCATATGTTTTCACTTGTATTCTCACTTGAAATTACCAAGATTGTCCTTTTTAGTACCCACTAGTAGTTAACTTTGTCGAGTATATTTACTTTCATGCTAAATGTTCATATGCTCGGTTTTCTTAGAAAACTTTCACACACTCTATTTTCAAAGATATTACATATTTGTGGTAGGATTATATATGTTTTATTGCTTCTTTAATAGGCAACTAGGATTATCAAGTCAATAAGTGTCAAGGCTAAGATCTTAGCTGTTGCTGACGAAAGTTCTGCTAAGGCATTTCTGGACGCAGGTGCAGATGCTTTTCTGACCAAACCTGTCAAGTATGCTGAGCTCAATGCTATACTGAAGAACTTTAACCTCCTTAATTGATATTGTTCTTGAGTGTTCTCTGTTGGATGTTGGCAGTACTATTATGTGTGACTTCATAATTATGTTGTAAGAATAAAAGGACATGATATATCTTCTCATGTCACTGGGGTATTGTGTGTAGGAGGATAGAATTATCCATCTTCCATATCTATTTGTGTAAGGGACTTTAATCTGCTGTGATTCTGATATTGCCGACTTATAATAAAATTATCTTAGATTGAAACTAAATTGTCGTTCTTTGTCAATTCTTAATGTATCTTCTTATGTAATCATTTTTTGTTAGATTTTATTCCATTATGTTTGTCTGGAAAAAGGATGAAGTCGTGGGAATCAGATTTGAGAGGGTTCTGCTTTACATGCCAAATTTGATTAGACCTGTAGAGGAGTCCTTATGGCTCTGATTTTGAATTAGCAATGTTTCACTTCTATCAGTTTGGGATTGACCTAGTTTGGTTAAGTTGTAGTTGTTGGATGCTGGTCGATTTGGGCTTCTATTCTGTTCGGTATGGATTAGGATTTCTTCTCTTCCTAGAAAATGAACAATAAAATCAGCATTATTACGTTGAGAAATTTGATAGGGATTTAAGACATGGCAGATCAATTAATTGTCAATATCAATTATTTGTGGCATTTTGACAATTGAAATAATTTTGAAGTGACATTATAGCAATGATGAATTTTGAGGTAGTATTTTGACAATTTTAAAATTTTAAAGTGGTATAGAGATAATTTCCCCTTTGTCTTTAGGTTTAATCCACTTAGGGTTTGTTTGGCACTTGGTGGAATAGCAAAAAATTAGAATAGAATAGCTATTATAACGAATTAATTTGCCAAATGAATTTTAAACTAAATAGAAGAGTGCAGAAGAGTGCTAATCCGATATACCAAGTTATAGGTGATATATCGGATTAGATCTCGTCAGAATAGCAATTATTATTTAATTATGTTGTATTATATTATTATATTATGATTATGATTATGATTATGATTATGATTTATTATTATATTAATATTATGATGATTATTTATATAATATTATTATTATTATATTATTATAATGATTATTATTATTATATTAACATCATTGTTAGTATTATTATTATATGATTAATTTTATTATTATTTATTATTATTATATTATAATAATTATGATTTTAGTATTATATTATTATATTATGATGAGTAGAGATACCGTGAGCTTAAGCTCACAGAGGCCTTCCGTGAGCTTAACTCAAAAAATATAACAAATCATCTCGAAATTTTAATTTATCATTCTCATTAAATTCTTTATATGAAAATCTCATGGGATGCAAAAATTTGGAGCGTTTTGAGCTTTTTAAGTCAACATTTTTAATTTTTGAAAATCAGCTCTAAAAATAATAATAATATTCAATACTTGAATATCATTTTAAAAAATTAAAAATGGTGACTTAAAAAGCTCAAAACGCTCCAAATTTTTGCATCCCATGAGATTTTCATATAAAGAATTTAATGAGAATGATAAATTAAAATTTCGAAATGATTTGATATGTTTTTTGAGTTAAGCTCACAGAAGGCCTCCGTGAGCTTAAGCTCACGGTATCTCCACTCATATTATGATTATATGATTATATTATTATTATATTATTATGATTATGATTATTTATTATTATTATATTATTATGATTATGATTATGATTATGATTATTTATTATTATTATTATATTATGATTATGATTATATTTTTTCTTATTATATTATTATGGTTATGACTATGATTATTATTATCATGATTATGATTATTATTTTATTATTATTTGATTATGCTGTATTATATTATGATTATATTATTATAATGATTATTTATTTATTTATTATTATTATTATTATATTATGATTATGTTTATATTTCTATTATATTATTATGATTATAATTATGAATATTATTATTTATTATGATTATTATTTTATTATTATTATATTATCATTATTATTATTACTATTACTATTATTTTACTACTACTATTATTATCATCATCATCATTATTAGTATCATAATTATTCATATTTTAACTATTCTGATTAACAACTACCAAATAATATTTTTGTTCTTCCGAATAGTCAAGAATACCACTCTTCCAAAAAATATTATTCTATCACTCTTCTAAAATTACCACTCTTCCAAATCTATTTCTTGATTTACCAAACAAACCCTTACAGAATACAACACAATTTATATTAAAATAGACCAAAGCAAATAACAGATCCGAACTTTGATGAAACAAGTAAAGCAGCTATTTTCCTTCTAATCAAATACGTTTGTTAATGTAACCTACTTTAGTTTAATGTCAACATTTTAGTGTTAATTGGAAAGAAATCAAACCGTTTAGTGTTTCATGGAAGTCAATAAATAAATAAAGTAACAATGATTTTTCACATAATTTGAAAGGATAATAAATAAAAAATCATACGTCATCTGCTTTACATATGCTGACACTATGCAATATTAATTACAACCTAAACCAGTGTAAGCAATCAATGGAGAAAACTAGAAAAACTGGCACTTGTGAGTAAATCAAACGAAGTAATTCTCATAAGAATTTAAAGTCACCTTTCAAATCAAATCTAAGTTAAATGGGACAAAATGTTAAATGGGACAAAAGTGTAATAATTAATTAATTAGCAAGTTCCATTTAGAATGTACATAATTAATAATTAATTAATACTTAATAAAATGATTACAAATCATGTTTACAAATACATCAGTACGGAGCGGTATACAAACATCGTATAATTTCAAAAACATTTAAACACTAACATATTCATAAAATAATTTAATGAAAGTAATTTTAATAAGAATTAACAAATATTAGTTTATTATAATAATATTTATAAATATTATAAAATATATTAATTATTTTTTCTATTTTAATAAGAATAACATTAAATATAAAATATTATATATTAATTAATTTCTCTATTTTTAAGTAATTGATTATCATAATTAAAAATTAAATTAATTTAAATTATATTTAATTAATTTAAATAAATTAACCTAGTTACATTAATCGAAATAAATATAATCGTAAAACATAAATTTTAAATAATAATTGCGACTCGAAACCCGATATACTTTGTCCTAACCAGACTAAGCATAAATAAGGCATTCATAAATTTAATTATTTTTGACTTAGTAGGTTCTCGACGGGCCAACAATCGAGTACGCTCGGAAGAGACGACTGACAAGATCACGGGCCTCACTAGAGAACCAACTGTATGGTGTTACCATCCTTGTCGAGTTATTTAGGTACAGATTGCACTCAGATTTATGATTTCTTTAGATAGGATTTTATTTTTATTTCATAATATATAAATTATTTACATTCATTTCATGTGCATTTTATTTGTATGTTGTAATTAAATTACTTTAAAAAAAATTATATTAAATATGATAGAGTATCTTGTGTAGAAATACAAGATATGTGAAGAATGATGTATATGATAGAAAATAGTTTCACCCAATAAAGTGTCGTGGATACTTCTTATCACCGCCTTTAAAAAACTCCGTTTGTTCGATTGCACTTGATGGTCTCGGAGCGTAGTGTTTTATATTTTTCTATCTTTCTCTATTTTTTTTGTGATAGTTGGAATTGACTTGATTGCATTATGAGTGTGTCATTTTTTTTATTATCAAGGAGCTACGTCAGCTAATCATGCTAACATCTTCATCAATTCTCAGTACCGGACGGTGATCCGGGTATTGCTCATGAGGTGTCTCGACTAAATACTTATACATGGGCAGTCTCCATTTTCCTGATTGTTAGACATATGGCAAGTCGAGTAATTATTATAAATTTGGTACGGACTTAATGGGATCACAAAAATTTATTTTCTGAAATACGGTGTACGTGGTTTCGCCTTGCTATTGTTAAAAATCAATCAACTTGGTATACGCAGATTCATTATGACATTGTTGACTTTTCTTTAAAAATCTAGATCTCGTTGAGTCGTATGTATGTGTGCCATGAGAATTTATATCTCATACTTATATTATTATAATATTTTAAATATTTTTCTTTAAAAATTATAATGACATTCATGTAGTACATTTTTATAAACTCTTTTGCATTCACTTTATATAACATTTAGGAACTAATTAAATCAACTTAAAAGTTTAAATTAGAATATTATGTATATGTTATTATTATATCTATTATAAAATTAACTTAAATGAGTTTTAAGCCCAAATTTAGAAATATTCAATATCTCATTTGCTGGATCGAAATCTGCATTGGGTGACATATCACTCAGGTTCTACGATGATTTTGAGTTACAAGTTTGAAGATAGGCTATAGACTGAAAGGATCAAATTTAGAAGATGTCCGTGAGTCAGTTGTCATTTATTTATTTTCTTTTATTTTTGAGATTTATTAGGTAGTCCGTATTTAATTATTGGTTGCCCTCATAATACCATTTTGTTTGGTGTTATTATTTTACTTTCGTAAAACTCTGATTTTTATTTATTATTATTTATTGTGGCATGCATAAATATATTTTTATTATTTTATTGTGATAAATGAATGGTTTATGTATTTTTGAGCCTTATGGGTATATGTGTCTTCGTGTTAACATGACGGCTATTGCATCTCTTACTGTACCTTTTAGTTCGATGTGTGATAATTATATTTTTAATATTAAAATTATATTTTTATATAATTATAATGGTAAAAAACTAATTTATTTAAGTTTACAGTGACATTAAATTAATTTTTAAATTTTCGAGTGGCATTTAACTAATACTCCCTAATTTCATTATTTTTTTCTTTAAAATAGGCAATTATCTACTTTAATTTTTATGAAATAAAGAAAAACTCTTTATAAACACTTGAATCCCCACCCTTCAACAAATAACCCAAGCACTTGACAATTAAGCCTATTATTAACATGTTAAAATATATCTATTTGATTTACAACTAAATTTGTAAACATGAAAATAAATAAACGAAAAATGTTAAAGGTTATTTTGTCCGTTTGAATAATTTTAGAAGTTACCGAAATTAACTAAAATCAAGCCCAAATGAGTAGCTAAACAATTACCGCGATGAATTGAGCTGCAAATCTCTCAATATTGATGTACATCATCATATAATAGGGAAACCAATATTCCAACATCCCAAATGCAAACTTATGTTTTGCTTTTGCAACGACTTTGGAAAGGCAATGCGCGTAATAAGCTTCTAATTAGAAATGTAGTTCAATACTTGGGCAATGCACGCGGAAGAAAACTTTTTTCTTCCGTACGAATAACCTTCCTTTTTTTTGTTTAGATAACGGAGAGGGTCATTTAACAATAGATTTTTTACATAAAAATTCTAAATAAATTAAAAAATATTAATAGATTTATTATTGTACTAATAGATTCATAATATTTTAAATTTTATATAATGTAAGTGTCATTTGATAACAAAGACCCCAGAAATTTTATATTTATAACGGATTTAATTTAATAGACTTTAATGTTTTATGAAATTACACTTTAAATTGTATAAAATTTTAAATATATTCAATTTAATAAAATATTTATAAGAATAGAAATATTTTGATATCTTTTAACTTATTTTTAGAGTTTTTTTAATTTTGGATTGAATTTTATTTTTAGTCTATTCCATTTATTTGAGATTAAAAACTTTATTATTATAATTGTTGTGTTGTTTGATAGTAGGATTCCTCCTTAACTCTGCTGTACAGCACAATGGTAGCACAATAAGTTGTTCATCTAGTAAGTTAGATTCGTACAAGGTAAATTTCAAAAAGTTCCTCGTTTAGTTCTCCCGTTCGTATGTACGTACTAATATAATTCGTGAATAATTTATTTTTTATTTATATTCATATATTTTATAAATAATTAATCAGTTTAATATATAGTATATTTTTTATTAAAAAAAATTTATTCACGAATAAAACATATTATATATCATTTTAAATGAAAATTTATACTATTTTTATATATTTTTAAAGTTTTAGCATTTTAATATATATTTTATTATATTATATAAAACAAATTATTTCCGAATTATATCTGTATTATATATGAATCACAAATTTTTAACCACACCGAATATTTTCTGAATCCTAAATTTATTACTGTAGAGTAGTGCCACTGCTACGCACTTATGCAGGAGCAACGGACCAAGAATTCAAAATCAGCAATCAGGAGGCCGATTGCAGTCCTATCTAGGGGCGTGCAAATGGTTGGTTCGGTTCAAATCGAAATAATTATATGCATTCAAAGTTTTTTTATTTGTTAAATTATGAGCTGAACCAAAATTTTAAAAATATCAACCGAATAAACCAAAAATCGAATAAACCAAAATTTTATTTGGTTTATTCGGTTAAACCGAAATTATATTATTTAAAAAGGAATAAAAATATCAAAAGTTATAAAAATTGATAGAAGAAATAAATAGTTAAAGAAATAAAAATAATTAAATAAATAAAATCTATAGAAAATAAATATATTCAAATTATCATTGATATAATCCTTATTTATATCAAGTAAAATAAAATTATTTAATAAATTTTAGACTATTTGGTTTATTCGGTTTATCCGATTTAGAAAAATCAAAACCGAATCAAAGAACAAAAATTGAATTAGCTAAAATTTTTCAACCGAACTGAAAATTTTAAATCGAAAAACCGAACTAAATAGTTCAAAATTTAACGGTTCAGTTCAAAATCAATTAAATTGATCCGTTTGCACACCCCTATTCTTATCAGATCAATTGATGGCTTGATACTAGAGATTTGCAAACGATCCGGGCCGGGCCGGTCCGATCCAAACCCCGGCGGTCCACAGTCCCGTATGGTCCATAGTCTCGTACGGTCCACATGGGCCGGTCCTAGACGGTCCAAATTCGAAAAAATCAAATTTGTCCCATCGTTGGCCCCCGGGGGCCGGACCCCCACAGGACGAGACGGGCACGGTCCGGTCCGGTCCATTTTTTTTACAAATTCAAAAATTATGAAATTTGAAAAATAAATTTATGATATTTTGTAAATAATAATTTTCATTGAATTAATTTTATATTTTTAATTGTTTAAAAATCGAATAATACTCAAAATATTATAAAAAATTACCAAAAATTATAAAAAGTTGGTACGGGTCATGGTCCGGTCCACAGATCCGCACGGGATAGGTCTACATGATCCGGTTTTGGATGAAGGGAGGACCGACCCACCGTTGAACCGGACCGTGGTAGGGCACGGGACGGGCACAAGTTTGGCCACGATCACGGATCGGTTCGGAACGGATTGAACCGGACGGTCCATTTCAAACCTCTACTTGATACACAATATTAGAGAAACATAGTGTTATACCGTATGTGCCTCCTCTGTATTTCATCACGGTTCGTGCAAAAGGAAACATAATGATAAGTCAGACGTCTCTAATTCACGGTACAACATCGAACTCTTTACTTGCATTTGTCGTATATCTACATCAAAGTTTTGAAATACAGATTTCAATATGCATATAATTGATCACTGTATAGTGCATATACGTTATGCAGATGCATATGTGGTTGGATATATAGATATGTATTCTAAAATATTTTTAAAATATTTAAATCGATCATTTATTTTAAAAAATAAAAAATAATAAAAATAAAAAATATAATGAGATATTAATATAAATTTTTTTTTTTATTATTTTTATAGATTTAATATGATAAAAAAATACCACACCGTTGAATATGTGAATGTATTCTCTTACAGCATCACAATGCTTAATCATAAGCGGATATACTGTCATTCGGCCGCTTTTTAAACAATGGACCGCATGAAATCCGAATCCGGGTTTCGCTAAAAAGGATCCGAACTGATATCCCCATTTCCTTCTCGCCGTCTCCCGCGCCTCGTCTCTTTCCAAATCGAAATTGCAGCAAAAATGGTGAAGAAGAGCGATCCCAAATCGGGGAAAGGCAAAAACTCAGCTCAACCCCCTGACCCAGAGGCCGAGGAAAAGAAGCGTCTCCGATCTCTTGCACTATCCAAAAGGCTTCTCCGCCGGGGAGCGCCGGCGGAGGTGGCAACGCCGCTTCGTCCGGCAAAGTCGGTGGTGAAGCTTGACGGACGAGATGTGGTGAAGCGTGGCCAGAGAAAGAGCCGCTTTCTCTTCTCCCTTCCCGGCCTTCTTGCGCCTCTCTCTGGCGGCCGCATAGGAGAGCTGGCGTGTCTCGCCTCAAAGAATCCAATTCTCTACCTGGAATTCCCCCAGGCAAGTTTATTTTTTTCTTGACATACTACTAATGGGCTTCGAAGGTTTTCTGGAAGGGTTTTCAAGAGGTTTATTAGACGACCTGTCTGAAAAAGGGCATAACCGTAGGTGGCATTTCTCAGAAACCCCCATTATTGTATTTACTGAGAATTGAGAATTCATGTATTTGGTTTGATATATTGCATAAGTAATGATTGATCATAAAGATCTTACCTAAATTTATAATCTTAATTTGATAAATGTTGAGTTGGTTTTCAACGTTGTCAAATTCCTTACCCTCATAATTCAGCTCTAAATGTCATCTCTTTATGGAACCAGGGACGAATGAAGTTGTTTGGCACACATGTTTACCCAAAGAACAAATATTTGACATTACAGCTGACTCGATCATCAAAAGGTGTCATGTGCGAAGATATTTTTGAGAGTTTGGTTAGTCTTGTAAACTTCATTTTCTATATTACTTTCTTCCTCTTGTTTCTGTTTGTATATTGTCCTCTTTTGCATGAAACTTAGGTTTCATCTTATGCCGACTACTTAACTGATGATTCTAGGTTGAAGTACTACATTATGCACTCAAATGATATCAGATAATGTCCACTACATCTGACAATTTTCTATACTGATTCCCTAATTTGATGCTGCATAGTATCTTGCTTAGGAACTCTAGATATGAGTCCATTTCAAAAATAGTAAATACTATAATGGAAATTGTGCAACAATATAATTCCTGGCAGATAGTCTTTTCTGAGGCTTGGTGGATAGGCACAAAAGAAGAAAATCCAGAAGAGCTCCGACTCGAGTTCCCTCAAAACCTTCAAGAAGTAATTCTGTTATTCTTCTTTTGTTTTAAGTATAAGCATACTTTGTTCTTGAAGATTTATTCAATTTCTGCTTTGTTCCTGATGTTCTGAGCTCAATAATTTGATAATTGAAGAAATTGCTTTAAGTCACAAATATGTACTTAAGGATACTATGCACCAAACATGTTTCATGTATTGGAACATCTTTCTGTTGAAAATACTCAGAGAGGATATAATGTTTAGAATGAAAAAAAAATTGTTGAAGAAGCTATTTTATATTACGCTTTTACCCCATATTAGCCCTTTACTTTGTGTTATGTTACAATCCCTGCTGTTGTTTTTATTTTGATGTGTAGAAAAGAGTACCATTAAGGGTATAGTTTAATTCCGGTTGGTTTCAACTTTCAACTAGGGAGAAATAAATAATTACATGGAACATGAGGAATAACTTGTAATCTGCTTTTGATGTTTTTAAGGCCAAACAGGAAGTTCAGTGTGACTTTAAAGGAGGGGCAGGTGCAAGTGAAGAAACAGCCAATGATAACAAACATGGAAAAGATTATGTGGAGCCCATCACCCCTCTCACGGCCTTAGACGAAGACAATAATGATATTACTGATGGTTCAGAATGTAAAGTGGAAACGGACACCAAGAGTGTTACAACAGTCACACCGGTTCGACAATCTTCTAGAGTTTCTAAGAGAAGCTTGAAGTAAGAAATGAAGCTTGCATCCTTGTTATTTAACTCTCTTACAATTTTACTTTGGAGCTTACATCTACAAACAGTCTGGCCTTATTGTTTTAATTAGGCCTCTTCTGAGCTTTCTTATGATCAAATTGCTCTGATTTTGCCTCCATTAAATTATTTTTTCTGATTGGGGAAAAATATGGTCAACTTGTCATGAAAACTAGCAACCACATGGGAATTCACATAATTATGCATGCATTATCCAGATACGCAGAGTCATCTCCTAGTGATGCTTCGGCTGATACTGATGATGAAGATAAACAGACAATTGCAATGGTTTTGGGGTCCAAAAAGGTAAACGCACCTTCCAGCTCCAATTTTGGAAATATCCTTCTTCAGTATACTTGTTTTTATTGTCACATTATTCATTTGAGCAGAATAACTGTTATTTATCCCAACTTCTGTTAATTGACAATACTATTATGCCTAATATTTTGTTAGTTTGGCCTTGATCGATTTTCATTCTGGGCAAGAATGGAGGCTAACAAAGTTCTTGAACTAAAGTTGACTTTTTCATTAGTTTCATTACGAGGGTTCTGCCCATTCTCACACAGCCTGTGCAAACTGGGCCAATTCCTCAGTCTTATGCTGAGGTTTGCTACAAGTTGCTGCAACTTTTATACAATAGTCAAAACTGCTGATCTTTTTTCATGAGATCTATATATTTGTGAAAGATATTAAGATTTTGAGAATACTTGGTAAAATCAGGAGAATGAAGCACCAATCCACTAAATTAATCTGATATAAAACCAAGTTCATAGATTAAGAATGTGCATATTTGGGCCTCTTGCATACTTGATTAACTGCAACTTTTGCAATGTAAAGCTCATCAGATCAAATGCTTCTTTAGTGTAGTTTAAGTTCTGGATTGTGCCATTTTTATTCCAGAGTCTGGGCTAACTTGTAGTACCAAAACACTGTGAGCATTGTAATTTGTACACTACTAAATGTTAGCACTCATTATTTCTGTTGCTAAGCTTAACAAAAAAATTCACAGACTGAAAGTGCAGACCAAAAAGCTCCTCCAGTTAATGCTACAGAGAGTTCACTTGTAAAGGAAAAGTCAAAATTAAGCAAAAGTTCAGAAGAAAACCCATCAAATAAAAAACCGCGGGTTCAGGCTACTCTCTCAAGTCTTTTTCAGAAAGCAGCAGAGAAGGTCAAATCACAAACGGAATTTTTTTAACATTAAGTGTCGTCTTCAGTAATCGTTTTGTTCACCCATCTTATGTTATTCTGACAATTTTAGGAGGGATCGAGTAAATCTGCACCATTGTCAAGCACAAGAAGAAGTGGTTAGTTCATTTTTTTCAAAATTTTAAAAAACTTGACTTAGTAGGCCTTCAGAGTATATAATAAAGAAGAATCTTTGTCATGATTGCAGAGAGAAGTACACCACGAAAAAACAAGTCTAAGGTACTCAGAAGTTGCTTGTTTTCTTATTCAAAGAGTTCATATGTTGATTTTGTTGCTTATTTCATAGTTATAGATCTTAATTAGTTATTTTTATGTTCACATGTTTCATTGTTTCTTTTATCTGCAGATAATTGAAGTTGAGGAGATCTCAAGTGGATCTGAGGTCAGCCACTATGTATTTATAATCTTGTTTTAAAGTCACGTAACTATGATTAAAATTTAAAAGTGATATTTGTTTTTTAGTTTCCCATAATGTGTTATTTGAATTTGGTTAATAGGAAGTAGAAGATGATAGTGATGAAGATTGGGGTGCATGATGTAGCCTGTTATTAGATCCAAGGTGCCTCAACACTTCTATTTATGAAACTTTTTTGAAATCATTTTATTCAACATTGTTGAACTAAAAAAAAATCATCTTTGTGTATATTACTGCTTGGTTATTTTTTCTGATCTCTATGAATATTCCACCTTTTGAGTGAGACCCCAGCAATGACAAACCATGATGCAGAACCTGGCATGATCTGCAGTAGCATTTAGTAGGTTTGTTACATTGTTTATTTATTTTTAATCAATTTGGAAGTACAAAGCACTTGTATATCAAATTGGATAATTACGATGTACAACTTGTTTTTGCATACATCCTGAATAATAGGCGTTACTTTTTTAAACACAGAGTATTTTTTAATAATAGATTGAATTGAGTATCTTTTATGCAAGAAAAGTTATCATAAATTTGTTCTCAATATCAATATATGTAAATGTAATGTAAACTATTACTTTTCATTTACTGATAAAGTAAAATGATGAATACATCTTTTTTCATTAATAAAAAGGAAAAAGAAGACCATATTCGTAGTTCAAATTTTAGCTTTGTTATCATATCAAATAAAGAGTAGTTTGTATCATATCTTGCGGTAGTTTGTATACTACCGCAAGATGTACATTAAGACTTGCTTTGTTATCATATCAAATAAAGAGTATTTTATTTGCAAAGGTGGTGAACTGGTGATAGTACTTTCCAGGTATCAGTTGGTAATTGACCTATGATCCCACTTGATGCTCTGATTCTTGCATCTGTTAGCATGCAATCCGCTAAAATCTAGGCTCATACAAGGAGACTGGGTAATGGGAACCATACATTTAACTCTAGGATTTAGCACGCTTTTTCTATGATGTCATCCTATTGGTGTAGAAATCGAATTCTTCTAATGCTATTTTATTGCCTATTGGGCTTTCTCCGATTTTTCTGAAGAGAGAATGCAGTTTCTTGTGTACGATGTACTTTTTAACACATTTTCTGTGCTGGGCCAAGTTCAGAATTGAAGAGGTTTTTAATAAATTCTACCTTATACTCGGTCAAGGAAAAAGGAAAAAAATATATTGTTCACATTGTTGTTTCGAATTTTGTTATTTCAAGGCTATATGCCAAAGGTACTTTCCCGATAAGATGTTACTTTCCCGATAAGATGTCTGATTGAAATTGTCAATTGCTGGTACCATGAAAAAAACAAGAATACAACTGATTCCATGTATTTTGTGGAAGAATACAACTGAAATCAAAGCTTCCAACTTTATGGTATTCTTCAACCTTAATTTATTTAACATATGAATTAATAAATATTTAATTATTTAAATTATATAAAAATAATTAAAAAATACTTAATTATTTTACATGAATCAGATCGGGTTTAAAAAATAATAAAATAATGATGATTCGACCCAAAATCCGATCTGACCCGACTTATTGACACCCGTACCTGCAAGTGACTATGATTGTGATAAATTAATTTATGGTGGTGGTTAGTTTGATCCACGTTTTCTTGATGAGAAGTTGTAATGGACTGTAAATTATGCATCAGATCAGAATTAGTTGTGTAACACAGTAAATTTTGACTAGTTAGATATGCATCTAAAAGTCCAGGCGAAAAAGAAAAGGGGTGTACTCTATGACGGAGACAACTGTGATGATGAACAAAATATCTATGAAACATTTAAAACAAAATTATGAAGTTTTTTATCCAATTAAAATATGTATGCATCAAATTTGATATACTATGAAGCACTACTCATCGGTAAGGCTTTTTAAGGGAAAAAAATGAAGATATTATCTTGATCAATATACTATGTACAGTTTTCAAATTATACTAAATTAATGTGAAATTTATCAAAATAATAGAGTACTTTTATATGTGTAATTTATTTTGAAGTTCTTGTAACATTTTTATTTTCCATATATTTACCTATCATATAATAGTGAATTTACTCTCAGGTATCCCGTTGCGTAATAATGAACATTAATGTTCCCTCGGGGGAAAAAGAAAAAAAAATGTATAAAAACAATTTATATTTCTCTGGAAAATATAATCAAAGGTGGAAATGTGATTAGGACCCGAAACGACATCCTCTGAAGAGCAAAAAAACTCTTCAGATGGAGTACTGATCCGTTCGATAAGAGATTAACGGTCTTAATTTAACAACAATAAATCTCTTATGCATTAAAATTCATGTTTAGATTTTCTCACAGCCGTTGTAATTAACGTTTGAAAAATTCTATGTAGAGAATAGTTGCCCATTAGGGCCCACCGTGGGGACAACTTTGTTTCAGTATTTCTATTTTCTATTGATGCAAATTGCAAAGTATTTCTATTTTGTATTGACGCAAATTGCAAAGTAGAATGGCTGAATGGTACATTGTGACGGCGTCATGTAGCTGTCAGAAGTTAAACAGAAGCAACCAACTTACATCAACATGTGAAGTTCAATAAAAAAGCGCCTCACCATTTTTTTACCTGACTGGGATTTTGGGAATTCAATGCTAATATGCTATGATTTCCTTGACTCACCTGGCTACCAGAGACAGCGCTATCTATGATCTTAATCACATTTTTTGCATGTTTGCATTTGCCCAGTTATTAAGGTGCTTATGGTCAATTTCCCTGCACAAGTGTTAATATATGGAGGAGGAATAATATATTTTTTTTCAGCACTGGCTTGGCGCTATGAATTTTTACTAATCCTGCTTGTTAAGTTTAAGTTGTATACAAATTTATACTAATAAAATTGGTCAATTACTTGGTATATATTGATTCAATTCACATGTATCAAAATGGTGAGTTTCTCAATATGTGAATATAAGATAAATTATTTATATGCTATTTTAATTAGCAAAATTGTCGATTGCAATTGCTATGCAGCGCAAATGAGACAGATGGAAGTCTTCTTATGGACTAGAGCCATGCATATACTTTAATTTTCTTTTTCTTGAATAAAGTATCAGAGTAATTCATAATTAAATATTTTTATATAATAAAAAAATCAAGTCAAATTTATTGTGCATATACCATTTCCATCGAAACTATTATATATAAAATTGTAAACCTAACAAGATATTGATAGGTGTTATTTTTTTCCTCGTGATGTCTTAACGCGTGTGTATCCCTCTCGTCCAGATAGCTAGTGACTTCTATTAAAATAAATATCTTTTCATTTAAGAATTGTCGATATCTAAGTTGATGATTTAGAATATATGCAAGTGTAATTTTTATCATTACAGAAAATCATAATCCACTACAGGAAATAGGCTCATTTGCACCAGCCAGTACTTATCGGTATCGAATTTGTCATTAGCATCAGCCACAAAATACTTTAGTATCGGCTTATATAGAAAATTGATACGATAACTTATTATGCATCGGTGTAATATCTTGTAAAATTTACAAATGCTATATGCGAGAAATAAAATAATTGAATAAATGTAGCTTGTAGTTGTCATTTATTATTAGAAAATTTACGTTATAAATATTCAAGGTAAATTTAAATAAATAAGGATATGAGAAGGGATTGGATGTCAAAACTCTTCAGTGTCAAATATTGCCAATAAATATTCGGACCGTTCACCAAATTTTATCTAATCAGCTCAGATTAAATCACTAAACAATTTCCTTCATATCAGTTTCACACCTCATCTCTTCATCTACCTTCTCCAGTTCCGCTTTATATCTCAAAAATGAATGAAGCTTCTTCTTCTTACGTCGATGCGGTCTCTTCATAGAAATCGGAACCCTAGATCTTCGTCACGCAGAATATAGAGCAAAGATAGAACGGAAGAATGAACTGTGATTTCTTCTCCCTTAGATTTCCCCTCCCTGATGCGTACTTCTCCTTGGAGCCAGCACGTGAAAGGGTAACTGTCGTAGTGGCGGATCTAGGATTTTGATTAGGGGGACAATTATCGGATTGTAATGGCTTATCGGGTTCAAATCTATTAACTAATCGGGTACTAAATAAAAAAATTAATAATTTAATATATATACTTAATTAATAATTTTTTATTAAATAATAACATTTTATATATTAAAATAACAATAAAATAAAGCTCAAAGTAATAGATAAACAAGTTGATGAAAAAAAATTTCGACTAAGGAACTTTATATTTTGATATCTTTGCATAATTATTTCATTATGCATGGTATTAAATATTTTTTTCTCAATAAAAATAATCAGACAATTCGGGGGGGGGGGGCAAAAAAATTTTCAGAGGGGGCACGTGCCGAAAACATTACCGAAAAACACTATTTTTCAAAATCCAGGGGGGGCACGTGCCCCCCCCTGGATACTACTGGGTCCGCCATTGGTCGTAGATGATCTCGAATTCTCCTCTTCACATCTAACCAATCCCATTGACACGAGATAAGACTACTTACGCTCCTCTGCTATGGTAATTTCTCGTTCCCTTTCTGTTTAACTGTTCGAAGATGCTATGATATTATTTTTTCATAAAAATATATAAAAATGCATTACAAACTGTTGTTTAAACAAATTATTTGTGATTTATATTATTCTGACCTCATAACTGCACAATAATTCATGCAAATTCATATGTATGCTATTATTATTGTCTACTATATATTTTTATAATTAAATATTCGATATAAAGATTCTACGACACTAATTTTATATAAAACTTTATCAAGACGCATTAAAAATAATTATTTCGAATCAGAGAAGCATAGGTATTATTTTGAGTGAAAAAACTAATTGGAGTGACCAAATATGGATAACCATCAAAGTTTAGTGACTGAAAATGGATAAATAAAAGTTTAGTGATCAAATATGAATAAGCATCAAAGTTCAGTGACCTACCAGAAGATTAACCCATTTTTATAATTAAATATTCTATTTGAAGATTTATGAGTTTAGTTTTGCATAAAAATATCATCAAGATGCTTTAAAAATTGTTATTTAAATAAATTTAGTTTGACCTCATAAATGCACATTAAATCATACAAATTCATATGTACACTACAAATCAATTATATATTTTTATAATTAAGTATTCAGTATGAAGATTCTGCGACTTTAATTTTTACATAAAACTTCATCAATACGCATTTAAAACTGTTATTTAAACAAGTTGATTTCATTTTTAATTATTTTAGCCTCATAACTGCACATAAATTTCTACAAATTCATTCGTACACTCCTAATAATATATACGATATGTTCTTCTAATTAAATATTCGACATGAACATTCAACAACACTAATTTTGCATAAAACTTCATGAGGACACATTTAAAACTGTTGTTGAAATGAGTTGTTTGCATTCTGAATAATTTTGATCACATAACTACACATAAATTCATAAAATTTCCCAAAAATATTTCTAGTATTGTGTATTTTTTATTTTTATTATTAAATATACAATATGAAGATTCTACGATACTAATTTTGCACAAAATATAATCAAGACACATCAAAAATTATTGTTTAAATAAGTTATTTGCTTCATTAAATATTTTAGCCTCATAACTGCACATAAATTCATGCAAATTCATATGTATACATTCTAGTACTGATAATATTATTATATATTTCTATATTTTAATATTTGATATGAAGATTTTACGACATTAATTTTGCAGAAAAACTTCATCAAAGACGCATTCAAAACTATTATTTAAACAAATTATATATGATTAATGTTATTTTGGCCTCATAGCTTCACATTAATTCGTGCAAATTCATATGTATACTCCAAAGATTGTCTATTATATGTTTTTATAATTTCTTATTCGATATGAAGATTCCATGACTTTAATTTATGCATAAAGCTTCATCAAGATGCATTTTAAACCGTTGTTTAAACAAGTTGATTTCGTTTTTAATCACTTTGGCCTCATAACTGCATATAAAATTCTGGAAATTCATTTGTACACTCCTAATATTATATATTATATGTTCTTATAATTAAATATTCGACATGAAGATTCGATGACACTAATTTCGCATGAAACTTAATGCAGACGCATTTTAAA
Source organism: Schoenoplectus tabernaemontani (assembly GCA_037127355.1). NCBI lineage: Eukaryota > Viridiplantae > Streptophyta > Magnoliopsida > Poales > Cyperaceae > Schoenoplectus > Schoenoplectus tabernaemontani. Next base: position 16,512,222 of record CM073749.1, read on the forward strand.
CTGTTGTTGGAACAAATTGTTTGCATGTTTAATAATTTTTGCCTCAATACTGCACATAAAGTCATGAAAATCCATACGAATATTTCTAATATTGTCTATTATATATTGTATAATTAAACATTTGATAGAAAATTATACGATAATAATTATGCATAAAACATCATCAAGTCTCATTAAAAACTGTTGTTTAAACAAGTTGTTTCTATTTTCTGTTATTTTGGCCTCATAACTGCGCATAAATTCGTGTAAATTAATATATATACTCATAATATTATCTATTATATGTTTTTATAATTGAATTTTCAATATTATGATTCTATGACACTAATTTTGCACAAAACATCATTAAGACGCGTCAAAAACTGTTGTTTAAATAAGTTGTTTGCATTTTTAATCATTTTGGCCTCATAACTTCACATAAATTCGTGCAAAATTATATGTATACTTCTAATACTGTAAATTATTAGTTTTTATAATTAACTGCTCGATATGCAGATTCTAGGACATTGATTTTCCAAAACAAATCATCAAAACACATTAAAAAAACTTTTATTTCAACAAATTATTTGTGTTTTATGTCATTTTGTACTCATAATTGAACATAAATTCATCAAAATTTTTATATAGACTCCAAGTATTGTCTATTATATATTTTTATAATTAAATATTTAATATGAAGGATCTACGACACTAATTTTGCATAAAACATCATCAAGACGCATTAAAAACTGTTGTTTAAAAAAGTTATTTTCGTTTTTAATCTTTTTGGCCACTTTACTGCACATAAATTTTTACAAATTGATACGTACGATCCTAATATTATATATTATATGTTCTTATAATTAAATACTCGATATAACGTTTTGACGGCACTAATTTTGCATAAACCTTTATCAAAACGCATTTAAATCGTTGTTTAAACAAGTTGTTTGCCTTTTTAATCATTTTGGCCTCATAACTGTAGATAAATTCATGCAAATTAATATGGATATTCCTAATATTATCTATATTATGTTTTTAAAATTATATATTCGGTATGAAGATTATATGACAGCCATTTTGCATAAGGCGTCATCAAAATGCAGTAAAAACAGTTATTTAAACAAGTTGTTTGCGTTTTTAATCATTTTGGCCGCCCGACTGCACAAAAATTCGTGGAAATTTATATGTATACTTCAAATATAGTCTATTATATGTTTGTATATTTTAATATTTGATATGAAGATCCTACGATATTAATTTCGCATAAAACTTCATCCGGACGTAATAAAAACAGTAGTTCAAACAAGTTGTTTGCGTTTTAAATTATTTTGGCCTCATAACTACAAATTAATTGGTGAAAATTCATATATATATACTATCAACATTGTCTATATTATATTTTTATATGTACATATTCAAAATGAAGATTCCGTGACATGAGTTTTCCATAAAACATCATTGAAACACTTTATAAACTGTTGTTTAAACAGGTTGTAAGTGTTTTATGTTATTTTTGGACTCGTAATTGCAAATAAATTCGTGAAAATTCATATTTATACTCCTAATATTGTCTATTATATGTTTTTATAATGAAATATTCGATATGAAGATTGTATAACACTGCTTTCGCATAAAACTTGATCAAGACGCATTAAAAACTGTTGTTTAAACAAGTTGTTTTCTTTTTATGTTATCTTGGCCTCATAACTGCAAATTAATTCCTGAAAATGTATATGGATAGTCCCAATATTTTTATGTTATCGATTTTTTATTATATATTTTTATAATTAAGTATTTGATATGAAGATTTTACGACATTAATTTTACATAAAAACTTCATCAAGACGCATCCAAAACTGTTTATTTAAACAAATTGCATATGATTAATGTTATTTTGGCCTCATAGCTGGACATTAATTCGTGCAAATTCATATGTATACTCCAAAGATTGTCTATTATATGTTTTTATAATTTCTTATTCGATATGAAGATTCCATGACTTTAATTTATGCATAAAGCTTCATCAAGATGCATTTTAAACCGTTGTTTAAACAAGTTGATTTCGTTTTTAATCACTTTGGCCTCATAACTGCATATAAAATTCTGGAAATTCATTTGTACACTCCTAATATTATATATTATATGTTCTTATAATTAAATATTCGACATGAAGATTCGATGACACTAATTTCGCATGAAACTTAATGCGACGCATTTTAAACTGTTGTTGGAACAAATTGTTTGCATGTTTAAGAATTTTACTCAATACACATAAAGTCATGAAAATCCATACGAATATTTCTAATACTGTCTATTATATATTGTATAATTAAACATTTGATAGAAAATTATACGATAATAATTATGCATAAAACATCATCAAGTCTCATTAAAAACTGTTGTTTAAACAAGTTGTTTCTATTTTCTGTTATTTTGGCCTCATAACTGCGCATAAATTCGTGTAAATTAATATATATACTCATAATATTATCTATTATATGTTTTTATAATTGCATTTTCAATATTATGATTCTATGACACTAATTTTGCACAAAACATCATTAAGACGCGTCAAAAACTGTTGTTTAAATAAGTTGTTTGCATTTTTAATCATTTTGGCCTCATAACTTCACATAAATTCGTGCAAAATTATATGTATACTTCTAATACTGTATATTATTAGTTTTTATAATTAACTGCTCGATATGAAGATTCTAGGACATTGATTTTCCAAAAAAAATCATCAAAACACATTAAAAACACTTTTATTTAAACAAATTATTTGTGTTTTATATCATTTTGTACTCATAATTGAACATAAATTCGTCAAAATTTTTATATAGACTCCAAGTATTATCTATTATATATTTTTATAATTAAATATTTAATATGAAGGATCTACGACACTAATTTTGCATAAAACATCATCAAGACGCATTGAAAACTGTTGTTTAAAAAAGTTATTTTCGTTTTTAATCATTTTTGCCACTTTACTGCACATAAATTTTTACAAATTGATACGTACGATCCTAATATTATATATTATATGTTCTTATAATTAAATACTCGATATAACGTTTTGACGGCACTAATTTTGCATAAACCTTTATCAAAACGCATTTAAATCGTTGTTTAAACAAGTTGTTTGCCTTTTTAATCATTTTGGCCTCATAACTGTAGATAAATTCATGCAAATTCATATGGATATTCCTAATATTATCTATATTATGTTTTTAAAATTATATATTGGGTATGAAGATTATATGACAGCCATTTTGCATACGGCGTCATCAAAATGCAGTAAAAACAGTTATTTAAACAAGTTGTTTGCGTTTTTAATCATTTTGGCCGCCCGACTGAACAAAAATTCGTGGAAATTTATATGTATACTTCAAATATAGTCTATTATATGTTTGTATATTTTAATATTTGATATGAAGATCCTACGATATTAATTTCGCATAAAACTTCATCCGGACGTAATAAAAACAGTAGTTCAAACAAGTTGTTTGCGTTTTAAATTATTTTGGCCTCATAACTGCAAATTAATTGGTGAAAATTCATATATATATACTATCAACATTGTCTATATTATATTTTTATATGTACATATTCAAAATGAAGATTCCGTGACATGAGTTTTCCATAAAACATCATTGAAACACTTTATAAACTGTTGTTTAAACAGGTTGTAAGTGTTTTATGTTATTTTTGGACTCGTAATTGCAAATAAATTCGTGAAAATTCATATTTATACTCCTAATATTGTCTATTATATGTTTTTATAATGAAATATTCGATATGAAGATTGTATAACACTGCTTTCGCATAAAACTTCATCAAACGCATTAAAAACTGTTGTTTAAACAAGTTGTTTTCTTTTTATGTTATCTTGGCCTCATAACTGCAAATTAATTCCTGAAAATGTATATGGATAGTCCCAATATTTTTATGATAACGATTTTTTATTATATATTTTTATAATTAAGTATTTGATATGAAGATTTTACGACATTAATTTTACATAAAAACTTTATCAAGACGCATCCAAAACTGTTTATTTAAACAAATTGAATATGATTAATGTTGTTTTGGCCTCATAGCTGGACATTAATTCGTGCAAATTCATATGTATACTCCAAAGATTGTCTATTATATGTTTTTATAATTTCTTATTCGATATGAAGATTCCATGACTTTAATTTATGCATAAAGCTTCATCAAGATGCATTTTAAACCGTTGTTTAAACAAGTTGATTTCGTTTTTAATCACTTTGGCCTCATAACTGCATATAAAATTCTGGAAATTTATTTGTACACTCCTAATATTATATATTATATGTTCTTATAATTAAATATTCGACATGAAGATTCGATGACACTAATTTCGCATGAAACTTAATGCGACGCATTTTAAACTGTTGTTGGAACAAATTGTTTGCATGTTTAAGAATTTTACTGCACATAAAGTCATGAAAATCCATACGAATATTTCTAATACTGTCTATTATATATTGTATAATTAAACATTTGATAGAAAATTATACGATAATAATTATGCATAAAACATCATCAAGTCTCATTAAAAACTGTTGTTTAAACAAGTTGTTTCTATTTTCTGTTATTTTGGCCTCATAACTGCGCATAAATTCGTGTAAATTAATATATATACTCATAATATTATCTATTATATGTTTTTATAATTGCATTTTCAATATTATGATTCTATGACACTAATTTTGCACAAAACATCATTAAGACGCGTCAAAAACTGTTGTTTAAATAAGTTGTTTGCATTTTTAATCATTTTGGCCTCATAACTTCACATAAATTCGTGCAAAATTATATGTATACTTCTAATACTGTATATTATTAGTTTTTATAATTAACTGCTCGATATGAAGATTCTAGGACATTGATTTTCCAAAAAAAATCATCAAAACACATTAAAAACACTTTTATTTAAACAAATTATTTGTGTTTTATATCATTTTGTACTCATAATTGAACATAAAATTCGTCAAAATTTTTATATAGACTCCAAGTATTATCTATTATATATTTTTATAATTAAATATTTAATATCAAGGATCTACGACACTAATTTTGCATAAAACATCATCAAGACGCATTAAAAACTGTTGTTTAAAAAAGTTATTTTCGTTTTTAATCATTTTGGCCACTTTACTGCACATAAATTTTTACAAATTGATACGTACGATCCTAATATTATATATTATATGTTCTTATAATTAAATACTCGATATAACGTTTTGACGGCACTAATTTTGCATAAACCTTTATCAAAACGCATTTAAATCGTTGTTTAAACAAGTTGTTTGCCTTTTTAATCATTTTGGCCTCATAACTGTAGATAAATTCATGCAAATTCATATGGATATTCCTAATATTATCTATATTATGTTTTTAAAATTATATATTCGGTATGAAGATTATATGACAGCCATTTTGCATACGGCGTCATCAAAATGCAGTAAAAACAGTTATTTAAACAAGTTGTTTGCGTTTTTAATCATTTTGGCCGCCCGACTGAACAAAAATTCGTGGAAATTTATATGTATACTTCAAATATAGTCTATTATATGTTTGTATATTTTAATATTTGACATGAAGATCCTACGATATTAATTTCGCATAAAACTTCATCCGGACGTAATAAAAACAGTTGTTCAAACAAGTTGTTTGCGTTTTAAATTATTTTGGCCTCATAACTGCAAATTAATTGGTGAAAATTCATATATATATACTATCAACATTGTCTATATTATATTTTTATATGTACATATTCAAAATGAAGATTCCGTGACATGAGTTTTCCATAAAACATCATCAAAACACTTTATAAACTGTTGTTTAAACAGGTTGTAAGTGTTTTATGTTATTTTTGGACTCGTAATTGCAAATAAATTCGTGAAAATTCATATTTATACTCCTAATATTGTCTATTATATGTTTTTATACTGAAATATTCGATATGAAGATTGTATAACACTGCTTTCGCATAAAACTTCATCAAGACGCATTAAAAACTGTTGTTTAAACAAGTTGTTTTCTTTTTATGTTATCTTGGCCTCATAACTGCAAATTAATTCCTGAAAATGTATATGGATAGTCCCAATATTTTTATGATATCGATTTTTTATTATATATTTTTATAATTAAGTATTTGATATGAAGATTTTACGACATTAATTTTCCATAAAAACTTTATCAAGACGCATCCAAAACTGTTTATTTAAACAAATTGAATATGATTAATGTTGTTTTGGCCTCATAGCTGGACATTAATTCGTGCAAATTCATATGTATACTCCAAAGATTGTCTATTATATGTTTTTATAATTTCTTATTCGATATGAAGATTCCATGACTTTAATTTATGCATAAAGCTTCATCAAGATGCATTTTAAACCGTTGTTTAAACAAGTTGATTTCGTTTTTAATCACTTTGGCCTCATAACTGCATATAAAATTCTGGAAATTTATTTGTACACTCCTAATATTATATATTATATGTTCTTATAATTAAATATTCGACATGAAGATTCGATGACACTAATTTCGCATGAAACTTAATGCAGACGCATTTTAAACTGTTGTTGGAACAAATTGTTTGCATGTTTAAGAATTTTACTGCACATAAAGTCATGAAAATCCATACGAATATTTCTAATACTGTCTATTATATATTGTATAATTAAACATTTGATAGAAAATTATACGATAATAATTATGCATAAAACATCATCAAGTCTCATTAAAAACTGTTGTTTAAACAAGTTGTTTCTATTTTCTGTTATTTTGGCCTCATAACTGCGCATAAATTCGTGTAAATTAATATATATACTCATAATATTATCTATTATATGTTTTTATAATTGCATTTTCAATATTATGATTCTATGACACTAATTTTGCACAAAACATCATTAAGACGCGTCAAAAACTGTTGTTTAAATAAGTTGTTTGCATTTTTAATCATTTTGGCCTCATAACTTCACATAAATTCGTGAAAAATTATATGTATACTTCTAATACTGTATATTATTAGTTTTTATAATTAACTGCTCGATATGAAGATTCTAGGACATTGATTTTCCAAAAAAAATCATCAAAACACATTAAAAACACTTTTATTTAAACAAATTATTTGTGTTTTATATCATTTTGTACTCATAATTGAACATAAAATTCGTCAAAATTTTTATATAGACTCCAAGTATTATCTATTATATATTTTTATAATTAAATATTTAATATCAAGGATCTACGACACTAATTTTGCATAAAACATCATCAAGACGCATTAAAAACTGTTGTTTAAAAAAGTTATTTTCGTTTTTAATCATTTTGGCCACTTTACTGCACATAAATTTTTACAAATTGATACGTACGATCCTAATATTATATATTATATGTTCTTATAATTAAATACTCGATATAACGTTTTGACGGCACTAATTTTGCATAAACCTTTATCAAAACGCATTTAAATCGTTGTTTAAACAAGTTGTTTGCCTTTTTAATCATTTTGGCCTCATAACTGTAGATAAATTCATGCAAATTCATATGGATATTCCTAATATTATCTATATTATGTTTTTAAAATTATATATTCGGTATGAAGATTATATGACAGCCATTTTGCATACGGCGTCATCAAAATGCAGTAAAAACAGTTATTTAAACAAGTTGTTTGCGTTTTTAATCATTTTGGCCGCCCGACTGAACAAAAATTCGTGGAAATTTATATGTATACTTCAAATATAGTCTATTATATGTTTGTATATTTTAATATTTGACATGAAGATCCTACGATATTAATTTCGCATAAAACTTCATCCGGACGTAATAAAAACAGTTGTTCAAACAAGTTGTTTGCGTTTTAAATTATTTTGGCCTCATAACTGCAAATTAATTGGTGAAAATTCATATATATATACTATCAACATTGTCTATATTATATTTTTATATGTACATATTCAAAATGAAGATTCCGTGACATGAGTTTTCCATAAAACATCATTGAAACACTTTATAAACTGTTGTTTAAACAGGTTGTAAGTGTTTTATGTTATTTTTGGACTCGTAATTGCAAATAAATTCGTGAAAATTCATATTTATACTCCTAATATTGTCTATTATATATTTTTATAATGAAATATTCGATATGAAGATTGTATAACACTGCTTTCGCATAAAACTTCATCAAAACGCATTAAAAACTGTTGTTTAAACAAGTTGTTTTCTTTTTATGTTATCTTGGCCTCATAACTGCAAATTAATTCCTGAAAATGTATATGGATAGTACCAATATTTTTATGTGATCGATTTTTTATTATATATTTTTATAATTAAGTATTTGATATGAAGATTTTACGACATTAATTTTACATAAAAACTTTATCAAGACGCATCCAAAACTGTTTATTTAAACAAATTGTATATGATTAATGTTATTTTGGCCTCATAGCTGGACATTAATTCGTGCAAATTCATATGTATACTCCAAAGATTGTCTATTATATGTTTTTATAATTTCTTATTCGATATGAAGATTCCATGACTTTAATTTATGCATAAAGCTTCATCAAGATGCATTTTAAACCGTTGTTTAAACAAGTTGATTTCGTTTTTAATCACTTTGGCCTCATAACTGCATATAAAATTCTGGAAATTTATTTGTACACTCCTAATATTATATATTATATGTTCTTATAATTAAATATTCGACATGAAGATTCGATGACACTAATTTCGCATGAAACTTAATGCGACGCATTTTAAACTGTTGTTGGAACAAATTGTTTGCATGTTTAAGAATTTTACTGCACATAAAGTCATGAAAATCCATACGAATATTTCTAATACTGTCTATTATATATTGTATAATTAAACATTTGATAGAAAATTATACGATAATAATTATGCATAAAACATCATCAAGTCTCATTAAAAACTGTTGTTTAAACAAGTTGTTTCTATTTTCTGTTATTTTGGCCTCATAACTGCGCATAAATTCGTGTAAATTAATATATATACTCATAATATTATCTATTATATGTTTTTATAATTGCATTTTCAATATTATGATTCTATGACACTAATTTTGCACAAAACATCATTAAGACGCGTCAAAAACTGTTGTTTAAATAAGTTGTTTGCATTTTTAATCATTTTGGCCTCATAACTTCACATAAATTCGTGCAAAATTATATGTATACTTCTAATACTGTATATTATTAGTTTTTATAATTAACTGCTCGATATGAAGATTCTAGGACATTGATTTTCCAAAAAAAAAATCATCAAAACACATTAAAAACACTTTTATTTAAACAAATTATTTGTGTTTTATATCATTTTGTACTCATAATTGAACATAAAATTCGTCAAAATTTTTATATAGACTCCAAGTATTATCTATTATATATTTTTATAATTAAATATTTAATATCAAGGATCTACGACACTAATTTTGCATAAAACATCATCAAGACGCATTAAAAACTGTTGTTTAAAAAAGTTATTTTCGTTTTTAATCATTTTGGCCACTTTACTGCACATAAATTTTTACAAATTGATACGTACGATCCTAATATTATATATTATATGTTCTTATAATTAAATACTCGATATAACGTTTTGACGGCACTAATTTTGCATAAACCTTTATCAAAACGCATTTAAATCGTTGTTTAAACAAGTTGTTTGCCTTTTTAATCATTTTGGCCTCATAACTGTAGATAAATTCATGCAAATTCATATGGATATTCCTAATATTATCTATATTATGTTTTTAAAATTATATATTCGGTATGAAGATTATATGACAGCCATTTTGCATACGGCGTCATCAAAATGCAGTAAAAACAGTTATTTAAACAAGTTGTTTGCGTTTTTAATCATTTTGGCCGCCCGACTGAACAAAAATTCGTGGAAATTTATATGTATACTTCAAATATAGTCTATTATATGTTTGTATATTTTAATATTTGACATGAAGATCCTACGATATTAATTTCGCATAAAACTTCATCCGGACGTAATAAAAACAGTTGTTCAAACAAGTTGTTTGCGTTTTAAATTATTTTGGCCTCATAACTGCAAATTAATTGGTGAAAATTCATATATATATACTATCAACATTGTCTATATTATATTTTTATATGTACATATTCAAAATGAAGATTCCGTGACATGAGTTTTCCATAAAACATCATTGAAACACTTTATAAACTGTTGTTTAAACAGGTTGTAAGTGTTTTATGTTATTTTTGGACTCGTAATTGCAAATAAATTCGTGAAAATTCATATTTATACTCCTAATATTGTCTATTATATGTTTTTATAATGAAATATTCGATATGAAGATTGTATAACACTGCTTTCGCATAAAACTTCATCAAAACGCATTAAAAACTGTTGTTTAAACAAGTTGTTTTCTTTTTATGTTATCTTGGCCTCATAACTGCAAATTAATTCCTGAAAATGTATATGGATAGTCCCAATATTTTTATGTGATCGATTTTTTATTATATATTTTTATAATTAAGTATTTGATATGAAGATTTTACGACATTAATTTTACATAAAAACTTTATCAAGACGCATCCAAAACTGTTTATTTAAACAAATTGCATATGATTAATGTTATTTTGGCCTCATAGCTGGACATTAATTCGTGCAAATTCATATGTATACTCCAAAGATTGTCTATTATATGTTTTTATAATTTCTTATTCGATATGAAGATTCCATGACTTTAATTTATGCATAAAGCTTCATCAAGATGCATTTTAAACCGTTGTTTAAACAAGTTGATTTCGTTTTTAATCACTTTGGCCTCATAACTGCATATAAAATTCTGGAAATTTATTTGTACACTCCTAATATTATATATTATATGTTCTTATAATTAAATATTCGACATGAAGATTCGATGACACTAATTTCGCATGAAACTTAATGCAGACGCATTTTAAACTGTTGTTGGAACAAATTGTTTGCATGTTTAATAATTTTAATACTGCACATAAAGTCATGAAAATCCATACGAATATTTCTAATATTGTCTATTATATATTTTATAATTAAACATTTGATAGAAAATTATACGATAATAATTATGCATAAAACATCATCAAGTCTCATTAAAAACTGTTGTTTAAACAAGTTGTTTCTATTTTCTGTTATTTTGGCCTCATAACTGCGCATAAATTCGTGTAAATTAATATATATACTCATAATATTATCTATTATATGTTTTTATAATTGAATTTTCAATATTATGATTCTATGACACTAATTTTGCACAAAACATCATTAAGACGCGTCAAAAACTGTTGTTTAAATAAGTTGTTTGCATTTTTAATCATTTTGGCCTCATAACTTCACATAAATTCGTGCAAAATTATATGTATACTTCTAATACTGTATATTATTAGTTTTTATAATTAACTGCTCGATATGAAGATTCTAGGACATTGATTTTCCAAAAAAAAAATCATCAAAACACATTAAAAAAACTTTTATTTAAACAAATTATTTGTGTTTTATGTCATTTTGTACTCATAATTGAACATAAATTCGTCAAAATTTTTATATAGACTCCAAGTATTATCTATTATATATTTTTATAATTAAATATTTAATATGAAGGATCTACGACACTAATTTTGCATAAAACATCATCAAGACGCATTAAAAACTGTTGTTTAAAAAAGTTATTTTCGTTTTTAATCATTTTGGCCACTTTACTGCACATAAATTTTTACAAATTGATACGTACGATCCTAATATTATATATTATATGTTCTTATAATTAAATACTCGATATAAAGTTTTGACGGCACTAATTTTGCATAAACCTTTATCAAAACGCATTTAAATCGTTGTTTAAACAAGTTGTTTGCCTTTTTAATCATTTTGGCCTCATAACTGTAGATAAATTCATGCAAATTCATATGGATATTCCTAATATTATCTATATTATGTTTTTAAAATTATATATTCGGCATGAAGATTATATGACAGCCATTTTGCATAAGGCGTCATCAAAATGCAGTAAAAACAGTTATTTAAACAAGTTGTTTGCGTTTTTAATCATTTTGGCCGCCCGACTGAACAAAAATGCGTGGAAATTTATATGTGTACTTCAAATATAGTCTATTATATGTTTGTATATTTTAATATTTGATATGAAGATCCTACGATATTAATTTCGCATAAAACTTCATCCGGACGTAATAAAAACAGTAGTTCAAACAAGTTGTTTGCGTTTTAAATTATTTTGGCCTCATAACTGCAAATTAATTGGTGAAAATTCATATATATATATACTATCAACATTGTCTATATTATATTTTTATATGTACATATTCAAAATGAAGATTCCGTGACATGAGTTTTCCATAAAACATCATTGAAACACTTTATAAACTGTTGTTTAAACAGGTTGTAAGTGTTTTATGTTATTTTTGGACTCGTAATTGCAAATAAATTCGTGAAAATTCATATTTATACTCCTAATATTGTCTATTATATGTTTTTATAATGAAATATTCGATATGAAGATTGTATAACACTGCTTTCGCATAAAACTTCATCAAAACGCATTAAAAACTGTTTGTTTAAACAAGTTGTTTTCTTTTTATGTTATCTTGGCCTCATAACTGCAAATTAATTCCTGAAAATGTTTATGGATAGTCCCAATATTTTTATGTTATCGATTTTTTATTATATATTTTTATAATTAAGTATTTGATATGAAGATTTTACGACATTAATTTTACATAAAAACTTCATCAAGACGCATCCAAAACTGTTTATTTAAACAAATTGTATATGATTAATGTTATTTTGGCCTCATAGCTGGACATTAATTCGTGCAAATTCATATGTATACTCCAAAGATTGTCTATTATATGTTTTTATAATTTCTTATTCGATATGAAGATTCCATGACTTTAATTTATGCATAAAGCTTCATCAAGATGCATTTTAAACCGTTGTTTAAACAAGTTGATTTCGTTTTTAATCACTTTGGCCTCATAACTGCATATAAAATTCTGGAAATTCATTTGCACACTCCTAATATTATATATTATATGTTCTTATAATTAAATATTCGACATGAAGATTCGATGACACTAATTTCGCATGAAACTTAATGCAGACGCATTTTAAACTGTTGTTGGAACAAATTGTTTGCATGTTTAATAATTTTTGCCTCAATACTGCACATAAAGTCATGAAAATCCATACGAATATTTCTAATATTGTCTATTATATATATTGTATAATTAAACATTTGATAGAAAATTATACGATAATAATTATGCATAAAACATCATCAAGTCTCATTAAAAACTGTTGTTTAAACAAGTTGTTTCTATTTTCTGTTATTTTGGCCTCATAACTGCGCATAAATTTGTGTAAATTAATATATATACTCATAATATTATCTATTATATGTTTTTATAATTGAATTTTCAATATTATGATTCTATGACACTAATTTTGCACAAAACATCATTAAGACGCGTCAAAAACTGTTGTTTAAATAAGTTGTTTGCATTTTTAATCATTTTGGCCTCATAACTTCACGTAAATTCGTGCAAAATTATATGTATACTTCTAATACTGTATATTATTAGTTTTTATAATTAACTGCTCGATATGAAGATTCTAGGACATTGATTTTCCAAAAAAAAAAATCATCAAAACACATTAAAAAAACTTTTATTTAAACAAATTATTTGTGTTTTATGTCATTTTGTACTCATAATTGAACATAAATTCGTCAAAATTTTTATATAGACTCCAAGTATTGTCTATTATATATTTTTATAATTAAATATTTAATATGAAGGATCTACGACACTAATTTTGCATAAAACATCATCAAGACGCATTAAAAACTGTTGTTTAAAAAAGTTATTTTCGTTTTTAATCATTTTGGCCACTTTACTGCACATAAATTTTTACAAATTGATACGTACGATCCTAATATTATATATTATATGTTCTTATAATTAAATACTCGATATAAAGTTTTGACGGCACTAATTTTGCATAAACCTTTATCAAAACGCATTTAAATCGTTGTTTAAACAAGTTGTTTGCCTTTTTAATCATTTTGGCCTCATAACTGTAGATAAATTCATGCAAATTCATATGGATATTCCTAATATTATCTATATTATGTTTTTAAAATTATATATTCGGTATGAAGATTATATGACAGCCATTTTGCATAAGGCGTCATCAAAATGCAGTAAAAACAGTTATTTAAACAAGTTGTTTGCGTTTTTAATCATTTTGGCCGCCCGACTGCACAAAAATGCGTGGAAATTTATATGTGTACTTCAAATATAGTCTATTATATGTTTGTATATTTTAATATTTGATATGAAGATCCTACGATATTAATTTCGCATAAAACTTCATCCGGACGTAATAAAAACAGTAGTTCAAACAAGTTGTTTGCGTTTTAAATTATTTTGGCCTCATAACTGCAAATTAATTGGTGAAAATTCATATATATATACTATCAACATTGTCTATATTATATTTTTATATGTACATATTCAAAATGAAGATTCCGTGACATGAGTTTTCCATAAAACATCATTGAAACACTTTATAAACTGTTGTTTAAACAGGTTGTAAGTGTTTTATGTTATTTTTGGACTCGTAATTGCAAATAAATTCGTGAAAATTCATATTTATACTCCTAATATTGTCTATTATATGTTTTTATAATGAAATATTCGATATGAAGATTGTATAACACTGCTTTCGCATAAAACTTCATCAAAACGCATTAAAAACTGTTTGTTTAAACAAGTTGTTTTCTTTTTATGTTATCTTGGCCTCATAACTGCAAATTAATTCCTGAAAATGTTTATGGATAGTCCCAATATTTTTATGTTATCGATTTTTTATTATATATTTTTATAATTAAGTATTTGATATGAAGATTTTACGACATTAATTTTACATAAAAACTTCATCAAGACGCATCCAAAACTGTTTATTTAAACAAATTGTATATGATTAATGTTATTTTGGCCTCATAGCTGGACATTAATTCGTGCAAATTCATATGTATACTCCAAAGATTGTCTATTATATGTTTTTATAATTTCTTATTCGATATGAAGATTCCATGACTTTAATTTATGCATAAAGCTTCATCAAGATGCATTTTAAACCGTTGTTTAAACAAGTTGATTTCGTTTTTAATCACTTTGGCCTCATAACTGCATATAAAATTCTGGAAATTCATTTGTACACTCCTAATATTATATATTATATGTTCTTATAATTAAATATTCGACATGAAGATTCGATGACACTAATTTCGCATGAAACTTAATGCAGACGCATTTTAAACTGTTGTTGGAACAAATTGTTTGCATGTTTAATAATTTTTGCCTCAATACTGCACATAAAGTCATGAAAATCCATACGAATATTTCTAATATTGTCTATTATATATTTTATAATTAAACATTTGATAGAAAATTATACGATAATAATTATGCATAAAACATCATCAAGTCTCATTAAAAACTGTTGTTTAAACAAGTTGTTTCTATTTTCTGTTATTTTGGCCTCATAACTGCGCATAAATTCGTGTAAATATTTTATAATTGAATTTTCAATATTAACATTCTATGACACTAATTTTGCACAAAATATCATTAAGATGCGTCAAAAACTATTGTTTGAATAAGTTATTTGTATTTTTAATCATTTTGACCTCATAACTTCACATAAATTCTTGCAAAATTATATGTATACTTCTAATGCTGTATATTATTAGTTTTTATAATTGACTGCTCGATATGAAGATTCTAGGACATTGATTTTCCAACAAAAATCAACAAAACACATTAAAAAAAACTTTTATTTAAACAAATTGTTTGAGTTTTATGTCATTTTGGACTCATAATTGAACATAAATTCGTCAAAATTTTTATATAGACTCCAAGTATTGTCTATTATATATTTTTATAATTAAATATTTAATATGAAGGATCTACGATACTAATTATGCATAAAACATCATCAAGACGTATTAAAAACTATTATTTAAAAAAAAATATTTTCGTTCTTAATCATTTTGGCCACTTTACTACACATAAATTTATACAAATTGATACGTACGATCCTAATATTATATATTATATGTTCTTATAATTAAATACTCGATATAAAGTTTTAACGGTACTAATTTGCATAAAACTTTATCAAAACGCATTTAAAATCATTGTTTGCCTTTTTTAATCATTTTGGCCTCATAACTATTGATAAATTCATGCAAATTCATATGGATATTTTTAATATTATCTATATTATGTTTTAAAATTATATATTCGGTATGAAGATTATATGACAGTCATTTTGCATAAGGTGTCATCAAAATGCAGTAAAAACAATTATTTAAATAAGTTGTTTGCGTTTTTAATCATTTTGGAAATTTATATGTATACTTTAATTATAGTCTATTATATGTTTGTATATTTTAATATTTGATATGATGATCCAACAATATTAATTTTGTATAAAACTTCATTCGGACGCAATAAAATCAGTAGTTCAAAGAAGCTGTTTGCTTTTTATATTATTTTGCCCTCATAACTGCACATTAATTGGTGAAAATTCATATGTATACTACTAATATTGCCTATTATATGTAATCATTCAATATGAAGATTTCATGACATTAGTTTTCCATAAAACATCATCGAAACACATTAAAAATTGTTGTTTAAACAGGTTGTAAGTGTTTTATGTTATTTTGGATTCATAATTGCGAATAAATTCGTGTAAATTCATATTTATACTCTTAATATTGTCTATTACCTATTTTTATAATGAAATATTCGATATGAAGATTGTATAATGCTAATTTTGCATAAAACTTCATCAAGACGCATTAAAAACTGTTGTTTAAACAAGTTGCTTTGTGTTTTATATTATTTTGGCACCATAGCTACAAATTAATTTGTGAAAATGCATATGGATAATCCTAATATTGTCGATTATATATGTTTATATTTGAATGTTTGATACCAAGATTCTATGATACTAATCATGCATAAAATTTCATCAAAACGCATTAACAACAGTTGTTTAAAAAAGTTATTTGTGCTTTATGTTTTTTTGACCTCATAACTGCACATTTGAAACTGTTGTTTGCATAAAATTTCATCATGACACATTTGAAACTGTTTTTTATACAAGTTATTTGTATTTTATATTACTTTTGGCTGATAACTATACATAAATTCATGCAAATTTATATAAATATTCTCAATATTGTCTAAAATATATTTTTATAATTAAATATTCAATATATAAATTCTACGACACTAATTTTACATAAAATTTCATCAAAACACATAAAAAGCAGCTGTTTAAACAACTTGTTTCTATTTTTTATTATTTTGGCCACATATGGGTACATGAATTTGTGAAAATTCATATGGATATTCCTAAGATTGTTTACTCAATATTCAATATAGAGATTTTACGACACTGATTTTGGATAAAACATCATCAAGATACATTAAAAACCGTTGTTTATACATATAATTTGGACTTTTAATCATTTTGACCGTATAACTGCACATAAATTCATACAAATTCATGTGTATACTTCTAACATTTTGTATTATATATTTTATAATTAAACATTAAATATAAAGATTCTACAACATTATTTTTGCTTAAAAATTCACCAAAACACATTAAAAATAGTTATTTAAATAAGTTATTTGCGTTTTATGTTATTTTGACCTCATAATTGTACATAAATTCTTAAAAATTCATATATAATTCTAAATTATCTATTATTTTTTTATAATTAAATACTCGATATAAATATTCTACGATACTAATTTTATATAAAACATCATCAAGACACATTGAAAACTGTTATTTAAACAAGTTATTTTGTGAAAATTCTTCTGTATACTCCTAATATTATATATTATATGCCTTTATAATTAAATATTTGATATGAAAATTCTAGGACAATAATTTTGAACAAAAAGTCATCAAAGACACATTTAAAATAGTTGTTCAAACAAGTTGTTTGCATTTTTAATCATTTTGGCCACATAACTGAACATAAATTTCAGAAAATTAATATATATACTCATAATATTATCTATTATATGTTTTTATAATTAAATATTCAATATTAAGACTCTACGATTCTAATTTTGTATAAAATATCATTATGACACATTAAAAACTGTTGTTTAAATATGTTGTTTGTTTTTTTAATCATTTTTGGCCTCATAGCTTCACATCAATTTGTGTAAATTCATATGTATGCTTCTAATATTGTATATTATTAGTTTCTATAATTAACTATTCGATATGAAGATTTTACAATAATAATTTCCCAAAAAATCATCAAAACACATTAAAAACATTTATTTAAATAAATTATTTGCGTTTTATGTTATTTTGGACTCATAATTGAACATAAATTCATGAAAATTCTTATATAAATGTGCGACCCTTTTTCGCGCGCTCCGCACCGCCGCCGGGCGATGGGTTGCGGAAGAAGGACACGGAGATCCCTCCCGAGCGTGCATCTGATGGGGGTCGGCCGATTCTGCCGATTAGAGATGTTTGGATGCACATTCAGGGGGTTTTTAGTGATTGTGAGTTCTTGTAGATTCCGGTGGGCGCAAGCCCCCACCGTTAATTACCCTGGGCTACGAACCTCGAGGCACCTCTGGATCTTTGAAAGAGAGAAGCAAATAGTATAGTTAAAAGATGGTCAAGTGGTCGTCTAGGTTTATAAAAAGGGATCTACGGAGGATGAACCTACAAACAGATCGGTTCAATCTATGAAAGACAAACCTACAAACAGATCGGTTTTGTCTTATGGGGGACGAACCTACAAACGGACGGTTCGATCCATGCCACCTCGAGATGTAACCTTACCAACGACCGGGTTAATCTCTTCATAGGGGGCTTGAGGTGAGTCTACATACGAGGCCAGACTCGACCTCTCTCTGATCTAGAAGATAAACCTACAAACGACCGGTTCAATCTTAACTAGTCAACAACCAATCACACAAAATACAACTCGAAGCACCGAGCGGTTGATCTTGAGGTTGGTGAATCGGGAGAAGAGTGGATATGGCCCACGTATTTCTTCTCACCGATCTTCTAGATCATGAATTCGTAGCACTAAGCCGATTCATAAACCTAGGAAACACAATTGCACACAATGTCAAACCCGAAGCGCGGGCCGATTCAACATTGGGGCATGTGTTAGTGAAGGAACCTACCTACGAACGGTTCACATTCAGCACATTTGTGGATGAATCTACCAACGAGACCGATTCAATCTCACATTCTCGGGAAATGAGCCGGAGACAAACTCATCGACGGACAAGTTCAGTCTTGCCAGCTCAAATGGTCATGAATTACTTGTTCATGACACCGAGTCATTAAGATGTCACTTCGCTAGGACATCGTAATGTTCTTCATCTTCAAAGTCGACATATCTCTCCATGCTGATGTCGTAGCTTTAGTCAATCTTCAACGAACGTCAAGATGTTCTTGTCTCGACTAATCATCCTACGTATTGCATTATTTGTGCAAAATTACTATGTAGCCCTACACCCCTTGTGTGAGCGTATTCAATCATGAGTTACTTGCTCATGGCAGCGAGTCATTAAGATGTCACCTCTCTAGGACATCGTAATGTTCTTCTTCCTCAGAGTCGACGTATATCTTCATGTTAGTGTTGTAGCTCTGGTTATTCTTCATCAGGTGTCAAGATGTTCCTGTCTCGACATACTTCTTCATGCTGCTATCAAAGCTTTATTCATCTCACGTCAAGATGTTCCTGTCTCGACGTATCTTATTATTATTCATCAAGTGTCAAGATGTTCTTGTCTCGACATATCTTCTCATATTGCTATTGAAGCCTTAATCATCCCACGTCAAGATGTTCTTGTCTTGACTAATCACTTTAAATGTCATGTCATGTGTGCAAATATTCATATGTGGCTCTACACTCCTTATGTGAGCATATTTATTCATTTCTTAAAATGCACAAAGTCTATTATAATATCTTCCATTATTATAAGGATGCATTTATTATTATTATTATTATTACTATTATTGTTATTATTATTATTACAATTATTATATTACTATTATTATTTTTATTATTATTATTTTTATTTCTTAAACCCTATTTGTCTATGTAGAAAATTATTTACAAAAATAGGAAAAGGGGTAGCTATTAATATTTTTGGGATTTTTTATAATGGCTAAAATAGTAGAATTTTATTTTTATTATTTCTAAACTCTATTTATTTTGTAGAAAATCACTTACTAAAATAATAGAAAATAAAATGGCTATGATTTTTATTTGTATTTTTAAAATGTTCATAATAGCTAAAGTAATAGGATTTTATTATTATATTCTATTATATTGTAATACTATTCATTATGTAAGAATTATTTACAAAATCAAAAGATGGTTAGCTATACTATTCTACTATTATTATTTTTATTATTATATTTTTTTTTATTATTTTTTTTTATTATCTATAATAGCTAAAAGAAATCATTACTAATATTCTATTCTATTTATTATACTATTCATTATATCTATTCTTATTATTTCTATTTATTATCTATAGAAAGTATAAGATTTTTATTATTAGTTTGAAAGTAGTCATAAAAAATGAAATTCATTATGTTTTTATTACAACTATTATTTTTATCACATTTTATTCATCAAAAGTATTTTTATTGTATATATTTGTATAGAAATAACAAAAGAAATACAATTCATATTATAAAACTATATTATCATTCTTTATTATGAAAGAAAATGCATAGTAGTATATTTTGTATATTTTGTGCTATTTATTCTTATTATTCTTTTTATCAAAAAAAAAAAATATCAATATAATATCTATCATTATTCATATATTTTTTTTATTTATCAAAGAATATAGCTAATCTCATTATTTATTATAGTATATTATTATCACTATTATTATTTCATGGAAAATCACTTGAAAAATTACTAAAATATATCTAGTTATTATTTATGATTTTTATTTGTGTTTTTGGAATTTTTATAGTATTTAAAATGACAAGTCAAATCTAGGTCAACTATATCGATATATGTAATGCATTTTGCTTTTAAAATGTTTTATTATGATTATGTTTCTAAAATTGGAATATTATTGTATAGAAAAATAGTATGAAAAATAAGAAAATTTTAGAAACAAATTTGAGTCAATTTGGAGTTCAATAGCATTTTCAAATCATTTATTTACTCCATATTATTACTATTACATTATTATTTAATTAATGGGCTTAATGCGGGCCGCGGATCTACTCCGAGATTGGTGCGCATCTTTCTAACTCTCTTCTTCACTTGGGCGCCAGATTAGTTTGAGATGAGTGTTTAATGGATCTACGGCCCAGATTAGCACGAGTTATTATTTAAATGTTTAAACATATACGGTAGTTAGATTTGATTAAGATACGTATCTAATATGTATAAGGCCCGGATCTTCTTCGTTTAAATTTTCAAACTATCGCGGATCTCGTTCGTCGGATATTCTTCAAGATCGGTGGACGCTTCAAGAATCGTGCGGACGGGATCCCTTCGATTTCGACTCTCCGATGTATCAAGATCCGTGCTAGGTGGCGTTCCGGCGGCCGGAGCACTCCTTCTCCGATCGAACATCACCCTAGCGTCGTCTCAATGTGTAGAATTCATCGAAGCATCGATCAAGGATCTATATAGCAATAGAGGCATACCATGGTATCGAATTGGGTTGCATCACTTGATATCGGTGCAGGAATTGGATTCTTACCAAATTAAATCGAGTTAATCGGAATTCTTGGCAATTACGGGTTTAATAAGCATCGCCACGATATGTTATCATGATTTGAAGTGATTAATTGACTCCTCTTGAGCTAGTAATGGTGCGAGACCACCTCGTCATTCATCGGTATACGATACTGCAATTGATGCAGGAGTCGAGTCATCTTTTTGCCAAATTCACCAAATTTAATTAGTTTCTTTCATAATTACAAGATCAATGAGTGTCGCTTTGAATGTAATAAGCTGATCTTAGATGATTATGAAGGATATCATTCATCGGCAATTGTGTTGGAGCACTTGTGATTCAAGAATGGTATCGGCCGTGCGCAGTTTTTTCAATTTCTTACCAACTTGAAGCATTCACTAACCATAATTATTCAATTAACACCCCTCGGGCCTAAAGGCACACCCGACTTCGGCTAGGGCGATGGCTCATTGAGATCGCAATAATGTTAATCGATTTAGCAATATCTTGTTTTATTATCGATTAAGCAATTCCAATGCAAAATTGCAAAACCTAGGTTCTAGGCTGAATGAATCATGCAATTGAAGTGATTAAGAGACACAAGTTCATACCTTAAGTCATTATGCGAATGGATATAAAGAAATTAATCAAGAAATGAAAATTTACCATGGAAACTCTATAATTATGCATTCTTAGCATTTGTAATCAATCCAGGCCTAAAGGCTCACTTTGATTACTTTGTAATTGGGCGTTAACTCATTTGGATATTATGATATTATTCAACAATTAATCCTAATAACAAGAAATGGCAAAATCAGAAAAGAAATAAAGGAGATTTTAAGAAAATAGGCCCCAATAGCAAAATTGATCAAGAAATTCTCATAAAATGTATCAAATAGCAAAGATTCTAGAGGAGATAACAAAAATATATGCTAATTAATCCAATTCATACGATTGATTACCTCAAGCTTTGACAGAAATTTCAATTACTCGAATTCTTCTTATTAGCTCTTAATAAAGGCTCTCTCTTTCCTCTGTGATCACTATTGGGTGTATATGGGTGTGTGTATGCTCTTGATTGCTCTTCTCATCACCTCCTCTTCTACTGTTGCTGATTCTCCATTTATATAGGCTAGAGCAGACCAATTGAACCCAATTGCGATTGGTTGAGTGCCTTTCACCCGGATTGCCACCTTGGATACATCCATACCCTTGATCTCCTTGATCAATGGTGAGATTGATTTGTGTTTGTTGTGAAAACCGCCCAACCGCTTTCGTTATGGTTTGAGCGTCTGCATGACTCGTTTGACTCAATTCAACGAGATACTTCGGTTGATAAGCAAGCCTTCTTATCACTAGGCCGTATTTAAATGCCTCTGCATAGTTGCCATTACTTCTTCTCTCTCGATTCCACTTGAATTTCATTTATTTCAAAATCGGGTTTACGCCTCACCTCTTCTCTTGGCGCAATTCACTTCTTCCACTCAATCACTCACTCCTTCTATGCTAATTGGCGTCGCCTTGATCTGAATAAGCTTTACGATCATTCAATTTGGCCTTTGAAGTGCCTATCAAGCTCGCCTCTTTATTACTATCTCCGTGATTTTCAATCTTCAAGCCTTCCTCTTGCTCGATTCCTTTGTAATTACTTGTCAATTGACATCGCCTAAGCATAATCAAGCTGTCTCGTGCTCGATTTAGCGCTGAAGTATTCAATTGTACTCAATGAAAGTGCCTTCTTCTTGTTCCAATTCGAATTGAGGTAAGCTTATTGTTTAACTCCCTTTTATTGTTATCCCCCTTTGCTCTAGCTTCTCTAATTAATTCATTAAAGTGCATCAAATGTCTTTGAAGCTCTTGCAATGGTGAGACGCCATGGGAAGAAGCGGACTCGCGCGCGAGAGGAGAAGGAGAAGAGAGAGAGCGGGGAGAGTGTTCGGGCGGGATGGATGGCTCGGGCGCACGCGCACCAAAGCGCCGGAGGGGTAGGTCGGCGGCGGGGAGCATGCACCGGGTTCACCTTCTTTTCATCTCTTGTTTTAAATTGAATTGCGCTTGTATTGGATAAACGGGATGAATGGACTTGGTTTACATCTTTAGCTTATGATCCTAGCCTTATTCACATCGACTACGGGTCCCACCCGTAAGGTTTAAGCGTTTAAAATTTGTGAGGTTAGCAAGCGATTAATGCTAATATCTTTGAGGTGGCTCTTCTGATTGGTTGATTGCTTGTTAAACAAATCCTTAACACTAATGATCGTAAATGGTGGGTGATGTGGCTCTGCTAGTAATGCCATGTGTGTTGTCATCTGCGACTTGTACCAATCATAGGAAGCCATCTGTCCCTTCTTGTACATGCTTGTGTGATGACATGGCACCGGTGAGTGCATGCCATGTGGCATCCGGTGGGGCCCACTTGTCGGTCGCCTTATAGCATAGTGGGATTCATAGTGGTGAGGTGGACCCGATGAGGGAAGGCCGCGTAGCATGGCAATGGGTTTGTTGAGGTGGCCTTATAGCATCTTGCCATTTGTCTTCTTCTTTGGATGAGGTGGTGCGATGTGGACCAATGGTGGCGCCACGTGGCATAGGTGGGGCCCACTTGTCGGTGCAGTAGGGGTGTGGGGCCCGCATGGGTGAGGTGGACGATGGGGTCTTGACACGTGGCATGAGGTGGCCCGATGAGGTGTCGACACGTGTCACACCCTCTCTCTTCTCGATTCGGTATAGGTGTGCTTAGGATCCCCGGTTGCACCCGGATGTGTCTCTGTCCCCAAGTTGCACCCGATGAACCCTTGATTGAATCTCGACCTTTGATTAATCCATTTATTACGTCTTTATTTTCCCTGAATTTATTTTAATAGCTCCACTTATCCAAAAATCATGAAAATTTCACCAAAAATCCCTAAATTCATGATGATCATCCCTGTAATTTTTAATTCCATTTTTACCCCTGCCTCTCTGAATTAAAAATTCTTTTGTCCATAAAACCCTAATATTCCTTATGAATTAATCCACGATCTCAATTGTAGCTCGTGTCTCTCGCCAATTATCTCCTCTTGCAGAAACCACCCTAACTAAATACCAATTAGACTTATATTGATATCCATTAGGGCTTGATTTGATCAAATGCTTGACTACTTATCGGCCATTAATACAAATCTAGACTTGATCGGTGGTTGCTCCCGACTTTGGCTTTGATCGGTCTTGTGAAATTGACTTTCAATCCCTTAACATGAGGGTGACTTGGTCAAAGAACTGACTACTTATCGATAATTGACACAAATCAAAGCATGGTTAGGTGGTTGCTCGCGACTTTGGCACCGAGTCGACCTTGAAAGCAAAATCACATTTAGAATTTCTCATGACTAGTTGCATCAAAATGCTAGCTTGGCATTGACATCATTTCATGAGCATAGGGATTATCTTGCTTGACTCCTTTCTAGGGTTAGCTTCAAAGGCGATTTCTAGGGTTCATTCGACTCCTTGATAGATCATTGAGGTGTGGGGTCCACTGTCGGTGAAAATCAGTCACATGGTGACTCATCGGATAGACTATGTTGTTAGATTCAAATCTACAAGGGTTATTAGATTCATCTAGGGACCGCTGCAGTGGGTCCCACTTGTCGGATAAAATGTAATCAAATGGTGACCCGTCGAGAGATTTTCTCTCTCTAAATCTCTCGAGGGTCGGCCACCTCAAATGAATAGGAGGTGGTGGGGTATTTATATCCTCGTCTTTCACCATATTATTCCATTGTGGGATTAATGCTTAACCTCTGTTCGGGTTGGTTAGCTTTCTTAGCAAAATAGGCTAGGTCCATGTCATTGGAGGCTGCTCATAAGGGGCTGCCATGTGGGTCCCACTTGTCAGAAAAGATAAAATCACATGGTGACACCCAAGAGGTCTCCTCTCTCCCTCGATCTTCTTGGGTGTCACTCATGCTGAATGGATAGAGAATAGCGGGGTATTTATACTCTTCACTTCATGCCCAACATTCCATTGTGGGACTAATGGATTTGTTCGGGGTTATGCAGCGACCTTTCTGATCAGTGGGCCACCTTTCCACTCTGCTCTCTCTCTTCTTCCCCTTTCTTATGATTTATCATCAATTTATTTCATTTATTCATCTACTCATCCTTGAAATTTTTCAAGGGTAAACAAAAACCACCCACCAAGACGAGTCTTGAACACTCGAAAGGCTTGTCTTGGTGCATTATTCCTCATTATTCATCACTTCATTTCTCATGACGTCTTCTTTTCTTCGGGTATTGTAGTTTCATCTCATGACGCCATTCGCGTCGCCCCTTGAGTCATTATCATTCTTTCTACGAGGATCCTAGCGATTGGACTCCTCTCGTCTCGACCATCCGAGCGACTCCTGTCTACCCGCGAGGCGGCGGTTTATTTTTCGGGGATGATCGGCCTCGCTGACATCATGCCCCTTCGGCCTCTGGCGTTGCTTCTACGACTCCTTTGACACATCTCCGGGCAAGGAGATTATCGACGGGGAGGCTCACGGATGGACTACGCCCCTTTCATCACTCCCTTAGAGTGCCATGGATATCGGCTAGAGTGGACCGGTATGTGCTCGTACGGGAGGGGACTCTGCTCGGGCGGCGGGATATATGACTCGGTTTTCTTGTCGATGTTTCATTATCATATCGACACACCACGGCTACGGGCCTTTTGTGAGCGGTGGAACTATTCCACCAACACTCTATTCATCGACGATCGGGAGGCGACTCGACCTCCAGAGATACGACGGTTGGCCAGGGCTGCCGATCTTCGGCCATTTCTATGACGAGTTCATGGTCTCGCCGGCTGACTCGGGGGACTTCACTCGATTCCCGCCTTCTTTGCATAGGATTTACGAGATTTACCATCATCTACGGAGGGGGCATCCCGGAGTTCCGTTCAGACATTGGATCGCCTATTTCACCGATCGGGTCCACACTCGCCCTACGGGTTTGGCTTCCACCAGAGATCCATTTGGTACAGGTCGGCTCGAGATTCATCATGACGGCCCTATCCGTCTCGGGATACCACTGTGTTCACATGACGTGGATCGGGAGACTTATTTGACGACTTTCATTTCTTGGTGGATCTGCTATTTCTTATTACCTAGCTCCCCCGCATACACCATTCGACCCTCGGTGTTCGTTATGGCGAGCACGATCGCGCGTGGCGACGGGATTTCTTTGGCGGGTGCTGTGCGGCCAACATTTATAGGTGCCTCCGCGGTCGACTTCATCTCGTAGTCCTTCACGGTGCCGGGGCGATCCCGTGGCATCGATTAGCGGATGGCTCCATTTACATTGGTCGCTCATATGATCCGGCATGGCGGTCACGCTACGAGATCGTCTACCCTTATTGAGTGACTTGGGCGGGGTGCGGCCGGCTTCATTGACTCGGAGGCTGCCGGTATAGATTTTCGGGAGTCGAGACCATCTGCGCTTCTCCGAGACGGATCGGTGGCCGTGGGACATCTAGGGTTGCGACGGGATGGTGATTGACGACGAGTTCCCTCTTCGACTCTTCTAGCATTCGAGCCGGGCCTATTGATTTAGAGTACACGATCGGTATTCGTCGGGGCTTTCTTCCTCTCGGATTGGGCGATTATATGTTCATCGAGCCCTATTCGCCACATAGATGTGCACATCGGTTCGGCTTGGATCGGGATATTCCGGCGCCTCTTCTCCGCCCTATATCATTGGCGGGCGATTTGGAGGGTATCGGATGGTGCTACACTCACCTCTTCCGAGCTAGGCACGGGCACTCGCTATCGGATGGTATCCACCTCTAGGACTTCCACCTTCACGAGGCGTTATCGGCGGTGGTATTATGAGACCATTCGCTCTTATCGGTCGTATACTCCTCGGTGGTCGTCGGAGTACATGTCCGCGAGATGGCCGGCCTCTATTAGATGGCACCGTTTCGCGTGATCGCGACCCTTTCCGGCCATTGCTTGCGAGCTGTCGACTTTCGGGGTTTAGACAGTAGATTTTCTCGTGTTCTGTTAGGACCATTCTTACGGGTACACTTCATTATCCCTTTAGGTTATTTTCTTTTGATAAGCCCTATCTCATTTCGACCAATTCTCTTTTGATTCAGAGTTGGCTTACGAGTATGATCACGCGGAGCCCGGGTTCTCGGTCCCTCGTCCACGAGTAGTTGGCGTTCATTCTCAGCCACACGTCGAGCCACCGGCTCCAGCTACCATGGGGAGAGATCGAGACGGCGCCTCTCAGCCGTCTTCTCCATCTTCTTTTCCTTCTCCCACTCCGGGTGATTTTCTTTACTGGCTCGCCTATCCTTATTCGGGCGCACTTCATTTATATTTCTGATTAGGGTTTATTTTTCAGCTCATGGGACATCTCCTGTGGAGGCTACCCGAGACGATATCATAGCAGATCCATCGGCGCTGCGGCTGCTTTGCTATTCCGGGGTTTTGCACCGACCTTGCGTCGCGAGGTTCGTGTGCTTCATTTAATACCTAGTTGCCGGCATGCACTAGTATTTTCATTCTTACATGTAAATTTTACGAGACCACGAGGCCGATGACATGGCATCTCCACATCGCTCGGAGCCTTTCTTTCATGACGGCCCCGCTTCTCCGTCGATCTTCTTGGTACCCACCGGAGACGGTGACTCATTTGATGTGGTTACGGGGCCGGTGCTCACTCTTGTATTACCGAGAGGAGGCTTCTTTAGAGCGAGAGGAGTCCATTGGTGCTGCATCGAGCCGCGGGCGACGAGCCATTGCGATCGAGGAGGGCCATCTCATGCTTCTTCATCTCCCGACGGGCGACCTCTCATGGCCACGAGATGGCGAGTCTCGGCGAGCGGGTTGCGGTCGATTATGACTCGAGTTGGATGAGAGTTGGGCGGTGGAGCGGCTATTCCACGGCCCGAGAGACGGGGTTCCGGCTAGCGAGGGTCTTGCGCTCATGCTTCTCCCGGTACTTTATATTTCTTTTATCTTTTGCCGTATTTTACTTTTCATGTACTTATACTTCTTCATTTTATTTTGTAGCGGGTCTAGTGCACCTATGGGTCCTCTGAGGCGGCCAACATCCCTATCCCGACTCGGTCCACTTTGTCTCGGGCGACGAGGCGATAGGTTAGATCTTTTCTTCCTTCTATTTCTTCTTTGGTTATAACAATTTGTCTAACTCATTTATTTTACTTGCGAGATGTTTCATCGAGGGATGTGCGGCTCGCCTTGGCCGCGTTGGCGGATGCACTCAGGGATACCTTCTTCGGAGGCTATCCACTAGATTTCGACATCTTGGACTCTCTGCCCGAGTGGATTCTCTTTTGATTGGTATGGGGCGATGCGGGATACCATCGCGCCGGCTCTACTCATTGCACCTCGTCTCGAGAGCACTTTCATTTCTAGGAGGTGTGAGGAGGAGCTGCTGCTCGGGGCTTACCGGGATGCGAGCTCTCTCGTATATCAGCACGAGTTGGAGATTCATGAGCTACGCAGGCATTTGGAGGCCTCTCGACTTCGCTACCTTCAGCGGCTCTCTTCTTGTGCCACTCTCCGCTCCATGGGAGTTAGTGGTGGGCCTGCTCGACTGCTCGTGCAGGAGCTAGAGGACCATAGATCATCAGTGGAGGGCTTCTCTCGACATTTGGCGGGACGTCTCCCGGAGTTGCAGATTCATTCGAGCGCCCGGGATAGTGCCTTCGCTCAGTTCTTGGACTTCGAGGCAGCTTCGGAGGAGGATAGGCACTCTCTCCATACTCATTTAGAGACCATCGTCTTGTGCTATTAGAGTTGGAGTCCGCTTTTTGGGCCCATAGATTGCACTTTTTATTTCTTCTTTTCTCCTTTTCTTTTTGCCATACTTGATATAGGATGTATTGACATTTATCATTTTGATCTCTTGTTGTGGATGATGCTTGCCTTTATTATTATCCTTTCGTCGCTTCCTCTGCAGCGCGAGGAAGTATTCTATTGATTTCATGTTGTGCACCTCCAATCTTATTTGCAAAAGCGCCCTATTACAAGCGCTTCGTTCTTTGCGATGTCTAAAATAAAAGGAAAATCTTACAACATCCTATTACATTGATTCTATACATCATTTCTCTTTATTTATGGCAATACAAAACTCAAATAACTTAGTGGTATTTTACGGATCTAGAACACATGTCTGTATTGACCTCAGGCGGTAGTACGAAATAAACCGTTTATCCCTTTATTACGATGGATAAACTTACCGGTATCAATTGGATTATGGATGCAATTGATAACACCATTTTGTGGATGCTCCTTATATATTTAATTGACTTTTATTTGTGGAAGCTCACCCACTCTCCCCTCGTTTGTGCACCGTTGCGTGCTAAAGTGGAAACTCACATTCACTCATCTCCACTCAATTTGTTTTGTGGGGGTACTACCCTCAAACATCCATCACGCATCCTGCGAGACAGGCTTTCATCGGGTAGGTCATCTCTCCATGACTGAGTCACTTCTTTAAGCGAATTACTTTATTTGACAGAATGTCGGGCAAAAGCATAAACCCTTAGTCGACCCCTCCATGATCTATTTTGGGATTAGAAACGGATCACCTCCTTGGGCGTGTGGTACTTTTGCGGATGAATGTACCCAACCTGTTTTTTATATTTTAGCTACCCTCGAAACATCCATCACGCATCCCTGCGAGACGAGGCTTTCATCGGGTAGGTTCGCTCTCCATGACTGAGTCACTTCTTTAAGCGAGCGCTTTGTTTAACATGAAATGTCGGGTACAAGCGTAAACCCTTGGTCGACCCCTCCATGATATGTCGTGGGATTATGACACACCATTTCTTCGGGCGTGTGGTGCTTTTACGGATGAATGCACCCAACCTGGCTTTGTATAACACTCGTGGTGTCGGGGACAAAGGTGGCAACCCCTTATTGAAAAGATTTTATTATTTTTATTATCATCATTTTTTTTTTTTATGAGTAGGGAAAGTAGGTTTTTATTGTTTTACATATATATCCTTTCATTTTTATTAGAAGAAGGCATTTTTGATTATTAGTGATACATGTTACTAATAATACGAGAGTTATTTATTCATATGCCCTCGGAAGCGACTATTTACTAGCCACCAATTTGCTCGACCTATCCCTTGGCTTGCGCCGTGGGCGACCAATATGAGCAACTTTCGTCATTGGGCAACGAGATAGTTTGAGGGACAAAGCGCAAACCACCGCCCATTTTTGTGTTTATTACGTATCAAATGGACAAACCCGGTGGTATTTGTATTGTGAGCCCAAACACCAAAGCTCTCGCCTTACATTCTCGCGTGGTTTTGGCGTTGTATTCCCTTATTCTATTTTTTTTATTTTGTTATAGGGCTAAATGTGTTTGTGTGGTTTTGGATTTTTGGATGCATTCTATTTACGGATGCACAAGTAGGGTTTTTGGGATTTTTATGCAAAAGTGGAGGTTAGACATGGGTTTGTGTTTCGTGCACGTGTGTGTAAACGAACACTTATTCCCTCCTTATTTATTTACAATAGATACTACTCGGTTGGCCCCTCTGGGCTAGGTGTAGTACTTCTTCGATATCGCCCATTAATCGGTGGCATGGGCCTTTCACCTTCATGGTCTATGAGTTGGTATGCGCCGCCCCGTATACCTTCTCGATTACGTATGGCCCTTCCCATTCGGAGAGAATTTTGGGCCGATGTGCCGACCAATGATCGGCCTCTTAAGGACAAGAACAAGCTCCCTTGTTGAAATGCCACGACTCGCGCCATCTTATCATATGCCCTTGCCATTTTTGCACGATATATTTCAAGGTTCTGTTTGGGCTATCGGTCTCTTCTCGTCCATGGCATCCAACTCGTCCGGCCTAAGTTGTTGGCATTCGTCCATGGTCATATCATTTTGCATAGCCACCCGCAATGACGGTAATTCCACCTCGAGGGAGGACGGCTTCAACCCCAAAAGCCGAGAATACGGGGTAGCTTGCGTAGGCGTTCGGTATGTGGTCGATAAGCCCATAATGCCTCCCGTAGACGATTATCCCGGTCTCGTTGGTTGCGTCCACGGTCTTCTTCATGATATTTATTAGGGTTTTATTAAAGGCTTCGGCCGGCCGTTAGCTCTCGGGTTGTAAATGGACGAGAATCTCCAATCGATATTAAATTGCTCCGCCGGGCATAGACTTTGGAGCTCTTGAAGGCTGTCCGTTATCGGATATTATCCGTTGTGGTGTCTTAGAATCGGTAGAGGATGTGCGTCTTAAAGAATTTAACCACATCGGATGCTTTAACTTCTTTGAGTGGGAATGGCTTCGACCCATTTTGTAAAGTAATGTCTGTCGCCCAAGATGAGCCGGTGACCTCTCGACGTCGGAGGGTCTATGGGCCCCACTATGTACGTACCCCACATATTAAATGGCCGGGATGCTACGTGGGGTGCAACGGGTTTGGCGCTTGATGTATAAAAGGGCCGTGTATCGGCACATGCGGCACTTCCTTGCGTGAGCTTCACGATCGGCCACCATTGTGGGCCATAATATCCCATTCGCTTGATCTTTAGCTTCATTTTTGGCCCAGGCGATGCGCTCCACATAGCCCGGAATGAACTTCTTTCATAACTGCTCGGCTTCGAGGCCACGATACGCATCTTAGCCACAATGTTGATCATAAGACCTACGGTATAGCGTATTGCCCACATACGCATACCGTAGTACCGCTTTCTTATTTGATCGGCCATCCTTTTATCTTTGGGAAGGGTACCATGCGGAAATATTCGATGAACGGTTGTCTCCATCATCGTCTTCTTCGATTATCATTGTCTCTTGGCATTCCATCTTTTCTAGCCCGATATTTTCATTATTCACATTGTCGTAGTCGTCGACACAATGATAATGGTCTTCTATTGCGGACGATGATGTGGATTTCGGCTCTGTTGGTTCACCCGGCTCTTTAGCGAGTTTGGCCAACGCATCTGCTTCACCGTTCACAGCCCTCGTGACCTTCTCGATGGACACGTACGGGATTTTCTTTATTAATTCCATGGCCTTTCGGTGATATTGTATTAGTTCCGGCTTCAAGACCTTGTATTCGCCAATTATTTGATTTATTATCAGTTGTGAATCCCCAAAGATACGCACAGCCTTGATTCCCAGCTCCAGTGATAGCTCTAGTCCGGCGATGAGTGCCTCATACTCTGCTTCATTATTTGTACATGGTTCGGTTAAAGCCAAGAGAATGTCGTATTATCCCGCCCTCCGGGTTACGAAGACTAGTCTGCGCCGGCTCGCACGATTGGGACTCCGGGCCGCGATTGGCTTGATTGAAGAAGCACCATCAAAGTACAACTCCCATATAGGGTCTCCTTCTTCAACATGTAGAGTTTCCTCGTCGGGAAAGTCACATTTTAATGGGGAGTCATCTTGAATCGGGTGTGCGACCGGAAATCTGCTAGCGCACCGCCCCTTGATCGCTTTTGCGGTGTATAAGTGATGTCGAACTCGGTGAGAATGATAGCCCACTTGGCCGACCTACCCCGTCGGCATTGGCGAGTCATCGTGGATACTTGAGAGGGTCCACCTTAGATATTAATATGATTTTGTGGGCTAGCATGTAGTGCCTCAACTTTTTCACCGCGAAGATTAGGGCTAGACAATGCTTCTCGATCGGTGAATACCCGTGTTCTGCCCCCACCATCATGCGGCTTAAGTAATACAGCGCATTTTGGTTACCATCCTGATTTTCTTGTGCCAACAAAGCTCCCAAGGATCCATCCAGGGCGGTTGTATATAGAATGAGTTCCTTCCCGGGTATGGGCGCCGCCAACACTGGAGGGTTGAGTAGATATGCCTTGATTTCTTCAAAAGCTCGCTGGCACTCGCCATCCCACTTAAACGGGATATTCTTCTTAGTCAGCCGGGTGAAGGGTTGGATTTTGCCCGATAGGTTGGCTATGAACCGCCTGATGTACGCCAATTGCCCTTGCAAAGATCGTAATTGTTTTAAATTCTTTGGCGGGGATAGTTCAGTTATTGCTTTGATCTTGCCGGGTCTATCTCAATTCCCCTATGGCGTACTACAAACCCCGAGAAATTTACCGGATGATACCATGAATGCGCATTTCAACGGGTTTAGTTTGAGCGCATGTTCTCTTAGGCGGTTGAAAACGACCTCGAGGTATTGGAGGTGTTCTTCATATGACATAGCCTTGATGACTAGATCGTCCACATAGCATTCCACTATCTTGTGGATTAGATCATCGAATATTTTCGTCATCGCCGTTGGTAGGTGGCTCCCGCATTTTTGAGCCCAAACGGCATGACTTTGTAGCAATATATGCCAATCGGCGTGCGGAATGCCGTATGCCTCTCATCTTACGGCGCCATTTTAATTTGATTATAGCCGCATAACCGTCCATGAAGGAGAAGACTTCATAGGAGGATGTATGGTCAATTATGATTTCGATTCTGGGAGCGGGAAATCATCTTTAGGGCACGCCTTGTTTAAGTCCCGAAAATCCACACAAATGCGGATCGCCCATTTTTCTTTTTAACGGGACGATGCTAGCCACCCATTCGGTGTCTCTTCTTCCCGTATGAAGCCTGCGTCGATGAGTTTCTTTGTTTCCTCCACGACCTTCTCTTCGAGCTCTATTCTCATCCGCCTCGGCGCTTGTTTAATCGGCTTGAAGGTTGGATCGATTTTCAAATAATGGACCGCCACATTGGGATCTAATCCAGGCATCTCTTTATAACTCCAAGCGAAGCAGTCCATGTAGCTTTTAAGGAATATCTTCAACCTGTCAGCCACCTCTTTTGGTAACGACGCACTTATGAAAGTTGGTCGTGGGTCTTCTTCTGTCCCCAAATTAATTTCAGCTAACTCATCGACCGTATTAGGCTCCTTTTCTAGCTGCTTTAAAGCATTTTTCAGGACCGGGGTATTGTCCCCTTCTGTTTCATTGTCTGGCATTTCAACAGAAGTCATGCAACAGCTCTCTTTCATACGGTACTCGTTGAGAGACCCTTCAAAACATACTGCGTCATCGCAGTCATACCCTAATCCTCGGGTGTATTTTATTTTACCGTCCAGGCCCAGGACTTTATTCTGGCCGCCATTCCAGAGTTCATCAAAGCGCTTGGCCTCGGCCTTGGATATGTCTCTCAAACATTTCGCCCTTTTTGCCAATTTATATAGCTCCTTTCCAAAGGGATGAGATGCAGCGTCATCGCTCGTTGCATTCTCTGACTCTTGTTCTATCACCCACTTCTTCCAAGTGTCGTGATCAGGATTCTTCAGAGACTGGGTCGAATCACTCTGATAGAAAATTATGGCCTTGTGGATGATAGTTTTCCCTTTGATGCGTTCCACCTTTGCCGGCACAACAAAGGTCTTTAAGGTTTGGATGTGGTTCACTTCCCTTGGCATGAGGTCTTTAAAATGCCTTTCGGGGACCACAGTAATCTCTAGCGCTGCCATCTCTTCTTCTATCTCAATGTTCATGACTGAGTTGGAGCGGTAGATTTCTTTGATCGGCTTTCGTCTCGCAACCTTAGGTTTACTAGGTACGGGAGTGTGCGAGATCGTATAAGCCACCCCTTTGCCTTTGTTATTCAGGTTATGCGGAGCTGGGTCTTGTTGAAAACTCTTCGGGAGTTGGATCGTCCCATTTCTGTGCCCTTCTTCTATAAGGTCTTTGAATACCCAGCATTCTTCAATTGTATGGCCCAGTATGCGATGATAAGGGCAGAATTCGCCTTCACCGGCTCTTTCTATGTCGGCGGGTCTTTTACGGACGGGAAGTGTTAATCCGCTCTTTAAGGCTGCTCAAATATCCGAGCTTGTTTTATTTTTCGGAAAAGTAGTATGGTTTACTCTTCTTGACCTTGAGGGTTTGCATGACGGTCGGTTGCTTAGCTTTCGTTTCTTCCCCCTTTGATTCATCTACTATTACAATTACCGTTTGCCGCTATCGGGTGCTTGTCTTTCGGGGGTCCCGGAACGGGGTTCGCTCGTCACCTCCTTGAGTAGCTCGGAGTTATAGATCGCGGTTTGCAGGTTTTCAATCATTATCATGATTTCATTGTGTTGCACCTTGATATCCTGCATCACTTCCCATTGTTCAGACACCTCTCTCCTATTATTTTCAACCTGGTGCCTTATTTCGTCGATCGCATTCCAGACACGACCTTCGAAATTTTCCCGCCATGAGCGTTCTTCGTTTATAGGCCTTGGCCTAACCGGGTTATCCCTTCCGCTACCGGGTCCCGTGTTGATCATATATGACTCCTCACTTTCATTATCTGTTTCGGGCCCTTTGTATGGCTTCTTGAGGATGTGATAAATGATCTCTTCGTCAGATTCTTCTTCCCAGGGTTGACGATCATGGCCAGACTCTTCTCCCGAGGTAATATCGCCCGAGTTGTTAGAATCTTCGGAGTCTTCTCCCGAAGTTGCCTCTATGATTTGAATTTGAGGGGTGTTGGCGGGTTTAAAATTGAAAATGACCTCCTCTTCAGAATCACTTGCATTGATTTCGCTCGGTTTTATTTGGGCTTATACGCGACCACTTTGTTTGAAGCGGAAGGTTGCTTCTTCACCCGACTTTCTTCGGGTCTTTGGGCTCGAGCACCTCGGGGTTTAATATTAAATTTGACCTCTTCTTCTTCTCCGGATGAGGTATCAAATTTAGGGCCTTTGTTGAAGGGTTTCGACTGCTTTTGTTATTGGCGGCTCGGTGCCACGGCGGACTTAGGCGAAAAATATTGGGCGTCATTAAATTTAATCTCATGCACCCCGAATGGCTTGACATCTCCGTCAATTCTCTTTTGCTTACCATTCTCGATATATTTCGAGGCATTGGTGCGAGTAGAGGGTATGACACGATTCTTGTGAAGCCACGGGCGACCCGGCAACGCCCCTGATAAGAGGTTTCGGCGTCAATGACATAGAATTTAGTAGGCGCTCTTAGGCTTCCACATTGCAAGTTCAGAGTTATAGCTCCCAGGGCCTTTTGGGAGTTTTGATTGAAGCCATGAATAATCACCTTTTCATCAGATAGGTTCTTTACGTCTAAGGTGATGGTCTTCAGAGTTTTAAGCGGCATGATATTGATCGAAGACCCTGCGTCGACCAAGATGCGGCCAATCTTTTGCCCTCCACAGTTTCCGGTAATGTATAGCGGGCGATTGTGGTCAACGGTGCCTATTAGGAGGTCGTCGTCTGTGAAATTTATACAAGCGGCCCGTTTGGCGGTGAATAGGGCTTCTTGCATATTTTGCTCGACAAAGTATGACTTGTACTTCTCGGGATCTTGCAAGGCCTGAATTAGTACCTCCCTTAGGTCTTGTGACATCATCAACGCGTCAAATATGCTTAATAGCGCTGGAATCTTACGCAGATGTGCCAACACATTATATTCTTCGCCCGTCGACCGGGTCCTTTCTGGGTTTTTGCTTGGATTCTCGACCTCTTTACCTTTATTCAGGGTCTTATCCTTTCCTTTATCGGAATCCTTGGGAGCCTGTCTCTCAGGTATATAAGTCCCGGACCGGAGCACGGCTTTGCACTCTTCATTCTTGGTCCCGAGAGGTGCTTGCTTCTCCTTCGTCATTTGGGAAGAACATCTCCTCTAATGTTGGCATATCTTCGTCGTGAGAAGAATATACCATATTGCACGAAGCACCCCAAGATCTCTTCGCTTTCTTCTTTATTTATTTCTTCATTTATATTTTCTCCTTTTGACATAAGGTTAGCTTCTCCCAGTCTTCTTTGGAGATGAAGTGTTGAAGGGTAATCACCTCGGGACCGCCCTGCTCGTACTCTTCAATCTTATTCTTTCTGGACTTGTTGTTTCTATGCTTCTTTTTCTTCTTAAGAACCTGATCTTGGCTCTGGTCCACCTTATAATATACCCTGGGCTTTGGTGGGACCACTGGCGTGATATCGTCTTTCCATTTCATGCCAGGTTCTTTCTTGAGAGCTTTAAGCATTTTAATCGATTTCTTCGATAGGTGCGTAGTCCATTGCTCCTCTTGATCTTCGCTTAGCTGGCCCGGGACTTTCTCTTCCTCGTGAGAGATCGTGTTGGCTTTGTTCATGGGGGCGATGGGCTTTGCAAGAACCCTTTAGGTAAAGTAATTTCACCGTTTTTATACGCCTTCTCGACCCAATCTTTGAAAACCCGGCAATCTTCAATTGAGTGCCCTAGTACTTACGTGGTATGGGCAAAAGTTGGGTTCGTCCGATTTTGTCGGCATCTTCGGGCGTTCTTGGCGGCGGGGTTAGACCATTCTTCGGTGCCCTACTCGAAGATTTGGGCAACTTTATCTTTCCTGAAGGAGTACGGTTTAGTCTTCTTTTGTCTGAGGGATTCAAAACTCCGTGAACTCCCTCCTGGGTTGGGCCTGGGTCCCTTGTTGTAATTATTGCCATTTGTGCCACTGCTGCCGCCTTGGGTGTCTGCGTTGGCAACCATCTTATCTTTTAGCGAGGTGAATGCCACTTTAGTCTCGGCTCGGGCTCCTCGTTGCGGCCTATTATTCATGAAGTTCGGCACGGTGTGCGGTGACATCCTTTCCATGTTGGATACCGATCTGAGCAAGTCTTTAAATGTGTTGACCTTTGTCACACCAAGAAGCATGCCCATCCACCCGTCAATGTTTTTCATGATTAGGTTGACGGCCTCATCTTCGGTTAATGTGCGGTCGCATTTGATGCTGAGGTTCCGCCATCTATTGATAAAATCATCATTGACTCCCCTTTCTTGGGTTTAGTGCTTGCCGGATCGGCTATGTTTATTTTGTCGGATACCATGACAAATCGTGCCTGAACGAGTCGCACCATCTCGTCCCAGTCCCGATCTTGTTGTTCTCCGGCGAATAGTACCATTGAAAGGCGGTTCCCACTAGGCTCGAGGGAATTGTCTTAACAACGATGCATCATTGCGCCGTGTTGCCGCATGAGGCTACAAAGTGGGCCGGTGTTGTTCGGGGTTCGGTCTTTGTTGCCTTCCCGGAGAAGGTCTGAAACGGGGATCACATACCCTTTAGGATATTCTTCTAAGTCGTATATGGCGGGGTATGGATGTCCACGATTTTTAACGGGAGGGATAGCGTATCCACCTCCGGCTATTTGCATTCTTTGGGCAATCATGGCTTGAATCTCTTTCGGGATATTCCGTTGGTTCGCCTCTCCACTTCTATGGTTCTATGTGGATGGGGTTTAGAATCGACGGGTTGTTTTCCCTTATGATTGCTTTTGGTCTTGTGGACCCCTTCTTGACGGGAACTACCAGCTTTGAAATTGGCGTCTTGTGATTCTTGCAATGATTTGACCGCCTTAATCAATTCTTCATTTTGCTTCAGCATGGTAGCGATTAGCTCCCGTTGCCTAATCAGCTCTTCATCCCGTGCCTCGATGTGGCCTTTTAATATTTCTATCTCATCGATAGGCATCTCGGGACGTGTTTCAACGTCATCTTCGTTGTCGAAGAGATCAGGGTTTTCGTTATGGTCTTCCCCTTCCCTGCTATTGCCCTCGGGGTTGACTCTCTTGGGGGGTCTCCCTTTTCTGCCATTATTTTTGTTGGTGTTGGTGACGTGAGCTTGATTAGGCGGAGACTGGTCATCCTGGGTCATATTCACCTCAGCATCAGTGTCCGGATCAGTGTCGTAGCTTATACTGATGGTGTTGACCGAGAAGTGCTCTTCGTAGCGAGCGGTTCTTCTCTTCTTCTTCGTTTGGTCAGAGGCAGTTATTTTTAGACTATTGAGTGGTATTCTCGAGCCTAATCGGCTGAATACACTCTTCTGACCTAGACGGTGAACACGCTCTCGGGCGGAGCGTTAGACTTGCGGCCCTCTGGGTTGGGCTTGAGGCCGGGGTTTTGTTGGTGGGAACCCTTCGGGACCCACACTTTCTTGGGTGCTAGGTGTTACCTTTGGTATAGACCTCCTCGGGTGCGGAGTTGAGACAATGGCTTGCGGCGAGCCATGTCTTGAGATTGAATTGGGAGCGGGAGACGTATTGTCTCGACCTAGCGTTTCTCACGCTCTTCCTCTGTTTGAGGGCCACCGTGAGCCTTGTAGATGGCTTCTGCGGGGGCTTGAGACTTGTCTGGCGGCGGCGAGACCTTTGAGTTGGGCGAGGTGTGGGCTTAGGCACCTCCCATGCACAGCGGAGGCGGCACATGGCCGAGTTCTTGGCCACTATTCGGAGAAGCTGTGAATTTGTTAGAGGCGGGATAGGCGGCCTAGCCACCAGTGATTTCGGTATGCATCCGGGCCCTCTTCTGGACGCTTGAGAGTTACGGGCGCTTGGGCTGCCGCGCCTTGGGGCCTCTTGGACGGTCGCCTTCTCCTCTTTGGGGAGGTAGTAGGAGAGGCCATGACGTTGTTTGAGATCCCCTTGGGAGTCAGGGTGATCGACTCTTCCTCCTCGTCCGGAATAGAGATCTGGACGGTCGCGGGAGTGATCGTGGCCACTGGAGCTGGGCCATAGATGGTAAGTTCTTGCGGGATGGTCCCGAAGAACATGAAGAGCTTGCCCTCTGGGCTCTGTGCAGGCATGACGGTGTAGGGAGCAAGGTTGAAGTTTCCAAAGTATGCCATTTCCTGCAAAAACAAAAACACTTGAAAATTATTAGTCATTTTAGCACATAGAAGACCACTTGTATCTCTTAATTATTCTATTTGCCTCTCTCTTTCAGAGATAAGAGGAGAATCTAGGTCCCACCGGGCGTGCCAGATCCTGTGCGACCCTTTTTCGCGCGCTCCGCACCGCCGCCGGGCGATGGGTTGCGGAAGAAGGACACGGAGATCCCTCCCGAGCGTGCATCTGTGGGGGTCGGCCGATTCTGCCGATTAGAGATGTTTGGATGCACATTCAGGGGGTTTTTAGTGATTGTGAGTTCTTGTAGATTCCGGTGGGCGCAAGCCCCCACCGTTAATTACCCTGGGCTACGAACCTCGAGGCACCTCTGGATCTTTGAAAGAGAGAAGCAAATAGTATAGTTAAAAGATGGTCAAGTGGTCGTCTAGGTTTATAAAAAGGGATCTACGGAGGATGAACCTACAAACGGATCGGTTCAATCTATGAAAGACAAACCTACAAACAGATCGGTTTTGTCTTATGGGGACGAACCTACAAACGGATCGGTTCGATCCATGCCACCTCGAGATGTAACCTTACCAACGGACCGGGTTAATCTCTTCATAAGGGCTTGAGGTGAGTCTACATACGGGCCAGACTCGACCTCTCGTTGATCTAGAAGATAAACCTACAAACGAGAGGGTTCAATCTTAACTAGTCAACAACCAATCACACAAAATACAACTCGAAGCACCGAGCGGGCGGTTGATCTTGAGGTTGGTGAATCGGGAGAAGAGTGGATATGGCCCACGTATTTCTTCTCACCGATCTTCTAGATCATGAATTCGTAGCACTAAGCCGATTCATAAACCTAGGAAACACAATTGCACACAATGTCAAACCTGAAGCGGCGGGCGGTTCAACATTGGGGCATGTGTTAGTGAAGGAACCTACCTACGAAACGGTTCACATTCACTGTTTTTGTGGATGAATCTACCAACCGACCGATTCAATCTCACATTCTCGGGAAATGAGCCGGAGACAAACTCATCGACGGACAAGTTCGGTCTTGCCGGCTCAAATGGTCATGAATTACTTGTTCATGACAGAGTCATTAAGATGTCACTTCGCTAGGACATCGTAATGTTCTTCATCTTCAAAGTCGACATATCTCTCCATGCGATGTCGTAGCTTTAGTCAATCTTCAACGAACGTCAAGATGTTCTTGTCTCGACTAATCATCCTACGTATTGCATTATTTGTGCAAAATTACTATGTAGCCCTACACCCCTTGTGTGAGCGTATTCAATCATGAGTTACTTGCTCATGGCGTGAGTCATTAAGATGTCACCTCTACAGGACATCGTAATGTTCTTCTTCCTCGAGTCGACGTATATCTTCATGTTAGTGTTGTAGCTACGGTTATTCTTCATCAGTGTCAAGATGTTCTGTCTCGACATACTTCTTCATCTTTGCTATCAAAGCTTTATTCATCTCACGTCAAGATGTTCCTGTCTCGACGTATCTTATTATTATTCATCAAGTGTCAAGATGTTCTTGTCTCGACATATCTTCTCATATTGCTATTGAAGCCTTAATCATCCCACGTCAAGATGTTCTTGTCTTGACTAATCACTTTAAATGTCATGTCATGTGTGCAAATATTCATATGTGGCTCTACACTCCTTATGTGAGCATATTTATTCATTTCTTAAAATGCACAAAGTCTATTATAATATCTTCCATTATTATAAGGATGCATTTATTATTATTATTATTATTACTATTATTGTTATTATTATTATTACAATTATTATATTACTATTATTATTTTTATTATTATTATTTTTATTTCTTAAACCCTATTTGTCTATGTAGAAAATTATTTACAAAAATAGGAAAAGGGGTAGCTATTAATATTTTTGGGATTTTTTATAATGGCTAAAATAGTAGAATTTTATTTTTATTATTTCTAAACTCTATTTATTTTGTAGAAAATCACTTACTAAAATAATAGAAAATAAAATGGCTATGATTTTTATTTGTATTTTTAAAATGTTCATAATAGCTAAAGTAATAGGATTTTATTATTATATTCTATTATATTGTAATACTATTCATTATGTAAGAATTATTTACAAAATCAAAAGATGGTTAGCTATACTATTCTACTATTATTATTTTTATTATTATATTTTTTTTTATTATTGTTTTTTTATTATCTATAATAGCTAAAAGAAATCATTACTAATATTCTATTCTATTTATTATACTATTCATTATATCTATTCTTATTATTTCTATTTATTATCTATAGAAAGTATAAGATTTTTATTATTAGTTTGAAAGTAGTCATAAAAAATGAAATTCATTATGTTTTTATTACAACTATTATTTTTATCACATTTTATTCATCAAAAGTATTTTTATTGTATATATTTGTATAGAAATAACAAAAGAAATACAATTCATATTATAAAACTATATTATCATTCTTTATTATGAAAGAAAATGCATAGTAGTATATTTTGTATATTTTGTGCTATTTATTCTTATTATTCTTTTTATCAAAAAAAATATCAATATAATATCTATCATTATTCATATATTTTTTTTATTTATCAAAGAATATAGCTAATCTCATTATTTATTATAGTATATTATTATCACTATTATTATTTCATGGAAAATCACTTGAAAAATTACTAAAATATATCTAGTTATTATTTATGATTTTTATTTGTGTTTTTGGAATTTTTATAGTATTTAAAATGACAAGTCAAATCTAGGTCAACTATATCAATATATGTAATGCATTTTGCTTTTAAAATGTTTTATTATGATTATGTTTCTAAAATTGGAATATTATTGTATAGAAAAATAGTATGAAAAATAAGAAAATTTTAGAAACAAATTTGAGTCAATTTGGAGTTCAATAGCATTTTCAAATCATTTATTTACTCCATATTATTACTATTACATTATTATTTAATTAATGGGCTTAATGCGGGCCGCCGGATCTACTCCGAGATTGGTGCGCATCTTTCTAACTCTCTTCTTCACTTGGGCCGCAGATTAGTTTGAGATGAGTGTTTAATGGATCTGCGGCCCCCGAGTTAGCACGAGTTATTATTTAAATGTTTAAACATATACGGTAGTTAGATTTGATTAAGATACGTATCTAATATGTATAAGGCCCGGATCTTCTTCTGTTTAAATTTTCAAACTATCGCGGATCTCGTTCGTCGGATATTCTTCAAGATCGGTGGACGCTTCAAGAATCGTGCGAGACGGGATCCCTTCGACTTCGACTCTCCGATGTATCAAGATCCGTGCTAGGTGGCGTTCCGGCGACCGGAGCACTCTCTTCTCCGATCGAACATCACCCTAGCGTCGTCTCGATGTGTAGAATTCATCTGAAGCATCGATCAA
Source organism: Schoenoplectus tabernaemontani (assembly GCA_037127355.1). Classification (NCBI taxonomy): domain Eukaryota; kingdom Viridiplantae; phylum Streptophyta; class Magnoliopsida; order Poales; family Cyperaceae; genus Schoenoplectus; species Schoenoplectus tabernaemontani. The sequence continues at coordinate 16,556,095 of CM073749.1, forward strand.
GGATCTATATAGCAATAGAGGCATACCATGGTATCGAATTGGGTTGCATCACTTGATATCGGTGCGAATTGGATTCTTACCAAATTAAATCGATTAATCGAATTCTTGGCAATTACGGGTTTAATAAGCATCGCCACGATATGTTATCATGATTTGAAGTGATTAATTGACTCCTCTTGAGCTAGTAATGGTGCGAGACCACCTCGTCGTTCATCGGTATACGATCAATTGGTACCGAGTCATCTTTTTGCCAAATTCACCAAATTTAATTAGTTTCTTTCATAATTACAAGATCAATGAGTGTCGCTTTGAATGTAATAAGCTGATCTTAGATGATTATGAAGGATATCATTCATCGGCAATTGTGTTGGAGCACTTGTGATTCAAGAATGGTATCGGCCGTGCACCGTTTTTCAATTTCTTACCAACTTGAAGCATTCACCGACCATAATTATTCAATTAACACCCCTCGGGCCTAAAGGCACACCCGACTTCGGTAGGGCCGTGGCTCACCGAGATCGCAATAATGTTAATCGATTTAGCAATATCTTGTTTTATTATCGGATTAAGCAATTCCATGCAAAATTGCAAAACCTAGGTTCCTAATTTGAATGAATCATGCAATTGAAGTGATTAAGAGACAATGCAAGTTCATACCTTAAGTCATTATGCGAATGGATATAAAGAAATTAATCAAGAAATGAAAATTTACCATGGAAACTCTATAATTATGCATTCTTAGCATTTGTAATCAATCCAGGCCTAAAGGCTCACCAATTACTTTGTAATTGGGCGTTAACTCATTGGATATTATGATATTATTCAACAATTAATCCTAATAACAAGAAATGGCAAAATCGAGAAAAGAAATAAAGGAGATTTTAAGAAAATAGGCCCCATAGCAAAATTGATCAAGAAATTCTCATAAAATGTATCAAATAGCAAAGATTCTAGAGGAGATAACAAAAATATATGCTAATTAATCCAATTCATACGATTGATTACCTCGAAGCTTTGACGAAATTTCAATTACTCGAATTCTTCTTATTAGCTCTTAATAAAGGCTCTCTCTTTCCTCTGTGATCACTATTGGGTGTATATGGGTGTGTGTATGCTCTTGATTGCTCTTCTCATCCTCCTCTCTCTTCTTTGTTGCCGATTCTCCATTTATATAGGCTAGAACAGAGCCAATTGAACCCAATTGCGATTGGTTGAGTGCCTTTCACCCGGATTGCCACCTTGGATACATCCATACCCTTCAATCTCCTTCAATCAATGGTGAGATTGATTTGTGTTTGTTGTGAAAACCGCCCAACCTTTCTCGTTATGGTTTGATTGTGCTGCGAACTCGTTTGACTCCAATTCAACGAGATACTTCGGTTGATAAGCAAGCCTTCTTATCACTAGACCGTATTTAAATGCCTCTGCATAGTTGCCATTACTTCTTCTCTCTCAATTCCACTTTGAATTTCATTTATTTCAAAATCGGTTTTACGCCTCACCTCTTCTCTTGGCGCAACTCACTTCTTCCACTCAATCACTCACTCCTTCTATGCTAATTGGCGTCGCCTTGATCGAATAAGCTTTACGATCATTCAATTTGGCCTTTGAAGTGCCTATCAAGCTCGCCTCTTTATTACTATCTCCGTGATTTTCAATCTTCAAGCCTTCCTCTTGCTCAATTCCTTTGTAATTACTTGTCAATTGACATCGCCTAAGCATAATCAAGTTTGTCTCGTGCTCGATTTAGCGCTGAAGTATTCAATTGTACTCAACGAAGTGCCTTCTTCTTGTTCCAATTCGAATTGAGGTAAGCTTATTGTTTAACTCCCTTTTATTGTTATCCCCCTGCTCTAGCTTCTCTAATTAATTCATTAAAGTGCATCAAGCTGTCTTTGAAGCTCTTGCAATGGTGAGACGCCATGGGAAGAAGCGGACTCGCGCGAGAGAGAGAAGGAGAAGAAGAGAGAGCGGGGAGAGTGTTCGGTGGGGATGGATGGCTCGGGCGCACGCGCACCAAAGCGCCGGAGGGGAGTAGGTCGGCGGCGGGGAGCATGCACCGGGTTCACCTTCTTTTCATCTCTTGTTTTAAATTGAATTGCGCTTTTGTATTGGATAGACGGGATGAATGGACTTGGTTTACATCTTTAGCTTATGATCCTAGCCTTATTCACCTGACTACTGGGTCCCACCTGTAAGGTTTAAGCGTTTAAGGCTGTGAGGTTAGCAACTGATTAATGCTAATATGCTGAGGTGGCTCTTCCTGATTGGTTGATTGCTTGTTAAACAAATCCTTAACACTAATGATCTGTAAATGGTGGGTGATGTGGCTCGCTAGTAATGCCATGTGTGTTGTCATCTGTGACTTGTACCAATCATAGGAAGCCATCTGTCCCTTCTTGTACATACTTGTGTGATGACATGGCACCGGTGAGTGCATGCCATGTGGCATCCGGTGGGGCCCACTTGTCGGTCGCCTTATAGCGTAGTGGGATTCATAGTGGTGAGGTGGACCCGATGAGGGAAGGCCAGCATGGCAACGGGTGTTGAGGTGGCCTTATAGCATCTTGCCATTTGTCTTCTTCTTGGATGAGGTGGGCTGCCGATGTGGACCAATGGTGGCCTGACGCCACGTGGCATAGGTGGGGCCACTTGTCGGTGCAGTAGGGGTGTGGGGCCCACATGGCCGAGGTGGACCATGGGGTGCTTGACACGTGGCATGAGAGGTGGCCCAATGAGGTGCGACACGTGTCACACCCTCTCTCTTCTACGATTCGGTATAGGTGTGCTTAGGATCCCCGGTTTGCACCCGGATGTGTCTCTCGTCCCCAAGTTGCACCCGGATGAACCCTTGATTGAATCTCGGCCTTTGATTAATCCATTTATTCTGTCTTTATTTTCCCCGAATTTATTTTAATAGCTCCACTTATCCAAAAATCATGAAAATTTCACCAAAAATCCCTAAATTCATGATGATCATCCCTGTAATTTTTAATTCCATTTTTACCCCTGCCTCTCTGAATTAAAAATTCTTTTGTCCATAAAACCCTAATATTCCTTATGAATTAATCCACGATCTCAATTGTAGCTCGTGTCTCGCCAATTATCTCCCTCTTGCAGAAACCACCCTAACTAAATACCAATTAGACTTATATTGATATCCATTAGGGCTTGATTTGATCAAATGCTTGACTACTTATCGGAATTAATACAAATCTAGACTTGATCAGTGGTTGCTCCCGACTTTGCACTGATCGGTCTTGTGAAATTGACTTTCAATCCCTTAACATGAGGGTGACTTGGTCAAAGAACCGACTACTTATCGATAATTGACACAAATCAAAGCATGGTTAGGTGGTTGCTCGCATGACTTTGGCACCGGTCGGCCTTGAAAGCAAAATCACATTTAGAATTTCTCATGACTAGTTGCATCAAAATGCTAGCTTGGCATTGACATCATTTCATGTAGCATAGGGATTATCTTGCTTGACTCCTTTCTAGGGTTAGCTTCAAAGGCGATTTCTAGGGTTCAATTCGACTCCTTGATAGATCACCGAGGTGTGGGGTCCACTTTGTCGGTGAAAATAGTCACATGGTGACTCATCGGATAGACTATGTTGTTAGATTCATCTACAAGGGACTGCCAGGTGGGTCCCACTTGTCAGAGAAAATGGAGTCAAATGGCTGACTCATCAGATAGGCTATGTTATTAGATTCATCTACAAGGGACTGCCAGGTGGGTCCCACTTGTCAGATAAAATGTAATCAAATGGCTGACCCCTCAAGAGATTTTCTCTCTCCTAAATCTCTCGAGGGTCAGCCACCTCAAATGAATAGGAGGTGGTGGGGTATTTATATCCTCGTCTTTCACCATATTATTCCATTGTGGGATTAATGCTTAACCTCTGTTCCGGGTTGGTTAGCTTTCTTAGCAAAATAGGCTAGGTCCATGTCATTGGAGCTGCTCATAAGGGACTGCCATGTGGGTCCCACTTGTCAGAAAAGATAAAATCACATGGTGACACCCAAGAGGTCTCCTCTCTCCCTCGATCTTCTTGGGTGTCACTCATGCTGAATGGATAGAGAATAGCGGGGTATTTATACTCTTCACTTCATGCCCAACATTCCATTGTGGGACTAATGGATTTGTTCCGGGGTTATGCAGCGACCTTTCCTGATCAGTGGGCCACCTTTCCACTGCTCTCTCTCTTCTTCCCCTTTCTTATGATTTATCATCAATTTATTTCATTTATTCATCTACTCATCCTTGAAATTTTTCAAGGGTAAACAAATTATGTATTTTATAATTAAATATTTAATATAAAGATTCAACGATACTAATTTTGCATAAAACTATATCAAGATACATTTAAAATCGTTGTTTAAACAAGTTGTTTGCCTTTTTAATCATTTTGGCCTCATAACTACAAATAAATTCATACAAATCCATATAGATGTTTCTAATATTATCTATATTATTCTTTAAAGTTAAATATTTAATATTAAGATTATATGACACTCATTTTGCATAAAGCATCATCAAAACACAGTAAAATAGTTATTTATATTTTTAATCATTTTTCCTAACTAATTGCACAAAATTTCATGAAAATTTATATGTATATCTCAAATATAGTCTATTATATGTTTGTATATTTTAATATTTGGTATGAAGATCCTACAATATTAATTTCGCACTAAACTTCTTCAGGACGCAATAAAAATAGTAGTTCAAATAAGTTGTTTGCGTTTTATATTATTTTGCCCTCATAACTGCACATTAATTGATGAAAATTCATATGTATACTACTAATATTGTCTATTATATATTTTTATATATAAACATTCAATATGAGGATTCCATGAAATTAGTTTTCCATAACACATTAAAAACTGTTATTTAAACAAGTTATAAGTGTTTTATGTTATTTTGGACTCATAATTGCACATAAGTTCATGCAAATTCGAATCTATACTCCTAATATTGTCCATTAGATATTTTTATAATTAAATACTCGATATGAAGATTGTATAATTCAATTTTACAAAAAACATCATCAAGAGACATTAAATATTATTGTTTAAACAAGTTGTTTGCGTTTTATGTTATTTTGGTCTCATAACTGTAAATTAATTTGTGAAAATGCATATGAATAATTCTAATATTTTACAAATTCATATTTATAACCTAATTTTTATATCATATATTTTTATAATTAAATATTTGAGATAAAAATTCTACGACACTAATTTTAGATAAAACATCAGCAAGATGCATTAAAAATTATTGTTCAAATAAGTTATTTACGTTTATATTATTTTGGATTCATAACTATATAAAAATTTGTATAAATTTATATATATGCTACTAATATTTTCTATTATATATTTTATAATTAAATATTTGAAATAGAGATTCTATAACATTAGTTTTGCATAAAACATCATCAAAACACATTATAAACTGTTATTTAAATAAATTATTTAAACTAGTTGTTTGTATTTTATATTATTTTAGTCTTATAATTTCACATAAATTCATACAAATTCAAATGTATACTCCTAAAGATTCATGATATTAATTTTGATGATATTAATTTTGCGTAAAATTTTATCACGACACATAAAAAACTGTTGTTTAAATAAGTTTTATGTATTTAATGTTATTTTAACCTCATAATTGCATATCAATTTGTGTAAATTTATGTGTATACTCTTAATATTATTTATTATATATTTTTATAATTAAATATTCGATATAAAAATTTTATGACATTAATTTTGCATAAAACTTCATCAAGACACGTTTAAAACTGTTATTTAGACAAGTTGTTTGTGTTTTTAATCATTTTGTCCTCATAACTGTATATAAATTTATAAAAATTAATATAAATTTTTTAATATTATATATTTTATATTTTTATAATTAAATATTCTATATGAAGATTCTATGATACTAATTTTACATAAAATATCATCAAGGCACATTAAAAACTATTATTTAAACAAATTATTTGTGTTTTTAATCATTTTGACCTCATAACTGCACATAAATTTGTGTAAATTTATATGTATACTCTTAAAATTATATATTATATATTTTTATAATTAAATATTCCATATGAAGATTTACGATACTAATTTGTATAAAACTTAATCCGAACGCATTAAAAATAGTTGTTCACATTCTAATAAACCATTGATCACATTCTAATAAACCATTGTCCATTGATCACATTCTAATAAACCATTGTCCATTGATCACATTCTAATAACATATATATAGAATATTTTGAAACATTTTAACAAACAATTATGTTTTTACACTTTTTTTTTCACCAAAAGCCCGTTACTATTTCTTTATTTATTTATTTTTATATTCATTATTTTAACATTGTTCCGAACCAATATACTTTGAAGATTCTAGACTGCATGCAATTGCGAAATTGGTGAATATGTGTGGACAACATATAACGATCCACTCGTGATAATTATCTCATTCATGAATTCATGATAATTGCGTAAGTGGTGGTGGTGGTGGTGGTGGTGGATTGATCATGATTTTGACAATGAAATATCAAATATACAAACTATTTCTAGAGAGAGAGAGAGAGGTTTAATTTGCGTCCAGTGAATTGTTCATTTATTAATGAGTCAGTTGTTGTAGTGAAGTGCAAAAAAGAAAAAAAAAAAAACAGAAAACAAAACAAAACAAACCTATATCGTAGTAAAATCTCGGACCACCCCTTGCAAAAAAAGAAGAAGAAGAACCCGGGCCCATAATAAAATCCCGGGGCGCCAACAAATCCCGGATTACCCCTTCTCAGGAAATTGCAACAAAGATCAATTGATCAAGAGTTCTGATTCCATTAACACACAAATAATAATAAAAAATAGAAGATTATTCTTTTGTCTTTGTCAAGTGCATTTTGTTAATTTATCGGTTTGTCAAGTGCATTTTGTTAATTTAGAAATCGAACAGTATAAGGTTATAAATAAAGAAAATAAACAGCAGTTGTTATTGAAGAAAAATAAATTACATAACTTGATAAATATGGTGGCACAAACAAATTCGGGAACGATTTTTCAAGCTCAAAAAGGAAAGAGAATTAACATTTTGGGGAAAAATAATATTCGAATGAATTATGTAATCAATCAGTCCAACGGTAATAAGATCGACGTAGCATCCATTTCATAACTCATGAGAGATGTAACGGTAATAAAAATCGATCAGTATATCAAGGAGTAACAGAATGAAATCGCACAAAAATCTTTTCATTAATGACACACTCCATTCATTAATTAATTAATATTCACCGCCTCATTAAGAGGCTTACTAAAGAAGCAGCATCCCAGATTCCATCTCGAGCGCTCGCTACTTCTTTCTCCAGCCAAAAGAGCAATCGCCCCCATTTTCTCTCTCTCCCGCTCCCAAAAAGAGCAATTTCTTCACCGTCTCCCATCCCCCTACCGCTCTTAGAGATGGATCGATCTCGCTCCTTTCTCCATCCGAAAGCTAGCAGTCTTCTATGTCTCGCTCGTTCTCGTAGTCGAGAACTCCTGCTAATACATGCCTCATTCCTGGGGAGAAGGATGTGGCCACGTGGAGTACAAAATGGTTAGAGCTAAGAAAAATAAATAAGTTGTGTTATTCCTCTATAAATCCAGTACTAATTTTCACATGTACCTTTGGACTTCTACTCATTCAAATTTCTTTTTTCTGAAATTGAAATTAATTAGGTAAAAGAATATGCAAGTCGGAATTCAATGTCAACTCTTGAATTCTTCAAGATCCTAGCTGGTATGCTTTTTGATTAAAGATGGGGGACATTTCCTAATTTGGCTTGTTATGCATGGCCGTGGAGTTGTTGCTGAGTGAGTGTTGTAGTGTGAGAACTGATCGAATACATAGGACAGTCGGCATTGTGCTTTGGGGTAGAATTTTGTGGACTCCAAGTACACCTTCAAATGTAGATATAGTGGTACCTTTTTATTTGATTTCACTATCCATTTTATTCACACAAGTTCCTTCAATACAAATCTGTGCACACACAACAACGCTGAAGATGTGTCATTGAGATTATATTTATATCTCTCTGAATGATTATTTGAAGTTCATTATGTTTATGATAACTACCAAATACCATATTACTATTTCCCCGTGGTTCTATACTAATATCTATATTCGATTTTTTTTTGCTTCGTCTGCTTTGCTTTTTGACTGGGGTGATGGGTGGCTAAATGTATATAGTACAGTTAGTTGTTGGCTCGTAACTCTTTGTCAGAGGTCACTGTTCCATCTCAATAATTTTTTTGATGATTCTCTTGGGTTCTGATATTTTCCTATCTAAACCCTGTACTAAAATTTGTAAAAACACGTCCTATGTTCATATGGGTTTAAATTTTTGTACGGTTTTGTTCTTTCATAATTGTTATTTCGAGGCTAAAATCTCATGTTGAGCAGGGTACTTGCTGGAACATGATAATCTGACTTTCTGACCTTTCTGTGATGGATTACAGTATATTCACTTATTTTTTTCTTTAGAGTTTCAATCCTATAATGACTGCAAGGAAAAGAGTAGGTGACAGGCACACCAGACTATTGAACAAAATGAGCAAGGACTGGACACTTCCAACAACAACAACAACAACAACAACAAAGCCTTTAATCCCAAATAAATTGGGGTAGGCTAGGAATGAAACCCAATTGGAAAACATAAGATCAAAGATCTCAAATATCAGTGATAAAAATGAATATGATGGAAGAAAAAATAAAATAAAATAAAAATAATAATATATAAATAAAGATGATAATGATAATGATAATGATAATATGCTAATAATAGTAGCAATAATAACAATAATAATAATAGTACAATAAACCTCTATTATAAAATCTATTTCTAATTTCTAAAATTCTATTTTAAAAAAATATTTTTATTTTGAGAAATTATTAAAAAAAATTCAAAATTATTATTTGTTTCAATTTAAAGTTAATTGTTCTCCAATTTATTTTGCAGTTTTTAGTTTGTCTTCCTTTTGATTAAGGTAGGAATGTCCTTGTTGGCGGTTTTACACTTAGCTTGCAAGCTGCCACTGAGTAAGGTACCGAATTGTTTATTATCCTTTTTATGTTTCATCTATACTTTGGCATTTTCTTGTAATTGATCCTTATTCCAATTTCCATGCAAGTCTACTTGATTTCAAAATATTTTTTTTTTTATAAAATTTTGTGCACATGCATGAATGCTGAATATGTCCTTCATTTTAGGTGTATGTTGTTTTGGGACATAATAATAGGTCATTCTAGATTTTAAAATATACATTTTAATGTAACAATTATGCAAAGATTGTTGATCCTTGCCTAAGCATGGAACTAGAGTTAATAAAAGAGACTAATTTAACAAGCAACAATGAAGCATCTAGATGCATAATCAAAAGAGTGTTGTTTTATCATTATTGTCACAGAAGGTGTTTATAATATTCTTTCCTTGACCAATGGATCTTTCTGTTGACGGAAGCGAAGGGCTTGCATCAAAATGGGTAGGTTGAGCAGAAAAGCTTGATTGGAATCAATAAAACATGAGTGCCTTCTTAAACTTTCTTCCATATGTTTATTTTTTTGATACATTTATGTAACTTATGTTTATCTATAGAGCTTAGCAAGAAGAATTAAAGCTTCGTAGTGACACCTCAACATGCCTTTCCATTCACTTTGACTGGTTGACGGAATCCATCATTCCCGTAATCATGAACACCAATCATACTCTTCTTTTTGTGTGTCCCTCTGTATTCCACCTTGAATAAACAAAAGCCCTCATCCCTCTGTATACCTTTTCTTTTGTGTTTTCTTTGTGGATTCAGATATAAATCGAAGTTTATTCCTGGGTTTTCAGTTCTAGCTTAAGTGTCAGTAGTTCTTTTAAAAATAAATGTAATAAACTCTATTATTTTGAACTTTGCAAGTTCTATCAATTTAAGAACAATTTGGTCCCCAATCTCCCATTGTTTGTTGGTGCCACCTATTATTCTCTAAAATATTTATTTATCATGTTACCAGGTCCTGGGAGTGTGTTCTGGCTGAACTTGTTGAGGTAATTTTTTTATTTTCATTTCGATCCTTGTCTTCTATTTTAAAGAGTTAATGTTGAAAATTGGAATCCTGTTTGCTTGTCTGCTACATGTTACTGTATTATGGCATATTTCTACATTGGGATTACTATGCTAAAATTTACTAATCAATTTTCAGATGCTTGTATACTTTTTCACCATCAAAGCCAGGACCCTATTGCTCAGGTCTCAAATTATTGCAATTTTGAGTAACATATTAGACTTTCTCAGTCCCTTGTGTTTTCATTTGGTTTCTTTCTTGGATAAAAAATCAGGTTGAAGTTAGTGCAGGATAGTTTATGTGAGTTTATTTGATAATCAGGGGTTGTAAATTGTGCAGATTATTTAGCCTCACTTGCAATTAAATTTGTTAATAAAATCGATCTCGTGTTGTTCGAACAAGATGTGATTGCAAGAATTATGTAAGATTTTTTGATCTGTTGGCCCTCATGAGATTTGAATAATGATTTTTCCTGCAGAGTGGATTCAGGTGGTACACTGAAGGCAGTTGTTTTATAGTTTAGGATTCACTTCTCGAATATAAGGGTTTTTCCTTATTTGTTTAGTTATTAGATTTGTTACTGTTTATTTTAAAATGAAGTACAAGTTTATATTCTGTCATTTTTATATTAGTCCGTTCCTATCAAGAATACAAGTACCTGAGACTCTGATTCTGGCACTGTATTGTAGGATTCGTGCAGTTCACAACCCTTTGAAACCTATCCAATACCACCACTTTTAAGGTACATTTACCATTTTGCGTTTATATTTTAATAAACATTGTCAAATATTAGACTTTATTATTTCATCTGTTTTTTAATTTTGGGAGTTAATAGCCAGAAAGCTTACCAAACTTACGTGATTTACAATGAGCAGAGCTTCTATTCATGAAGTGGTGAAATGCGGATGGGACTGACAGATTGTTTGCTTTGGTCATCTATATCCTTTCCTTAATCAACTAGGTCAGATTGACAGAGCATTGATTTTTTTTTTTTTACTTTATCCCTACTGTATGTAACTCTGTCATCTGTTATTCTGGTGTCTTTAGTATGTCCATAGTTATTTATTTATAGTGAATTACAGAAGTGCATATATTTTCGTGATTGTATATAAATAATTGTCTGTAAACATAAATAAAAATTAGGGTTGTTGCACTTTGGTTCTATTTTGTGTCCCATTCATTACAATCTTTAAATCATGATAGTTTAAAAATCTTTAGAAACGGTTCAATCTTTAGAAACATAATCTTTACAAGGAACCGTTTTTAAAGATTTTCAACGTTTTCAGCATCTTTTCGTTTATTTTTAATAATAGTTTTTAGTTAATAACAAACTGCTAAATAGTTAACAAGAATTACGATAATGCCACCATAGTCTTTTAGAACCGGTTATCCATTGAACTGTGCTAAATAGGCGTTTCTAAAAGTCTTTTTTTTCCTGGTAATGGAGGTTTATTTAGCAAATTAGCTACAACCATTTCTAAACCATTCATTATTTTAATTTTTTTAAGTTAACTATTAAATTTGTTTATTTTCACATTGGAATAGTTTGCAGGTTTTGGACCCTTGAAATGAGTTTTGAATATGCTTGCCTTTACATGATAAGTTTTAAGTCTATTATATGTTGGAAATATAATGGGTCAATCAGAGCTGAGAAAAAGTTGACCGACAACTGTAATAACCTGCCTTTTATTTTGTTGGATATAGAAGAAAATATTTTAGTGTTGGAGCCTTAGGGATGGTGTTAACATAAGTATTTGTCAGAAGTCCATGAATTTGTTTCATTGTTTACGTTGCAATATTCATTAACTATGGTCAAGCTGTTTACTTTCTTTGTTCTATTGTTAGAATATTTGCATGACTGATAATGATGATGCTTTTAATGTTGGACACATTTGATATGTCTTCAATACAGTTAGTGGGTACTTGTAATATTTCTGATGTGTAAATCAGCTCGAGTGAGGTACTGTCTCATATAAGTTATTAAATTTGATATTTTATTTTACACTAAGGGTCAAAGGGTTCAGATGAAAATGGACATGGTTCAGTTTAGTCCTTTTATGATCACTGTGGTTTTCAGTTCCTTGTGTAATTCATGTTGTAGCTGCTATACTTGCTGAAGTTAGTTTTGTGTCTGCTATATACATATTCTGCTATTTTCTCCAAGAGAAGGGATCAGTTGACAGTGAGTTATTTTGACAACCTTGACAATGAACCTCTAAATAAATACAAAAAAAAAATCAAAGAATTTATTTGAAATTTGTTGTGAAGATTGTAAAAATAAATAGTTTTCAACATATCCTCACCCTATGTATAATTAGTGGAACAACTTATTTGTGTATTAAACAAGGTTCCAACTTGGGTAATTACAAAAATTGATCAGATAAGAAAACACTTTCTTTGGGCTGGCCTTGACTCCCAACACCGCAAGTATCATTTAGTTAAATGGACTACGGTGATCCAAAAGAATACGGAGGTTGAGTACTTAATTTAGAATATATGAATATTACTTTTCTTCGTAAATGGTATTGAAAGTTCAAATATGTTAATGATAAAGGGCTTTGGCAATCTATTCTTTATGTTAAATATAATTTTACTTTTTCAACTAACTCTTTCGCTTTTTGGAAGGCTCTTTCCAATGTATCACATTGTTTACTTTTGGGGGCTAAACGAATTGTTGAGAACGGACATTCTATTAATTTTTAGTTGGATACTTGATATAATGATTACCCCTTATTACTTTAATTTCCTTTAGTTTATGCTAAATTCAAAACTGCTACTGTTTCTGTTAGTGATATTTGGAATGGAGGACATATTAATTTTTACCTTACTCGGGGTGTTAGTCTTGCCATGCGTGTAGAAAAGGCACAACTAATTACTATCCTTAATTCTGTCCGATTTACACATAATATGGATTCCGTGGTATGGATGTGAGAATCTCATGGCATTTATACTATTAAATCTATGTACAATTTTTTATGTTTTGGTGGGGTATTAAGTCTTATTTATCCAAGTCGGTTTGGTCCCTTAAAATACCTTTTAAAAATAAATTATTTTTTTGGATGACTCTTAACAATAAGATCCTTATGAGGGACAATTTGCGAAAGCGAGGATGGATCGAGGACCGCTCTTATTTCTTTTGTACACAAGATGAATCAGTGGACCATATTTTTTTCCAATGTCCTTTTATTTTTCACTTTTGGAATGATATTATTATGGTTCATTCAACAGAGATCCTTAAATACTCATTCTTTATTAGAGTTTTGGGACTCCTGTTTATTGTTGCCTAATTTTCAGTTTTGGAGAACCTTGTTAGCACCTTGTGTATGAGTGGTTTGGGTGGAGGGAAACAAGAGGGTGTTTAATTCATCCTCGCAATCCCGTGCTGCTAATAATTCTTGTTGTATTTTGTATTTGTTTAAATTTTGGACATAATCTTTTCTCTTGGGTGCGCATATAGGTCAATTGGCCTTGGTACCTGTTGTGGGTTCCTTTGCCCCTGCCTGGCCGGCGGCTTCTGCTGGGAACCAACAAATCGGTATGGTACACTCCTCCAATGGTGCTAATAGCTTTGTTGCTAATTGAATTTACTTGTTTTTTGAGATGTTTTGCCTCCTAATAAGCACTAGGTTTATAGCTTATAATCCTTGGCTTTGTATAGACATTTACTTTCGTAAAGAAATGAAAGCGGGCGCTGATTGGTGGTGCTTTTTCTTTAAAAAAAATGAAGTTATTTTTTTTTCATAGAAAATCTTTTATGTAGTTTTCTTTAATTTTTCAATTTTGGAGTATGCAACTAATCTAAAGAATGGGCTAAATTAAAAAAATAAAAACAGTAAATGAAAATTTAATTATCTGCTAAATTTTAATATGAAATTTTTTAGAATATGCAAATAACAAAGCGAGGTACATTCATTATAATTTTTATACCATCAACCTTTATATTGGATGCTCATCCATCCTATTACACAAAAGAATATTTTGGTGATTCTCAGCAAAATTATAGTAAAAAGTATTTGCAAGATCTGCACCGTTAGATATTAGCTCAACACGAATCTTAATCACGTCTCAAGATCTTAAGGGTGTGTTTGGATGGCGAAAGGATTAGTGCAAGAATAACACTGTTTGGGTTGGTAGTTGAGAATAGTGTGAGATTAATAATATCTCGGGAAATGTGAGAAGGGTATTAATTTTTACTATTCCGAGTTAGTAAAATATTATTTGGATAGTAACTTGAGAACCGTGGAGAGAATAGTTAAAATAATTAATTATTTTTTAGTATTTATTTAATAATAATATTTAATACTACTCCATACTAATATAAAAGAATTTTTTTTTATTTATTATTTTCAGTACTCTCATGATCATTAATCCGCTAACCCAACGTTTTGCATGTGCATTGTGAGACTTATTATGAGCGCGATTCTTTTTCCCCGGACGTTACGTTCTTGCAAACTGGGCACGATTTGGTCAGTATGAAGTTTCTTGTAATTTTTATCCTCTGCCAATTATGTAACAAACTGATCTTTTATTAAGTGCCTACAGGCCTTTTAAACAAAAAAAGATATTACATTCTTCTAAACATTTTATTATAATTTGTTGATTATTAAATAAGAAAAATGAGATCACTTAAGCAGTTAGGCGCCCCAAAAGAGTCATGATAAGTTGATGACGCTTCTGGCTAGTCCTTCGAAAAATTTCAATTTATGATCATAGACATATTGTCAGAAGGTATCTCCTCTAGAGCAGCAATAATTATTACTTCATGAACCTGCCAAAAAAAATTATAATTTCATGAACCTTCCAAAACAATTATAACTTCATGAGTAGTACAAATAGAGGAAATTAGACCATGTTTTGTCATCTCCAGCATTGCTAAGACTTTTTTTTTCAGTGTGTCAATCAATGATATTTTTTAAAGCCCTACGAAAGCTTCTTGGAGGTAATGACTTCACATTCTCCTAAACTATCTACTTATGACAACTTAGCTGTCGAATTTTTAATTTTGACAAACACCTTTAAGAACTCTGAAATTCGTGGCAAACTACCCTAAGCAGTTAATTAATCATATAATAATTCATTTTCAGTTGTAAAATGATAAAAATAACCTTATACACCGATAATATTATTAATTGAATATTTATATTTTTATGTACTTTTAATTTACAAAAAACAAATTATTTAAATAATTAGAGAAATCTAATTAAATATTAATAATATATATTTGATACGTCATTTTTACTCAATTTTTTAAATAAATTATATTTTTTTATTATTAGAAAAATAATAATATAAATAATTTAAATAATAAAATAATTTTTGTATGTAAATATAAAATTTTGAAACATGTGGTTAATTTAAAAATTGATTTGAAAATTAAAATGTTAGATAAAAAATAAATTTTCATTATGAATTTTAATTATTTATTGAAATACATATACAAAGTAGATTATATAAAATCAAAAGATAAAATGAGATTAAAAATATATTATGTATTATATAAGTTATTTAATTAGCTCTTTGCATTTTTGTAAATAGTTATTTTAGTTTTTTAAATTAAAAGTACATGAAACATAAATATTTAATTTATAATATTATAAACATAAAAGGTTATTTTTATCATATTATAACTAAAAATGATTACTATATGATTAATTAACTGTTGGGAGGCAGTTTGTCATAATTTGAGAGTTTGGGAGGGGGATTTATCAAAATTAAAAGTTCAAAACCTAAGTTTTCACAAGTGAAAAATTTAGAGATATGTGGAGGCATTACCCAAGCTTCTTTTATTTACTTATGAGAAATCAAGTTCCTATAATTACACAGATAAATCTAATTTAGCAGCAACACTAGAGTTGGAATACATTGACAAATTTTTTTATGATATTCACAAAGATTTTTGAATAAATTGAAATATAATTGTTACAAACATAAAACATTTTATTTAAAATAATTTTAAAATTATAGATTGATTGTGTTTTAAGTTTTATATATTTTAAATGTCATTTGATTTTTTATCAATGACTTTTTTATTTAAACTATTGCAAATACATTCAATTTTGAACACAGTAAATTTCCACGTTTCAAATATAACCTTTGAACAGATTATTTGTCTAATTCGTTCTATTATATTCTTTTCTCCTGAAAAATATTAAGGTTCTTTTTTTGGCTTGAAGAGATATTGTCGAATTTGTATCAGGTTATGTAATTTATTTTTGCCCCAATAACAATTGCGAAATCTATACTTTTTGCAGCAGATTAATTTTTCTCTTAATTTTGTATTGAAACGATAAGGATCTATGCATAAATATTTTTATGTCTGCATTCAATTTGAACAATTGTACATTGCCTTAGTCGAGGCATTGAGATCTTTGTAAAAAAAAAAAAAAAAATTTCTTCTCAAATAAAATTTTCACTCTCGATTATTAGTATTTTACAATACATCTCAATTCATAATTTGATTTAGATGATTAAACGATGAAAGTATCAAGTTACATATAAATTTTAGTTAATTTTTTGCATGATATTTGGGATACGTACGTCTGTATTATCTCAGAGAAATAATTTACAAATTAAAAATTATTTAAAAGAATGGTAAAGTATAAAATAAATAAATGCTTCGTAATAATGCAGTCCGCAGGTCGGGTTGCGTGCTGACCAATGGTGGACAAGATATATATAAATATCACCTTTTAGTGGAAAAATTATAAAGTGATTAATTTGTAATCGGGAGATATATCAATTTTTAGTAAAATGAATAATGGAAAATCTAACTACTAGGCAAATAAATGAAAAAAAAAGAAAACTTTTGGAAAAGAGGGCCTCGATTTTTTTTAGCTAAAAAAAGTACTCCAAATCTGTTATTCTTATAGAAGAAGAAAATGGTACTGTTATTTATTCTAAAAAAAATCTAAAAAAAAATTCTTCTTTTACTTATAGATTGATATCACATCAAATTTCATATAATTTCATTAATATTTGATAGTCCGTTAAAAACCGTTAATTTAAAACCGTTACAAACATTAGTGAAAGACTGTTAATTTTGATGGATGAAGTAATAAACATTAATGAAATTATATAAAATTTGACAGGATATCAATCTACAAGTAAAAGAACATATATATAAGATTTTATTTTTTATTTTGAAATAAATAGCATGACTCTCTTCTTCTACTTCTACTACTAGAATAACAACTGATTCTAATCCTTAAAAAAGGGCCTCACAAATTCTTAAGAAATTTGATACTGTAACCACTCTTTAGAAGAGAAATTTAAAGGAGAAAACAAATGCTCTTTTCATTATTTCCAGTTTTTTGTCCTGATTAGTCGACAATCTATAGTAGTACACTAGTACTTGTCTCAATATACTATCCTTCCTAGTAGCATTCCAGCCATAACTATAGCTCCAAACCATTTGTTTGATAGAAATCTGCAGAGGAAGTTGAACAAAAATTAACGCAGACATCAATATTGAATTTTCTGGGAAGTTTACTTGCAGTAGCATTAACTGAGATAGTTAATGTTTTGATAGCTTTGTACTATGTAAACTGTAATCAGTGGTACTTTCTTTACTGATAAGATTGGTTTCAAGATTTGAAGATATTAAATTTATAACATTCTAATTCTTTCTTTTATTTCCTTTGAAGGTTCAGGTAATCTGTTAATTGAATCTGAAACATTGGAGGATTCTAAATTGTGAAGACATATTCTAAATTAATCACTATAATTTGCATGGTTTGGTTCAACCTTTCTATAAATAATTGTGTATATCTACCATAATAGTTGTCTATGAATCATGAGCATGTAAAATTAGCTGATACTCAGGTACTTACTTCATACAACAATCAAATCCGTTTGACAAGTCAACTGTGTATATCTGCCATAATAGTTGTCCAAATGCAGGAATCATAAACAAGTAAAAGGGCCAACCTGACAAAAAGGGGGAAAAATAGAAGATCAGTTGAAATTAATATGACAGGAAGGATGAGAGAGAATTTCCAAGTGCATATAGTCTACTATTCAGATTAACTATGGATAATAACTAATAATACTAGAAAGAAATTTCAAGATGTGCATCTGTTGATTAATATATTTCTCAGAGGCAACGATATATCTTATAGCTTTCAATAGAGATATAACTGTCAATTAAATCTATAATTTTGAGATCAATCTCATGCTAGTTTGATGTGTATTGCAGTCATACCCATATTAGCATTGTAGCCAGCAAAACTCAAGCATCCAACGCATATGGCTGCGAAACCAAGGAGCCAATTCTTGGTTGAGTCACCCAAAAACAATGCCGTAGATTTAACTCCGGCTTGTGCATCATCATTTTTGTCCTATTTATTAATAACAAAAAGAAGAAATAGGCTTGAAAATAAAAACCGAATTCATTCTTTCAACTAACATCGACCACTATAATATTATAGAGGAATCAAGGTGGCTATAAAACATTACTTTTCAAGTGACTTTAGCAAATTTAGCTTGTGAATTATGATATCTAGACAGAAATGGATAAATCAATAATCGTACCTGGTGTGCATATATTGTGTCATATACCAGTGTCCAGCATATACCAGCTATGTGCACTGGGAGGAAAATATGGATATCATTCAAATTTCCTTTTACAGCTGCCCAGCCTAGTGTTGCACCCCAGTTGTGTACTAGACCAAGAAAAGCTTGGGGCTGTAGTATTTATAACAAATCAACCCATTAACAACAGAAGTAAATTGAAGTGATTGGATGTTTTCATGGAGTTAAAGAAAAATTGGAAGAAGTCAAGTAATTGCCAGCAATTAAGGGTAAATAAGCAGATTAGTCAAACCAGGTCAAAACATACCCAGTAAGTCACTCTCTTCATGAGAGGATAAGCAATCCACAATACTTGTTCCACTGCTGCGAGCATAATACTAAATTAAAACAAAAAAAAAAGTTCAAAATCAGTATTCATTTAGATCAATTAATTAATTACATATTGCAAACACCCCCCCCCCCCCCAAAAAAAAAAAAAAAAGAAAAAGGAAAAGGTAGATGAAAATAATTAACCAGGGTCCTAGAACTATTTGTCTTTTATTTTGGAGGCCTTTGATGTATTATCTAATAATACAAAAAGGGTTGATTCTTTGGAGCTCTTGACTGTGATTCATGAAGTTGTGAACATGTTGAAGTCGTTGTTGGCTGGCATTTAGACTGACTTGACTTTCTTTCCTTCCTATCAACTTACTCTCCACAGCATGACAGAAAGCATGCTATCTTGTGTGAGTTTCATGTCCCTTTCATATGCACTCATATACTAGGTATCAATTAATATACTTTCATATATCCCTTTCAGTAATTAAAACAAGGGAAAAAGGAACACACAGAGAGAATCTAAAAATCAAAGTAATCTCTGCGTCATACCTTAATTTGTTGAGTTTAAGAACAAGAGGTATAAGCAGTGCAATATTCAATGCCCAAAACAACCATCCCTGAAGCAGTGTGATATCACCAGCTGCCAGTGGTCTAGTCCTGCTACGCTCTACCTGAAATTAAGAGAGAATCATGTCTGAGAGTTAAAATCAAATCAATTGAAGCACAGTACCATGTTTACATGTCAGAGGCAAAAGTTATCTTAGAAAAGTGAACACCAAGAACATAACAATATATTGTTGGAAAATATATAGTACATCTCTAGAAACATAGTTGACCAGTAAATTTTGAAATGAATACTACGATGTCAGAAATTTTCCTGTTAACCATGTCAATAACAGCATGTATGCTGCTAATTTAGTGTGATTCTTTTACTCAAAGAGTCAAGACAATTTGTTTCCTTCTAATGATCTTCGCAAAATACAGCTTAAAACAGATTTAAGGATATATCAAACTTACTTTTCTGTCATACTCTATATCTAAAAGATCGTTTGATGCACAACAGGAGACAATTACTAAAACAGTTATCAAGAAAAATATTCCCAGCAACTTGAAATCAGGAAGCACTCCAGGTTTTGTTGCCAGCATAATTGACCTGCCAGTATATTAAGAGACGTCAATATATATTCCCATCAATTTGATAGTACCTATGAATTTTAGTAACAGAGATGTAGACATAACACCTTAAGAATAAGAAAAAATGACAGTAAACATGAAAACTAACATAACACAATTCTGTAGCATGTATACTTACCAGAAGATTGGACTGCCGTACAGCCAAATTCCAATGTCATCTTCTATGCGACCAAGCTTAAGATATGGTCTGATCATCTCTGGCATTTTTGTATCCACCCATGATACTCTCTCTCTGATCTTGCAGACAAATGATTTCTTGCTGAGTGATGCCGGTGACAAAGATAAACCTTCTGACTTGAGCACAGGAAGAAACCTCTGTTGGAGAGGTTGCACATGCGACCTATTAAGACTCAGTTTGTTCAGAAAATAGGCATGGCTAAAGTTACCACGTCGTCCTGCAAATGGAAGGGTCACTCTGGTGGTGCTTGAGAGTTCCATTATTTAGAAAATGTGAGAGCTATAGAGAGATAGAGAGCACTTGCTAGAGATGGACAGAGAACGTTGGTTTTTAGTTTGAGGTGCTAATTGACATATATAGATGATCAGGTTGTATCTTTTATTTCTCTATTCTTTATGGTTTTATAGATGCTGATCTGATTGTTTGAATTTTCTTTTCTTTTTCTTTCTTTCTTTTGAGGGAATACAGAGGTGCCGGGGGTTCTATGGTCAAAGAATTTTCTTTTACTGAAACGGGACATGTGGTGGTAAAGTCAAATTTTTCTGTGAAGATGTACCGAGGACATTGGTTAAAAAAACAAAGTTGGTAAGTGAGGGAATTGTATCCGCTATTTTATTGTGATTGAAATCAATTTAAATTTGAAAAATCTTAAATATAGAAAAATTATAGATATATATTTAAATTCATAAATTAATCGTATTCAAAATTTCATATAATTTAAATATTATTTGATGATTCATTAAAAACATTAAAATTTTATATAACTTGTAATGATAGGACTTTAAGTCTCTAATATGTCTTTAATTAATTATTAAATGACACTCAAATAATTAAATTTTATAAAATATAAAAAAATATTAATCTATATCAACATATCTTCAGAAATATTTTTGTATTTCTAAAAATTTTGGAGAATTTTTCAAATTTTTGGAGAAAATCTCATTCAAGACTTGTCAAAATAATAATTCCCCCGGTCCCCATTAGGGGTGTCAAACGGCTGAAACGGTGACGAAACAATACCGTTTCGTTAACTGTTTCGTTTAATAAACGAAACAGAAAACAATTTCGTTAACCGTTTCATTTAATAAACGAAACATAAAATCATTTCGTTAACCGTTTCGTTTATCACGAAATGGAACGAAACACAAAATTTCATGTATTTTACACTGAAATACTCTTAACGAAATGAAAAATACCGTTTCGTTAACCGCGTGAAATAGAAAAAAGTTTCGTTAACCGTTTAGTTTAATAAAACGAAACAAAAATTCGTTTCGTTAACCATTTCGTTATCACGAAACGAAACGAAACGCGGTCGAAACGGAATTCGTTGACAGCCTAGTCCCCATCCCTTTCTTTTTATCTTGACCGTTAGATATAAACTAATAGTCTGATACTCTGACCACTTTTTTCTATTTCCATGTTGTTTTGTGGCAGCGTTCTGCCCAGCTTGTTTCTTCTTCCCCAATTCCACTGTCGGAACTGAAAAATGAGAGAGAGGGGAAATGGATGGTAGTTTAGTTGGCTATCTATAATTTTACAGTCTCTGTAAAGATTAAAAAAAAAAAAAAAAAAAAAGAGAGACACCAAAAGAGCGAGAGTATGTATCAAAGCGTGAGTATATAAACAAAAAGCTTCAATCAAACTCATCCGTAGCCATGACAGTGTTCTCACCTCTTTTCGCTGAAATCACACTTACCCAAATATTTGAACCCGTCTATCGTGCTTCTTCGTTGAAAAGCTCTCAACTGATGATTCGATAATATCAGTTATGCAAGTTTCGGAGCAAAAACTGGAAAGAAGAATTCCAACGGAGATCTCCAGTTTGATTCCAATTCCCAGCTTACAATAAGTTTCAATATTGAATTAGGATAGAAAATTATCAGTCAGTTGATTTTGTTGAACACGTTGATTGAGTCTCTTTTCAGTTCCTCTTCTTGCTCCATTGTAAATAAGAAACCAAATGGAAACATTAGCTTCTGAAAATGGAGAATAACTACTCCATTACCAAATGTTACTCCTGTATGCAACCAACCAACCAAATGTTACTCCTGTAAGAGAATTTCCGCACAGGAATTTAATTGAATGATCAAAAAGTAAATAAACAGCGAAGTTCATTCCAGATTTGGGGGCACATGCTCTTTTTTTAGTCATCAAGAATAACACGTGATGACTTAGAAAGAAAGGAACTGTAACGTAGTAGTTTAGTTCTTTTGGAAATGTTTCGGCGATACATTTCCGATACCAAAATAAATAGCGACTCCTGTCTGCTTCATCTTTTGCTCCCGTATTTTAACTTTCAATCGGTGATCAACTCGAATACTAACTTCGAGTTGAAGTCTTCCTATATATATATATATATATATATATATATATATATATATATATATATATATAGGGGATCACTGGATTATTTTGACAATTTTAATAATAATTTTTTAAATAAATATAAAAATATAAAAATAAAAAATCTTATGAATATGTTTTTCTAATTAAGACTAATGGTGATTTAAATTTCATGTAATTTCATTACCGTTTAATATTTTATCAAGAATCATCAAAATTTTATACAATTTGAAACGATTATAATTTAACGGTATTTGATAGACTATCAAACTATAATAAAATTATATGAAATTTGAATCACCATCAATTTATAAGTAGAAGACATATCATAATTTTTTTTTCTATTTTTAAGGCTTTTTTTCATATTTATTTAAAAATTCATTATCAACATTGTCAAATGATCCCTTCCTCTCTCTATATAATTTTAAAAATAACTGCGGTATCTGTCGATCTCTTTCTTCTTCTCTCGATCTCTATTTCTCCTCTCTTGATCTCTCGATATCATTTTCTCTTATTCTGCAACTCTCAATCTCTCTTGATTTCTACATTTTTCGATCATTCTCTCATCTCTCCTTAGTGTTTTTCGATATCTATTTTATCTCCTGTATATGTGTCCCTCTCCTCTTGCGCTCTCCCTCCTCTCCCTCCTCTCCCCTCTTGAATCTCTTTTGAACTCTTTATTTTTTGACTTTCTATCTGATTTGGACGTTATTCAAGTTAATTAATCTAATATTCTAATTAGTGAGCTTGATATTCATGTTATTTAAGGTAAGCACTGTGAACTTGATATTCAAATTAACAAACTTATTATTTAAGTTAATGCACTTATTATTCAAGTTAATTCATGTAATATTTAAATTGATAAACTTGATATTAATATTAGTGAACTTATATCAGGTTAATTTATTTATTATTTAAGTTAATTCATTTGCTATTTGAGTTAATCCTCTTTAAATTAAATTAATGAACTTAATATTTAAATTAAATTAATGTACTGCACTCGATTTTGATATCAATTATCATATCTACTTGTACATCCGCTCCCTATTTTTTTATCTGATGGATAATTCACCTATCTACCGAAACAGATAATAAATCTAGTCCAGTATATTGAGCTTTTGAGTTGCGGATAGAGTACTTGGGTCAAACGATTTTTGTTTAATGCATGAAAATTTTAAATTAACTAGAAAGATGATAGAAACCTTTACGGGTTCATCTCCTTCGTCAATTTTATCTTAGAGGAATATTTCAGACATTTTAACATATGAGTGAAATAAACTGAGTAAATCTATTTGTTATGTGATTTATAATGTAATATAGATATTCTATCACTGTTTTCATTTTTAACATATTTCATTATTTTTAAATTTGTCAAATTATACAGAGAACACACAATTTATATATATTATTTATACTATATTATAAATATTAATTATAATATATATTATAAAGACCTGACAGAAGAATTCGTCCAATTTGTTTCACCCATATGTTAAATGCATGAAATATCCTTGAATGAATCACTTCTTCATTTAAAAAAACAAAATAGACGATTTAGTCCGTTCAAAATGATTTTCATATGAAAAATCTAATTGAAGATCAAATTTTATATATTTTATAGAATTTTTTTACTATTTATCTAGAAAAATAGTAAAAAAATTCTAAAAGAAATAGTCTTCAACTAGTTTTTTAATATGGGAATCATTTTAAGCAGTTCGGATCGTCCATTTTGATTTTGAAAATGAAAAAAATGATCCATAGCATAGAAATAATCCATGATATGCATAGCATCATAGCTATATATATATATATATATAGAGAGAGAGAGAGAGAGAGAGAGAAAGAGAGAGATAGACTATTGTGAATATATTTGCATTTCAGTCTATATGCAAACAGATCAAAAATTATATTTTAAAATCCCAAAAATTTTAATTTATGATTTTCTTAAATTCTTCATATGAAAACCTTATAGGATACAAAAATTTGGAGTATTTTGAGTTTTTTAAGTCACTCTTTTGAATTTTTAAAAAAACAACACAAATATTAAATATTTATTATTATTTTTAGAGGTGTTTTTTCAAAAATTCAAAATAGTGACTTAAATAACTCAAAATACTCTAAATTTTAGTATCCCGTAAGGTTTTCATATGAAGAATTTAATGAAAACCATAAATTAAAATTTTTAAAATTTTAAAATATAGTTTTTGATTCATTTGCATATAGATTTGAAATGTAAATATTTTCACAATAGTCTACCTATATATATATATATATATATATATATATATATATATATATATATATATATATATATATATATAGATTTAAACTATTGTGAAAATATTTGCATTTCGAGCTCAAGTGCATAAGGCTCAAATTTTATCGTAACATATCCGAAATTTAAAATTATCATTCTCATTAAATTCTTCATATCAAAATATTAGGGGATACAAAAATTTTAGGTATTTTGAGTTTTCTAAGTATTTGTTTTGAATTTTTAAAAATCAGCAACAACAAATTTAATATTTTATTATTGTTTTAGTGCTGATTTTTAAAAATCTAAAATAAATACTTAGAAAACTTAAAATACCTCAATTTTTTGTATCTCTCAATATTTTGATATGAAGAATTTAATGAGAATGATAATTTTAAATTTCGGACATATTACGATAAAATTTGAGCCTTATGCACTTGAGCTCGAAATGCAAATATTTTCACAATAATCTAACTCTCATATATATATATAATAAGGCTATGATGCTTCGCGAAACACAAAATCTCTCGTGCTTTGCGTTCGTATCTCGAACTTAAAAGTTTAAATGGCCGATCCAAACAATTAAACATCATCTTCATATTGAAATATCTTTGGAGATAAAATTTTATATTTTTATATCTTTTAGATTTTTAAATTTGAGATATAAATACGAAACATGTAAGAATGACTTGATTATTATTTCAAATCATTTGCAAATTTATAAATTTATACTTTATAAAATATCATACCCTCACTCTATATATATATTTCAAGCATGCCGAAGAACGACTTGATTATTAATTAATAGTATAAAATAGCTTTGTTTATATGGTACAAGACTTCTCTTTTTAATAAAATCTTTGTTATTGTTGTATCTATTATAATTCATGCGCTCAAGATGCTGAGATGTATCAACCACCTCTATTTCCTTTTTCTTTTTAGCACAAAAATAAAATGTGTTGTGGTTAATGCGTCGCGTCCGTTTATATATGGCAACCTGTTTTATTATTTAGTCTTTATTAAAAATTTCGGTCATGTAAGAATTAGTTTTTATCTAATAAAATTAATTAAATTGGAAAATAAATTATTAGAAAAATAACAGTTTGAAATGTACAAAATTGAATACTAAAACATCTTTGCAGATTCTTAATTTTCCGACAGAAACAGCGAAGAAAGAGATCTCAGATGATACCATTTTTCAATTAGTCATATTCGTCCCCTTATACTAGGTAACATTTTTAGTATTTTTTTTGTTACAATCAGAAAACATCCAACCTTGTTAGGACTTTGTTTTGCAATATATGCCAGCACACAAACAAAATAATTGTTTATTTGAAGTTCACTGAATCGAGAAGTGTCCAAGCAGGTGGAATTTTTATCAGGGAGTCAGTAATCGAATTCAATAATTTATCGGGTTTAAATTCATTTATTAATTAGATATTAAATAAAAATATTAAAATAATATTTTTTATATGCTAAAAATAATCATAGTGATAAAAAAAAGTTTTCTTCTATGAGGCTTCATATTTTAAATTTTTTGTATAATTCTTTAATTATTTACGATATTAAATATTTTTTTCTCAATAAAAAATAATCATATAATTCAGAGGATCAAAATTTGATCCAAGATGAGAGATCAAATTAACAAAAATTTAATCTAAAATACTATTTTATAAAATTCAGTATACAAAGCTATATCCGCCCGTGTTTAAGTGATTTTCGCCTTATACTTTCAAGTGATCATGGACTATCTGAATTTTACTGTCGCGCGGCCACTAAATTCCTGCTATTTGCATTTATTAAGATATTACAGAGACTAAACAAAGACAATGACAACAATCACCAACAACGTTGTGACGGTCCATTGCGTCCATTGAATTCTATATTGATTCCAAATTTCCAATTAATTTTTTCTATCCCAACTTTTTTTATTATTATAAGCGCTCTTTATATTAGATGTCCGACCCGATACCTAGTTTATTTAAGATGTTGATATTTTCTTACAACGTTTGCTAAGGTCTGTACATGTGACCTTACTGATAGTATGATCATCTGTACTGGACACCACATTTTTTTTAATCCCAATTTCAAAATAAGCAATTTTAATATCTTATAATTTAGATGTTAGATAATTATATTTTTTATTTCTAAACTTATGTGCTCGTCACGTTATCTAAATATATGTATTGAAATCCAACAATAGATTAAACATCTTTAGATTCAGTTCTAGATATAAACAGAAAAGTTAGGAACAAAATTAACTATTGGAAATAGGTAAGAACGTGAAATCTCATTTTTGTGCATTCGTACACCAACTCTAAATATATATTCTCATAGTTCTTATTTCTTAAACACAGTAATGTTCAAACTATATTATTTTTCTTTACTATTTTTTAAATACAAATATGAATACAGATACAAATGAGATACAAATTAATGAGATATAAATTAATATGAATATGGAGCAGATTAATGCGGATATACAAAAATAGGAATATACAATAAATTTGGATAAATAAGAGTTGATAATTTACATAAAATAAAAAAAATTGAAAATCACTTACAATATTTTCATAAGCAGCCGTAAGTTTAAACCATGGAGGTCCTTGATGACTTAACTAAAAAATATATTTAATCAACTTAAATTTTTTTATTTCCCAATAATTTTTTTATAGGCTTTGTAGTTATTTATTTTATTTTTTTAGGATGACTCTAAAAATAATAAAATAATAAATATCTATAAATTAAAAATAGGTTATATATCTATTGAAATTGTCGAAATATAAATTACTAAAATTTTACTTTCTCAGGTCCGAAATATCAATTTAAACTACTCAATGAATTCTACATATCAAAATCTTCAAGAAAACCGAATATTATTTTTTTTTGAAGATTTTTAATTTATTTTTCAGATTTTTGAAAAATGAGCAGAAAATAAAAACAAAATAAAATATTTGTATGTAGAAGGGTCTTTTTCAAGAAATTAAATCTTACTACATGTCATATTACTTTTATACTGATATTATTACAGGAGTTAAGAATAAAATAAGTTAAATTAAAAATTATGATATATATGGCGGTTGGGTCGGTTTTTAATAATATTTTTCAAAGAATATGCATTCAAATTTTAACTGTCAGATTATTCAAAAGATGGGGTGAAGCCCCCGTTCTTGAATTCTAAATTTGTATCTTTTTGGAATCGGTTGGGTCGGATACGTCATGTCGGATTAGGATAGACTGGACTCAATGCTTTATAGTTTATATAGAGGAAAAAAAAAACAATTAATAGGCGCCCGATAGTATTTGCAGATGTTCGTTTTTTCTACGATGACTGTCAGATTATTCAAAAGATGGGGTGAAGCCCCCCGTTCTTGAATTCTAGATTTGTATCTGAATTAAACGAGCTACTGCCTGGTGGCAGCACTAGACCAATTTGCATTTTGGACTTAGTTACGCTCTTATATATATATGCGGCGTCATACATTTTTCTTAGCATGACAAGATCTCTTATATATTCTTATTAATTGACAATTCTTCCGCATCTTGCCAGCGATTTTTATATTTAATTATTTAAATAATTCTAATTTTAATAATAAAAGTGATTAAATTAAAATTTAAAAATACGAATGACAGCGCACCAATTGTAGTGGTGCTTTGCAAACGCGACGGTTTCGGCAAAAACAACACTTCTAATGGCATTTTTTTTGAATTTAGAAGATCATTGCCTTTGTGATTTTGAAAATTAAAATTTGCATCCACTGGGAGAACGCCACTCCCTGTGGCGCGATTAGGGCTGCACAAAAAAGCTCGGGCTCGTGGCTCAGCTAATCTGGCTCGAGCTAAAATGACTCGAGCTAATTTGGCTCGAGCTAATCTGGCTCGGTAGTTAAATGAGCTGAGTTTGAGTTGGGGCCGGCTCGACTCGTGGCTCGATTCAGCTCGAATAAAAAATAGTTTATATATTTTTTTGCTGAACTCTAATCCGATAACTCCTCTCTCATTATCTCTCACCATCTCACCATGTCAGCGGCTTAAGGACGTCTCTTACTCACTCATAATTAGATTTATATATCTGACTCGATAGTTTTTTGTTGGTTCATCCATTCAAATTAATGCAGCGAAGATGTCATTGAAAATATAGTTTGTTGATATACCAATTTTGTATCAATTCTCATACCAATCTTCTAGTTGTACCAACCTTATAGTTTGTAGATGTCTAAATGTCAAATTGAGTCAACGCACATGCTTTGACTCGTGAGCCAGCTCGTGAGCTAGCTCGAATAGTAACGAGCCGAGTTTGAGCTAGGTTAATTTTCATGAGTGAGCTTGAGCTAAGCCCAGCTCGACTCGACTCGACTCGTTTGCAGCCCTAGCGCTGATTTTTTTTTAGAAATTTAACTAAAAAATATTTATAAATATAGATGGTGCGCTGTCATTCATATTTTTAAATTTTGATATAATCTTCTTATTATTAAAATTAGGATTGTTTAAATAATTAAATTCAAAAATCGCTGGCATCTTGCTCTCTTCCCCTGACGTATTGTTTTTTCTTTGATGATTTTAACTTCTCAATTTAACTTCTCAATGACCACTCACATTATACAGAAAGAATTGTGCACTTCAATGTAAATATAAATCAACAAAACAACACAATCTTGGGTAAATATAATCAACAACATTCCATACAAAAATTATAAGCATATACTTTATTACTTTGCAAAATAGACGATCCACAACCACATATTGGAATCTCGTGGATACCAAATTTTATTATTTTAAATTTTAATTTTTTTATTATAATTTTTGACCATATTTTAAGATCTTAACAATAGTTAAAAAAATTAAAAATAATAAAATTGAATTTTCCAAATTATTTGATAAAAGTTGGTATTCCATAAAATTCAGCTAAATGCAAATATTTTTATATAAAATGAATTCACCATGAGCTTAATTAACTGAAAAATATAACTAATCATCTCCAAGCTTCTATTTATGTTGTTCAACAAATGCATACTAGTATTTTTTTTTTGTATTACTTTTAGGTCCATCTTTCAAAAATAGTTACAAATACTAATAAAATTCTAAAATTCAAAAGTTGATATTCCATAAATAGTCCAAACTAGTCACAAATAGGAAGTTGGGGGGAGAAAAAGATAATATGAGATATTTACTTCTTTCGGAGAAAGGAATAAAAAATCAAAATAAGCAGGAGGTATAAATTTCGTAATTTGACTCTTTTGTGGAGAAACATAGGAAAAAAAAAAAAGAAAAGGAGGAGTTATAACTTGTCCTCTAGTCCTTTCAGTTTGAAGATTAATTTTATTCTTCTTTTTTTTTTTTTTTGGAAAAATTTAGAAATCCAAAAGAAAAACTGAATGGATAATTAACTTCTTGTCTTTTTTCATTCAACAAGCATTCTAGAAAAGTAGCAGAAGAGTCTGCGTCTTACTTACCGACATAGTTACTCAATTGCTTCCAGCTGAAACTTCTAAAGAGCTTGGTGAAATTTATGGATAAAAAACAAAAACAAGAGGAGAGCTTAAAATTATAGATTTATAATTTTTATTGTAATATTTAATTTCAACCGCACAAATAATTAAAGGATATTTTGCTTAATAATATTTTTTTAAATTGTTGGACTCTCTGCCTCATTTAATATAATAAGATATTAATATTTTAATATAAATATTATGTTTTTATATATAATTGAGATACATGCAGAGATGCACATCCTGCCACAATAAAACCGGCTAATCGCAGAAGGCATAGATGAACTACGTACAATGAACCCATCTTGATATTTTTCAAAGGCAAACTAACTCTTACCCAAGTTGAGATAATCGTAAGTTCGAAACCACATACAACCGAAAATCAAACAATCACCAACACCATCCGACCCGATTGGGATTGTCTGAAACCCGATCCGACCCAAACATGAGATGATCCGATTAATCTGACCGAACGCAACGCATTGTTGCATCTTGCATGGGGTCATAGGCAACTTTCCACAGAACTCGATCTGGCTTAACGTTGCGCAGCCCATATTTCAATATTTCATTCCAGTTCATTTTCTTTTCAGAATTAGAAATTAATTTCTCATTTCTCTATTCCACCTGAAATTGTAAATGAGATAAGTTCGAGTGAGTTGGACAGTTTAGACTCAGCTCATGAAAATACGAATCGAGCTGAGCTGAGCTCATAAAACGTTTCGATCTAAACAGTCTAATTCAGACTCAGCTCGTTACTATTGAGTTGACTCACGAGCCAATACATGTATGTTGACTCAGTTTGACATTTAGATTTGGTACATTTATAAATTACAATGTTGATACGTTTATAAGAATGATATAAAAGTTATATAAAATTAATATATCAATAAATTATATTTTCAATGATATCGTTGCTGTACTAATTTAAATGTGTGGACTGACAAAAAACTATTAAGTTAGATATACGAGTTGAGTCACGAGCGAGTAAGAGATGAGCTAAACCGTTGACATGATGAGAGAGAATGAAAGAAGGGTTATCAAATTAGAGTTCAATGAAAGAAAAATATATCAACTATTATTATTCGAATCGAATCGAGCTATTAGTCGAGCCAACCACAACTGAAACTTAGTTCATTTAATTACCGAGCCAAATTAACTCGAACCAAATTAGCTTAAACCAAATTAGCTTGAATCCGAACCAATTCCGAGCTAAACTACGAGCCCGAACTTTTTTATGCGGCACTAATTCCGCTCCACACATTATGTTAAATTCGTTCAATCTATGTCGTTTTTCCATTATGGTTTCCTGACCTAAATATTTTCTTATCATATAGTAATTATGGGTGTCAGCGTGGAAATAATGCCTTGATTTATATTTCAATTAATTAACACTTTTGTTCTTTATTTTTTCATCGTGCAGTTATTTATTCTACTAGAAAGAATTCGGTCCGTTGTGCGAAATTTTTATATGTTTTAATCATAAATAAATAATATATTTTGATTTATAAAATATAATATTTTTTATTTTTTAATTAAAGTTATACAATGATAGTTTTTTTAAAACTTAAAAATAATTGATAGTTAATTTATTTGATGAATAAGTTCTTTTTTCTAAATCTATTAATATATGAAAATTTTATATTTTTTACTATTTTTTTAGATGGTTGGAAATCATTTAATTTAATTATTAGGAGTCAACCAAAAAAGTGATTTTCTAGCTATCCCAAAAAAAAGTTAAAGTTTTTAAAAAAATAAAAATTTATTCTATTTATATAAAAATTATTTTGAATGGTTCAGATCGACTATTTATATATACTTTGCGAATGATACTTGTGCTATGCATAGCACTATAGTCTAACTCTCTCTTTCCCTCTCTCTCTATATAAATATATTTGAAATATGGTTTCCAATAATATGATATATATATTACTTTTTATATATCTATTTTGAAATTTGAACACAATCTATTCCGTAGAGAAGTGAGACTTGATACCATCTGTATTGAACGAAATAATAAAAAAAATGTTATCTATGATCGAAGTAATTTTAGACAGTTTATTTTTACATATGAGTTGGTTAATAAAATATTCTTTTAGTTAAAATCATTATTATTAATTAATAAATTAGCATAACTCATTCTAAGTCACCTCAGAGTATTTGCCTAAAAAATTCTCGTTGCCTGTGGAATACGGATTTAGTTATATTAATTAATTATTTCTTATAGTGCAACGATAAATCATACGTACGTGGAATTATTAATGCAACGTATACATTAATTTGTAGTTTTTACGCCGGAAGCTAGCTTGTGCTGGTTGAGACCGTTCAAGAGATCTAGACCGTGCAATTAAATGCTTGATCAGACTGCTTCTAATAATGATATAGGTTAATATGCATATATGAAGTCACAACTTTTTCAAGTGTTAACTGTTAAGCGATATGCATACCAACCATAATTCATGATTTACTAACTAGAATATGACTTATATATGTATACGGTATGAATAGCAGAAAATGGAACATAAAGCACCATGCTAGCTCTACATAGCATAAAATAACATCACATGTATACACATTATTGCACCACAACAAAACAGCATGATATATTATTTCATAACATATATAACATCATGTAACCTAGCATAAATTTAACATAAGTCATATAACATATTGCAAAGCAAAACATCGAGCTAGAAATCCATGCTGAAAGTTAAAGCTACAATGATAACTCATCTAGCTGAAAAATATTAATCGATACTGATAATTAATCCATGCTCGAAATCAAGCACGCATGCCATAAGGTATTGATCAATTTGGGATAGGAAGAGCACGGAGAACAGCTGATTCGATGGTAAGGCCGGGGCCAAATGCCAAGGCCACTCCAAATTCTGCTCCTTCGCCGGTTGTGGCCTTCCCTTCATTCTTCGAGCGTCTCCTCATTTCATCCATGACAAAGAAAACACTGCCACTCGCTGTGTTTCCGTACTGAGCTAACACGTACTTGGATACAAGCATCTTGTCCTTCTCTAAATTGAGCTCAGTCTCAATTCTCTCTAGAATTTTCTGTCCGCCGGGGTGCACAACCCAGAAGAGAGAATTAGAGTCAGTAATCCCCAGAGGTCCGAGAGCCTCAGAGACACACTTGCTGATGTGTTTGCTGATATACAATGGCACAGAAGAGTTCAAATTCAAGTAAAAGCCTGCCTCACCGACACGGGCATTAAGAGCATCGAACGTCCCTGGGATGAAGGCTTGATTTGCTGTGATAATCTCATAAATAGGTCGCTCAATGGACATGTCCGGATGGGAGCCAACGACAGCGGCTCCAGCACCATCACCAAACAAAGCCTGAGAAACGAGAGTATCCGGGGATGCATCGGATGGACCACGAAAGAGGCTGAGAGTGATCTCTGAGCAGACAGCAAGGACACGAGCACCAGGGGTTATTCTCAGCCAGATCTTTTGCCAGGCGAAGAACGGTGCAGCCAGCGTAGCAACCGCTGTGATAAAGCATGTAGCGCTTCACAGTGGGTTTAAGTCCCAAGAGGTTAACAAGCTGGTAGTCTGGACCCGGCAAATCAACACAGCCAGTGGCAGTGTGGAAGATGAGGTGGGTAATCCTTGACCTTGGTTGGCCCCATTCTGTCAAGGCCTGGTCGGCAGCAAGCTTGCCTAGCTCAGTCACTCCGGGAGCAAGAAGATCATTCCGGCTGTCCAACGATTGCTCCTTGTGGGATGCTAGGCTGGGATGATCCCTCAGCATCTCATCTGTCAGGTAAAAGTGACGCTTTTCGATCTTTGTTCTTGTACCTGCATGCATGCGGGGTCACAAATTCATATATCATGCAAAATTAAGAAATATATTGATGAATCTTTAGAGATGACAATGACATCTCTTGATGAAGAAAGGTACGTATAATTACATATTCTGGTAAGCTTCTCCTTGAATTCGGTGTGATGCTCGCACTTGGTAACGCGAAAATACCAGTCAGGGTAATCTGACTGATAGATGATATTTTCGGGAACAGCCGTGCCAATTGCAAGAACCGTTGCCATGCTTTTTGTAGACTTGTGCTGGCCGTGTGCCTGTGCAATGTCTATAATCTCTGTAATTTCTTTTGATTGTTTAGTGTGTTACCAGAGTAGTGTAACCAATGAACTATTTATAGAGTATATTTTCTCATGTGTGGGCCCCGCCAATTATATTAAAATCATATTTAAACAATAAGGTAAGGTAGCTACCATGGCAAGTTCCTATATTATTAATTCCTAGCATATATAGGGTTGAATCTTCCAATCTGAATGTTCTCCGTTAAATTGGAATCGACAAATCGGTCAAAATGGGCTAAATCGTATTGGAAATTAGATTGCTTATAAAAGTTCTTTTCTTTTGCAGTTCAATAATAATGAAAAAAACTTATCTGCCTAATACCCGGGGATCACACATTATCACAGAAAATAGCTTACACAACAGTACTAATTTACTAATGGTTTTTCAAAAATTCCATTGTTGAAAGGAAAAATTGAGTTTACGGATCCTAGGCAACGATCTTTAACAACGTCCATTAATTAAATAGTATTATTAAAATTGAGGACGGACAACCAAAAAGATGGATTATAACTTTAGCGATCACTAAAAAAAAAACTTTCCTAACGGTTCTAAAATATATTTAATAACGGTTATTGACCCATTAGCAATGCAGGGGTTAGGAACACTTTAAAAAACTATTAGCAAAGATGCTCTGAATATTTTTCACAATCTGACATTTTTATTGTAATGTTTTATTCGTCCAAATCATTATAGAATAGTTCAAACTTATTTTCTAAAATGTGACCGCCTAATTTTATTAATTGTTTTTATTGTAAACGGTTAGTAAATCACAGTTATGTTGTAGTTAACGTTTCTAAGTCAAAACTATTGCTAAACATCACTTAGCAACCGTTTCTAATCAAAAATGTTGCTAAATGAGTATTTAACAATAGTTTTGATAAGGAACCATTGGTAAAGTGATGTTTAGCAACAATTTTAACTGTGCTAAAGAGATTAAGGAGATTAATGACTTTAAAAATCTAAAATCATAAATGGTCTAATGGCTCAAGTGGTAACTAACTATGATAGCCTAAAAAAAGTTATGGATTCATGCCCTTATAGAAACAAATAAAATTTATGACCTAGACTATCATCTTTCTTTCAAAAAAAAAATAATCTGAAATCATAAATCCGTAACATTCTTAATGGGTATGTTTGGATGGGCCAAGAATAGCAGAATAGTTGCTGTTCTCGGAATATGAATAACAGTTATGTATCCAAACACAAATTTGTTGTTCCGGAATAGTGAGAATAACTGTTATTTCGTTATTCTATGGTGAGGATCAAATAGCTGTTGTTCTTCAACTCTCCATTATTATTCTCAACAAACAATACAAACAATATTTCTACCATCCGAAATAGCATCACATTTTTATTATCCTCGCGTTAACCGAAAAATCACTATTTTTTCACTATCCTCATTATCCTCATTTGCTATTCTCAATTCCTCTATTCTTACGCTATTCTTTGCACGATCCAAACACACCCAATGAGATTAAAGAGCTTAAATAGCTTAAAGAGATAAGAGCGTAAAAAGATCAACAATTCAGTCCCAAATTGATTTTATGATTTCTTTGAACCAGGCTGTGGCTTTAATGAATAAGATGATGACAAAATGTCTTATGAAACCCTGCGACTAACGGATCGGATATGTATTTTCAATTATTTAAAAATTTAAATTTATGTAATTACTTAAACGTATTATATTAGTTTTTAAATTTTATTTGCTTTTGTTGCAGAAACTGAGACAGTAAGGAAAACTTTGATTGCCAAGATTAAGGAGATAGAGCAAACGACTAATCACATGGCCGGGACTAGTGGGGTTGGGAAGGATGGAGCTGCATGATTTTTTTTTAATTTTTTTTTATTTTGTAATAATTGTCATGAGAATAATTTGCTTATATATTGTGATAATTTGTGTTTATTTATGAGAATTATTATATTTATTTTGTTATTATTAAACATGCATATATGACAGTATGAGTGTCAGATCGTTTCCACTCTACTACTCATCGTGGAAGTACAAATTATATATTCCATACAAATATGTAGATACGGACAGCCCATTTTCCTAATTTGTAATTGTTAAAAATTATCAGAATTGTGTAACACGAGAATATCAGAATGAACTTCTGTTATATTATTTTCTGTGTTATATCCGATATATATATAGTTTTTCTATCTAATGGTTTATTGTACAGACACAACAACGGCTCTTTATTATTGGGCCTATGATATAAACTTTGAGGCTCAATTTCTAATCTATTTATTTAACACTCCCCATCAAATTTGAGTTGTAAATGTCTATTAATCCCGATTTGTTTGTCAATTTATTGAATGGCTTCAGCTCTAATCCTTTCGTAAAGATGTCGGCTAATTGATCTTCAATTCGTACGAATGAAGTCTCAATCTCCTTAGCTTGTATCTTTTTCGCACAAAATGACAATCAACCTCTCAATATATTTTTTCTCTCATGAAATACGAGATTTGAGACAATATGTCTTGCCACTTGGTTATCACAAAATATTTTTATCGGTGTAATGCTTGTAATGTTCATGTAAACTAGAAGTTGTTTGATCTAAGTGAGCTCACTATTGGTTGATGTCATGGCTCAGTATTTCACTTTTGCACTTGACCGAGCCACGCCATTTTATTTTTTACTTTGTCATGTGACTAAATTTCTACCTACAAACATGTAAAAGCCGATTGTTGACTTTCTATCAAAGGTTCCGGCCTAGTCTATATCGGAATAGCCACACAAATCATTAAAATTATTATTTTTCATCAATATTTCTTTATTAGGTGTTCCTTTTAAATACCATAAGATTTTAATAACGACCTCTAAATGTGATATCCTTAGGGCATATGCATGAATTTACTAACTTGGCTAACAAAGTATAATATGTCAGGTCTAGTAACCGTTAGATAAATTAGTTTGCCCATATGTTTTTAAAATTAATTTATGTCACTTAAAGCATCACCATCTTCACAATTTAGTTTGTATCTACTATCAATTGGTGTAGATGCCAGTTTACACCCCATTTTCTTGTTTTCTTTTAATAAATCCAAGATGTATTTTCTTTGTGAGAGGAATAAGTCTTTCTTAGAAAATACAACCTCAATTTCTAAGAAATATTTCAAGTAACCTCAATCCTTGATATTAAATTTATCCCACAATTGGTGCTTGATTAATCTAATTTCTTGTTCATCACTTTCAGTAATAATTAGGTCATCCACATATACTAAGACAATAGTTATGATTTTTCATTATTTTTGATAATAGAGAATGATCGGCACTACTAACTTTAAAATTATAAGTAACCAAATAATTAGAAAGCTTATAATACCACGCTCTTAGAGATTGTTTTAGTCAATATATCGATTTTTCTAGCCTATACACAACGTTTGGACTCCCTTCTTGTTTGTCATCGGGTGATAAATTCATATATACCTCTTCTTCAAACGTGTCCTGAAGAAAGATATTTTTTACATCCATCTGATATAAATTTCATTTATGATTTACCACAATTGAGAAGACTATTCTTATGATGTTCATTTTTATCACAGGTGCAAAGATTTCATAATAATCTAGTCCATATATTTGTGTATACCTTTTGACTAATAATCATGCTTTGTATCTATATACGGTGCCATCGCTATTATATTTTATAAATCCACTTACATCCCATGAGTTTTTTATCCTTAGGTAATTAAATCCAAATTATTTTTTTCAAGAGCATTTTATTCTTCCTTCATGGCTTTTAGCCAAGTTGGATTTATTATGACTTCATGGTAGCCATTTGACTCTTGTTCTTTTGAATTAAAATCAAATATGCTCTATGTTGATTCAAAATATTTTCATAAAAAATAAAATTTCAATAGAATACTTTACCAAATGAGTGACATAATCTCTAAGCCTTGTAGAAAGTTGTAGAGTCCCCGTTGACCCTCTTACCTCCGTTTGATGTTCACCTTCCTCGCTTTGAGCTTGATCATTACTTTCTAAAAAATCATCTCTAAGTTTCCTACATTCTCAATATTTTTTATAGCTTCTAAATTTAAGGGTTGAGATAATATTATACTATTAAGATCATTGATATAGGAATCTTGATTCGTTTCTTTTAAAAAAAAATTTATTCTCAAAAAAGCTAACATCTCTTAAAATAAAAACTCTTTTGTTTATGGGGTCATAACATTTGTATCCTTTAGAAATTGAAGAATATCTTAAAATAATAATTTTAGTTGAAATAAAATTTAATTTATATTTTCTTTTAATTTTAACAAATGCTACACAAGTAAATATTCTTAAGTGTTCTATATTAATGTTTCATTGATATAAAATTTTTAGTGGACTTTTATTGTTTAATTTGACACTTGAAATAAAATTGCTCGGGTGACTTTTAGGATATCTATTTTTTTCGATACTCCATTTTGTTCGATGTATTATTCCTTTTTATTTAAATAATTGATTAAATTTATTATTTTTAAATTTCCTTTTTAATGTATCATTTAATAAATGTTTGGATTGTGATATTTGTAAGTTATCTAAATTAACTAAAGCTCCATTTCCATTATCCTTGAGTAAGAGTAGTGCATCATTTGAATTATTTCATTCCGATGCATGAGGACCAACCTTAATCACCTCTTATAATGAATTTAAATATTTTATTATCTTTATAGATAATTTTCTACTTAGTTATTTTTACTTAAAACCAAAAATGACATATTTGATTACTTTTAAGAATTTCTCAATTGAGTTGAAAACTAATTTAATACAAAAAATAAAATATTTAGATCGGATAACATAATATTTAAAATTTTGCATAATGAATGTCCTAATTTCTTGTGTCATAGCTCAAAATCATTTGTTTTTGCCAATGCGCATAAATTCAATTTTTGAGGTTTTAAAATATATAGTTCATTTTGTTGATATCCTTCACCATTCTTCTTCCCGGTTACCCGATCCTAAAATATCACATTTTTTGAAGAAAATATTACGTTACGATTAAATTTTTGTGTTAATTTTTTTAATTAAAATTAGATTTGGAGAAAAGGATTTTACATATAAAATATTCTTAATTTCATTTGAAAATATTTTATAACTTCCTATGCCATTGATTTGAACCTTTGTACCATTTGCAACTAGCACATGCTTGGTATTTTTGGTAAGGTCTAAATTGGTCAAAAAATCACGATTATAAAATATATGATTGATTGCACCACTATTCAATCTAATTTGATCATTTAATTTAAATTTATAGCGTTTAAAGATATACCACATCCATTTTGTTGCTTAGTATATGATGAAGCGAATTGCACAAACATTTACTACATAGGATCCGATCTAGACTCGCTTGACCCGCTGGCTTGACTTGTCTCGACCCTGACCAGCTTGTATCCATGACCCGCATAAAAAATATGAGAGGAGGCACACGCGTTGGGGCTAGTGATTTGAAAACGGTCCGGTCCAAACCCGGACGGTCCCACGGCCCCATATTTGATCGGCCCACTCATTCCCCCCGCATGTCCATCTATACGACCGATCCTAAAGCGTCCAAATTCGAAAAAAAACCGAACCCGTCCCACCGTTGGCCCCGGGGCCGGACCCCACGGACGGGACGGACTTTGGGCCCGGCCGATTTTTTATTTTTTATTTTTTTATGAATTGGGAAAAAATAATAATTTATCATATTTTTTTAATAATAATTTTTAACTAATTCGAATTATTATTTTTAATTGTTTAAAATCTATCCACCGTTGGGCCGGGGCTTTCGAACATCTTCACGGGTTTAGATATTAAAACTCTAGTTGGGGCTTTCTAACATCTTCTAGGTTTAGATATTAAATCCCCCTTGTTTCTCCTCTTCGCTCATCAGATGAGAAGCACTGGTGCTTTCTCTCCCCTTTCGATCGCCTTCTTCCTTTTCGGTCCAACTTGTCGGCCGAAGATGTGGGTGTAAGAATCAACAATTCTTCTCTGTGTGGCCCGACATCTTACAATGTGTGCATTTCTCCTCTCCCGTTGCTTTTCTTTTTCTTTGAATCTAGGGTTTGAGAATTTTTTGAATGGGGCTTCGAATTTTTGATCGATAAGGCCTACGCCTCATGTTCCTCACTGGCTTTGGCTTGTGGACCGACCATGCCTCGCCGCCTTACTTCTTCCCTTTTAATCATACTCGCCACAATTTTAAAAGAAGGGAGATCGGCTGAGAGGAGAATGCAAGACTTGATA
This sequence comes from Schoenoplectus tabernaemontani, assembly GCA_037127355.1. Classification (NCBI taxonomy): domain Eukaryota; kingdom Viridiplantae; phylum Streptophyta; class Magnoliopsida; order Poales; family Cyperaceae; genus Schoenoplectus; species Schoenoplectus tabernaemontani. The sequence goes on from CM073749.1 coordinate 16,596,830, forward strand.
CTTCCATAGCTAGAGTCAAGTCCCGAGAGATACAGATAAATTTCATCTCATTCTGCTCACTTTTGGATTTCTTTGAGATTAGTGGTCGGTTGAAGGTACATCTTGAGCTCTTCAATCTTTCTCATGAGCTCTGCCAGTATTCACTATCTGTGTGATTTTCTTATTTGATTTGCTGTAATTCTTGTTTGAGATTGTATATATGGGTGAAATTCTAATTTTGATCGTATATTTCTTGGAGATACTCCCATACTTTTTTTGTTGTTTCTTGATACGTGCACATCTCAGCTATGTGTGACTCCATGGATGTTATAACCCATGAGATCACCTCTTGATCTTGCATTTTCAATCCTCTTGGGCATTGATTTTTTCTGCTGTTGGTACGAGTGATAATGCGGGCTTCATGACTGTCCTAATCATGAGCCTCAATTTTCCTTAGCCTTTTAGTGAGATTTTGACCGCTCAAACCCATGACATATTGTTGAGTTCACTCAGCATGATGTTTGTAAACTTTGTAGATATTTCTAGTTGAGGTGCCATGATTGATTTTTGATTTGTTTAAGTACTTATAGAACATATACTATTTTTTCTGAGTTGAATTTTTTGCTAGTATTTTTGTGCTGATTTGCTGGTATGAATGGGATACTGATGAGAATAGATTCTGGTACTTGATTTTTTCTGGTATTTTCTGGTTTACGGATTGTGGTTGATGAGAACTGTTAAGAAAGGATGAGAGCAGTTAAATACTTGATGAGAACATATATTGATACTTGATGCCTTTGCGTGTATGAGATATTATGAGTCTGATATGAGATTTTATGAGACTGATATGGATATTAAATCTAGTACAAGATAGCTCAGTTGGAATGTTGTCCTATGTCGGTATTGGTATGAACGATACTGGTGCTAGTACAGGGTTCTTCAAATAAGATGTTGTCCTGTACCGGTACTGATATCGATATGTTCGGGGTAGATGATGAGAAATTATGAGAATTGTGTAACATAAACCTGTTATATTATTTTCGGTGTTACATCTGATACCTATATATATTTTTCTATCTAACAGTTAATTATTGTACCGTTACAGATACAGTAACAGTTCTTTATTATTGACTATGATATAAACTTTGAGGCCCAAAATATTAGAATGAGTTTTTGTTATCTTTTCTGTGCATTATTTTACGGTAATCTCGACCGTCTACATGGCAAATTTCGTCCGATATTTATATATTTTTATTTTCACTATCTAACAGATCTTGAATTTAATAATGGTTTTTAAACCCCTTTAACAATGGTTCTTCAACCATTATTAAAGGGGTGTTAGAAAAAGTATAAACAACCGTTGTTAAAAATAAAAATCATTGTTAAAGGGTACCTTAGCAACAGTTATTTATTAAAAAAAAAATAAAAAAAATCATTTAGCAACGGTTTTTAACTAATAATCGTTGGTAATGGACCCTTTAGCAATAGTTATTAGTTAAAAATCGTTGTTAAATGTCTTCCAAAAATGGTTATTAAATATGGAGTCATATTGATTAGATAAGAAATAATATTAATATATGTTATTCATTCAATAATTCATATGAAAGAAATATAATTATTCATTAAATGAAAAAATATTTACTCAAAAAATACATATATCATACTCATATAATAATATAAAAACCTATATAATTTTTAAGAAAAAACAGAAAAAAAACTTCAAATATATTTTTGAGCTTGAAGATGAGTTTTTTTCCCCTTAAAAATGGTTGTTACCTGTAGATCTCATCATTAGCTTTTCGTGGCCGCATAGAACGCCTCAATCGGAGTTTCTTATTAAAAGTTATGATCGTTTGAAGTTGAGATGGTCGAATTTCGAATTTTATTTCTTCTGTCTTTTTTCTTTCTTTCTTCTTTCTCTCTCTCTCTGTCTCTGTCTCATCTCACTTTTACCTATGAAAACAGATGAAAAATAGTTGGTAATCCATTAGATTTTAATTTTTTATTTTTTATTTTTGGAACATTGAATTGAAATTAATGAACGGTGAGATAGACAATCTGTGAGAGTAAATGTTATTGGTTGGAGCAAAAAAGTAAATGTCAAACACAAAAAAAGAACAGAATTGTTGTTAAACACATCAACTAACAACGGTTCTAAGTACAGAATCGTTGTTAAAGGTAGTGTTTAACAACGGTTCTTTCAAAGAACCATTGCTAAATGGTTCTGATGTCTTTTTGCGTCCTGAGAGTTTATTTTAACAATATTTTTTTATTATAAATTAATTTTAAAGAAGTTCTTAATATTATAATGATGTTACTGAGCTATTTAGCAACAAATTTAATATATAATTATTGTTAAATGAGTATTGTGTTCATTCCTGTTGTAGTGTTTTCAAACAAAATTCGCTCAAGCGAGCAAATCGAAGGTAAATTGTCTCGCCTCCCATCGATTCTGATTCAACTCAGTAATATCGGCCAATTTTCTAAACCATGTTTCTTACTTTATAGTATTATTTTCCGTGTTAATTAATTAACACTAGAAAAGCAGACCGGAAATATGTGACCACATGCATGCAACCGTTCATTAATAACCGAGTATGACAACAGTCAGGTTTATATGCAACTGAGTAAAAATTTTCTTTACTTCTCACCGAATCATCTTTTCTTTTAATCTGCAACGTCAGTTTTTTTTTTCTTTAGTTATATCAATTGCTAGCTGTCCATAAATCAACGCCATTAGTTCTCACTAATTATGTTTCCTCTCATATTTAGCGCACTGCTATCAACAAGAGTATGATAAATTTAGGAATTTGTTCTTTTTTCTATGATGAAAACCACAAAACTGGCCCTTTGTAACTTCATTCAGTAACTGTTTTTTTTTAAAATAATTACTAAATAGAGATTAATGTGTTGCGAAGAAATGAAAGGAAGATTCAGTAATGATTTTTAAATAATAACAATTATAAAAGATTTGTCAAAAATAATAAAAAGATACGAAGAAGATCAGCGAACCCCATCTATGTCAGTACAGACTTAATTGTCAGATACCTTCACATTAAGTAATGATTTTCATATGAAAATGATGAGTGAATTAGGTTAGTGGGCTCACCTATGTCAGATACTTTCAATAACGATCTAAAGGTAAATCCACAATAACAATTTTTATGAAAAATCATTATTAAATGTTAGTATGTCAGATGTCAGAACACCTCTATATCTACTGTTGGTAATAATTTTAATAAAAGAAAATCGTTACTAAACATCCCAACTATTAGTAATTCAAAACTGACATCCATAAATTTTGAACTCTTATCATATTCATTGTTCATCTAGACTCCATTCGACATTCCTAAATGAACATAGCATGCTATGAGGTCACCTCAGTTTTCATTGTTGATTCTCACAATAATATATCACCTCCCCTTTGCTTCATATTCACCTCCTCATTTTTAAAAACTCAGATCTGAAAAACTCGGCTTAGTTCCAGCTCGGCTCGATTTCAGCTCGACTCGGCTTAGCTCGGCTCGGCTTAGCTCGGCTCGTGGGCAACCAATAGTCACATATCTAAATACCTAAGTTATATATCTAAATATCTAAGTTTTATATCTAAATGTCTAAATCTCATATCGAAATATGTAAGTCACATATCTAGATACCTGAGTCACATATCTAAATATCTGACTGACTTATATAAATACCTGTCCCACTTATATAAATATCTGTTTGATTTATCTTTCTCAATTATGTAGATGGACGTACAATTTTACCAAAATTAGAAAGTTAATATAGAGGATGTACTTTTTTTTTGTCAAAAATAGAAAAATAGATAGAAAATTTTTCTTGAGGATTTACTCCAGGTAGTGTTAATCGATCCCAAAAGAGAAACAATTAATAGGCGCCTAATCCTATAGTATTTGCATATGTCCATATGTTCCTTTTTTCTCCAATAATGAATCCTTACTGGTAGCCGCTTCTACGATGGTTGGTGTGACTATTTTCTCTTTGGTCTTGAAAGAAATTGATCCTATTATATAAAGCATTTAAGAATTGGAGGGTTAATTTTTTATCATGGTATTTTTTTATTATACCCATTTTATCCTTCAATTAGATGGATAATATTTATTTTTGGTTGATCCAACGTATGTGATCGCGTCCATTGATTTTCTCTCCATTTCTTTCCCATATATACTATTATTTCCATAATATTTTTTTTTTATTTAGCAACTTTGTGCATATTTGATAAGAAATTAATGGTGATAATATATGTTAGAATAATTTACTTTTTTTGCTATAAAAATCATGAATCATTAACTCTTTGTGCAAAAATCTCATCCAAAATTAAATATAGTCTTTATTATAGGTTTTCTTTATAATTTGGTGAATTTATAATTTAATATTAGATAAATGTGATAATATTTTAATGTTTAAATAAAAGAGTCTGCTACAATACGTGGGTATATAGCTAGTAATATACAATTGATACGGATTTCTTTTGACGATTCAATGGTAGCAGTGGGTTTATTTTATTTTTCTCTGATTGGTCGTCTAACCAGTCTCTTAAATCTCTTTCTACAGTAGGTCGTCCAAAACACGCGCACAGGACACTTGCCTTTTAGACTTAAAATTACGCTAGCTCTTGTATATGTCCGGCGTCATACAATTTTTCCTAGCATTTTACCTTCTCCATGACCGTTTATATTAAGCAAAAAGAATTGTGTGCTTCAATGTAAACATAATAAACAACATTTCGTTAAAAAAAATTATGAGCATATACTTTATTACTTTGCAAAATAGACGATCCAAATTATTCACCACAACAACATATTGTAATGTTGTGCATATAAATTTTCAATATTTTAATATTTTAAAATATTGTATTATAATTATCATCTTTTTAAATCTGAACAATATTTAAATTTTTTAAAAATAATAAAATTCTCTTTTCCAAATCATTTTGATAAAAGTTGATATTCCACAAAATTCAGCTAAATTGCAAATATTTTAATATAAAGTGAATTCACCATGAGCTTAAATAACAAAGAACTATAATTAATTAACCATCTCCTAAAGTTGCTAGTCCATAAATACTCCAAATCACAACTTGAGATATTTAGTTCGGTGTAAATAAAAATTCCACTTCTTTCGGAGAATGTTAGGAATAAAAATCAAAATAAGCAGGAGGAATAAGTATTATCCTTTGAACGTTGAAAAGTATGAATTCCAGTGTTAATTTGACTCTTTTTTGGAGAAATTTAGGAATAAAAAAGGAGGTACAACCTCTCCTTTTCAGTCTTGAAAATTAATTTGATTCTTTTTTTGGAAAAAAATTAGGAATCCAAAAGCAAACCGAATGTATAATTAATTTCTTGTCTTTTCCATTCCACAAGCATTCTAACAAAAGAAGTAGAAGAGCTGCAGTTGACTTACCGTCACTACACTATTAGAAAATAAACTTTAAAATTGGTTTTTTAAGGCTTTAATACCGATCTAAAATCTGGGTTGCTAAAACTTTTAGCAGCTGACGCTGAAATATTGGGCCAGGAGCAGAATTGAAAAAGGAACTAAAGCCGATTTTTAATGGATAATCCATTTCTAAAGCTAAATCTTTAGAATACTTGTATGTTTTATTTATGAATAAATAATATATTTTACATAGATATAATTTATATCTAAATCTGTAACAAAGATTCTCAATTTTGAAATAAAATTAATTTATTATTTAACAAAATATAAATCGATGTAAAATGGATATTTTTTTATAAAATAACTTAAATATAATTGATGGTTTATTTATTTGTTGAACAAGTTCTTTTTCCAGAACTTCTATTAATGTATGGTAAAAAAAACGAAATAGAGATTTTTCTAATTTTGCGTCATGGATTCAAATTTCCCAAATAACAAATAACAAAAGTTGCGACGACAAATTAATACAAATAGCATAGCAATTGGAAATAAAATAATATAAGTTCATAATTTATAAATTTAATTATTCTGGTTGTGTGCAATTAGTTGGTCTAAGACCTTGATGCGCGTCCAGAGCCCCTTTTTCTAGATATGAAATGGGAATGTGCCAAAATGGTGTTCTAACGCGCGGTCCGGTTCAGTACAGAATCGGTACCGTTGATTTTATGTCAAGATCGATGCTCACCAATCTCTCTAAATGTAATCCGCACTGCACGTTTTAGAGGATCAGCACGCGAATTTGTCCCGAGAGGCTAATATTTCTTTATACCTTAAGTTACGAGGGCGCTGCCTCAAACTTAAGGATGAATCCGGTGTTCTGCAAACTGGGTTTATTTAGAATGCTTGCTATCTCGTATTAATATATACTTATACTTTCTTCAGATTTTATTTTTGGGATATATATTTACATTCATGTCATAGCATATATCAAATTAATTTTTCTGCATAACACTTTACTAAAATTTAATTTAGTTACAATTTATAATCTTATGTCAAAAGTAACCTGCAAAATTCATCAAATACCTTAAAACTTAATTTATAATAAAGTGTTGGAATTGGATCCGGTCTGAGAAAGAGGAACAACTCAAAAGCTGGGTCTAAATCTGCACTGAATAATTTTAATTACTGATGTTTTTACGGTGGTTGTGGGATTCAGGTTTTCAGATAGGAATTCTCATGAAGAGAGTGGTAGATGCAATCATGTGTGATGACATAGGTGGTTCGCCGCATCTGTATGTTAGCTGGGTAGCATTTCATTTAGGACTTCTCAGGAATATCGAGTTTTATTTCTTTTTTAGGATATTTATTTTAGAGATTTTGCTACCCATTCCGATTAAGTCAACCCCGCTGATTTTAGGCGTTGTACTGTATTGTTTATTTTAGAATGTTATTATTTTGTATAATTATTCATTATTATTATTTTATTTACTGAGCCTTCAGTATGCACGTCTCGTCGTGCGTACGTGGAGGAATAGACAACTCCGTGCTATTTTATATATTACATAGCATTAAATTAAACATAAAGCATTGTGCTGTACACAGCATAAAATAACGTCACATGAAATATTGCGACAACATGATATATTATTTCATAATATAACATCATGAAACTTAGCATAATTTATCATAAGCCATATAACATATTGCAAAGTAATCAAAACAACAAGAAATTATATATTTTAAATCATTATTTCAAACTTGTTGATGGTCAAATTAATGACATATATGCAACTAGATGATAACTCATCTAGCTGAAAATTATTAATTGATACTGGTAATTTAATTCAAGCTGGAAATTAAAGCATGCATGGTATTGATCAGTTTGGGATAGGAAGAGCACGGAGAACGGCTGACTCGATGGTGAGGCCGGGGCCAAATGCCAAGGCCACCCCAAATTCTGCTCCTTTGCCGGTGGTGGCTTTCCCTTCACTCTTCGACTGCTTCCTCATCTCATCCATGACAAAGAAAACACTGCCACTCGCCGTGTTACCATACTGAGCTAACACGTACTTGGATACAAGCATCTTGTCCTTCTCTAAATTCAGCACAGTCTCAATTCTCTCTAGAATTTTCTGTCCGCCAGGGTGCACAACCCAGAAGAGAGAATTAGAATCAGTAATCCCCAGAGGTCCGAGAGCCTCAGAGACACACTTGCTGATGTGTTTGCTGATCTGCAATGGCACAGAAGGGTTCAAATTCAAGTAAAAGCCTGCCTCACCGACACGGGCATTAAGAGCGTCGAAAGTCCCTGGGATAAATTCTTGATTTGCTGTGATAATCTCATAAATAGGTCGCTCAACGGACATTTCCGGATGGGAGCCGACAACAGCGGCTCCAGCACCATCACCAAACAAAGCCTGAGAAACAAGAGTACCCGGGGATGCATCAGATGGGCCACGAAAGAGGCTGAGAGTGACCTCTGAGCAGACAGCAAGGACGCGAGCACCAGGGTTATTCTCAGCCAGATCTTTTGCCAGGCGAAGAACGGTACAACCAGCGTAGCAACCGCTGTGGTAAAGCATGTAGCGCTTAACTGTGGGTTTAAGCCCCAAGAGGTTGACTAACTGGTAGTCCGGACCCGGCAAGTCAACACAGCCAGTGGCAGTATGGAAAATGAGGTGGGTAATCCTTGATCTTGGTTGGCCCCACTCTGCCAAGGCCTGTTCTGCAGCGAGCTTGCCGAGCTCCGTCACTCCGGTAGCAAGCAGATCGTTCCGGCTGTCCAACGATTGCTCCTTGTGGGTTGCTAGGCTGGGATGATCCCTGAGCATCTCATCAGTCAGGTAAAAGTGACGCTTTTCGATATTTGTTCTTGTACCTGCATGCATGCGTGGTCACAAATCATCATGCAAAATTTGGAAATATTAATTTTCCTAAGCATTTGTTAAACTTATCAATGACTTATAATGAACAAAAGTAATATATATTGATAAATCGTTAGAGATGCTTGACATCTCTTGATGAAGTATGATTGGTATTAATTGATTGGATGCATTATATAATTACATATTCTGGTGAGCTTCTCCTTGAATTCGGTGTGGTGCTCGCACTTGGTAACGCGAAAGTACCAGTCAGGGTAATCTGACTGATAAATGATATTTTCTGGAACAGCCGTGCCAATTGCAAGAACAGTCGCCATGCTTTTTGCAGACTTGTGCTGGCCGTGTACCTGTGCCATGTCTATAATCTCTGTAATTTCTTTTGATTGTTTAGTGTGTTACCAGAGTAATGTAACCCATCAACTATTTATAGAGTACATTTTTGTATGTGTGGACCCCCCCGAATAATATTAAAATCCAACTAAAACAATATGGTAGCCATCATGGCAAGTTCCTGTATCTTAGCATAGGCTTGAATCTCCTAACTGGACTGTTGTCCGTCATATTGGAATCGACAAATCGGTCAAAATCGGCTAAATCGAATTGGAAGATTGATTGCTTATAAATTAAGTTTTATTTGCAGTTCAATAATAGTGAAAAAAAACTTAAACTAGGGGCACTAGTTCATAATAGTGAATTAATTTCTGATTTTTACCGTTTTCATTGCGGATAAATGACCTGACACTAGAATCTTCAACACTAAATATAATACTGATGTAACGAAAAAATAACTGACACTAACTAACTTATTTAGTGTCGAAACTTTAATAACATATATATTTTAACTATTGTTGAATTTTTAATAAAAAATCGACATTATTTGTTAAATATATCTTTTTGAAAAAGAATGAACTTTTCATGTGATTAAAAAATCACAAAAAATATCAAAATATATATTATGTTAGGAGATGCATTATGGTGCTTTGCAAAACTAAAAAACGTTATTATTTTGAAGTGAAATTTCATATACTAAGGTCTCAAATTGTCAATCTAAGTTCTTCAATAATTTCTTCATGTCAAAATATTATGGGATATTGAATTTCATGATTTTTTTAGCTTTCCATTTTTTTAAAAATTATTTTTAAAATCTACCATTGTTACAAGAAAATAGTCTATTTTAGCGTTATTTTAAAAATAATTTAAAAAATAGTTAGAAATCTTAAAAAATTATGAAATTTAATATTACACAAGATTTTGACATGAAAAAATTATTGACTAATTTGGATTGAAAATTTGAAACCTCAAATTATGACAATCTCACCCCAAAGTAATAATATATTTTTTTTTTTTTGCAAAGCACCATAAATCATCTCATTATGTTAGTTGATATTATATATATTATGTTAGTTGATATTATATATATTATGTTAGCTGATATTACAGCATAATCATACACAAATATAACTATATATGATAAATAAAAACCAGAATATATATGATTTCTTATGATTTTTTAGAAAAATGAAAAAATAGATTCTCAAATATTGAAATGCATTTTGAGACATCATATGAGCTTTTCTTGTCTTGAAAACTATCATAAAGGCAAAAGTCATTATCTTTGTGGATATCATCACGAGCTTTTCATGATAATGTAGCATGTTTCGGTCAAAGTTCACTACAATAAAAATTACTTTAGACAACACCCATTTAACAATGGTCATATATCAAATCCATTGTTAAAATGGTTCAGTGATACTATTAAAATAAAGAAGAACATTTTTAATAGTGATTTTTAATAAAAAAAATATATTGTTAAAATAGAGTCCTAAAATACCAAAAAGAAGAATAATTTAGCAACGATTCCTAAATATATCTTCTGGCTTTTTGGCTCTGATATTTGCTCCCATAGATTTCTAGTTTTTTCCATCTAACCATTTGTTCTTCCCAATCAAAGGATCTAAAAATTAAAATCCAACTGTTCACCATCTAATTTTCCATTTTTTTCATATATAAAAGTGATATGAAACACAGAAAGAGAAAGATGAAAAATGAAGAAATAAAAATTGATATTTAACCATCTCAACTTTAAATGATCATAATTTTTGATAAGAAACTGAAATTGAAGCGTTCTATGCGGTCATAAAAAACTTACGGCGAGTTCTACAAAGTTAACAACTTATGCCATTATGGTGATTTTCAGGGCCAAAAAATATTATATTTACCCTCAAATCGCATTTGAATTTTTTTATATCTATTTTTTTCCTTTGGGGATTTTTTCTTTGAAATTATAAATATTTTTATATTATTTCATAAGGGATGTATTGTTGAGTAAATATTTTTTTATTAGTTGAATAATTATATTAATTATGTTAATTATTATATAAATAAATAATTTATCATATTGTTGTTCTAAGTTTGTTCTAATAGTTATTTCATATGTCATCTTTTCATATTATCATCTACTATTTGTTCTTAGCTAAAGAATATTAAATTTTTGAAAAAATAATTAAGATAGCCGTGAATAGAGGCTTTCCTAATACTTATAATTTGACAATAAATTTGATAACGGTTATTTAGAGACTTTTTAATTACTCCTTTAAAAATAGTTTAAAAATTATTATTAAACTTAATCAACAACCTTATCAAATATCATTCTTGTTATAGTGGTTTTCTATATATCAAAAAGCTATGGTCGCGTATCTATCAACTATTATTCTTGATTCTTGTTATAGTGGTTTTCTATATATCAAAAAGCTATGGTCGCGTATCTATCAACTATCATTCTTGATTCTTGTTATTGTGGTTTCCTATATATAAAAAAGTTATGGTCGCGTACCTATCAACTAGAAGTATACGTTTATTAATAATTTTGAATGCATATGTGCAAATTCGTTTACATAAATGTTGATTGGTTAATAAATAAACAAAAATATCATCCTATCCAATCTAGCTGACACATAAAATTTCAAGACATAAAAAGCGTTATGCCCTAATATACAAATAGAAATCATTTTGATTATGTCCATAATATATGAATCATCCGTGCTATACACATTTGTCTAAACTAATAATATATATTGAGAGAGAAAGAGCAAATCTACTGTGTTTTTAAGCTCACGTTTATTAAACTATTTGAGTTTAGCTCAAAAAATATATCAAATGATCTTCAAATTTTAATTTTTCACTCTCATTAAATTTTTCATATTGAAATCATATGGGGTATCAAAATTTGAGATGTTTTGAGTTTTCTAAGTCACTCTTTTAAATTTTTGAAAATAATATACAAATATTAAATATTTTATTATTATTTTTAGAGTTGATTTTTAAAAATTGAAAATAGTGATTTAGAAAACTCGAAACATTTCAAATTTTGGTACCCCAATAAGATTTTAATATGAAAAATTTAATGAGAGTGAAAAATTAAAATTTAGAAATCATTTGAATTTTTTTGAGCTAAGCTCACTTGATTAGTTATATAATATTAGGCTAAAAAAGCACAAAAGCGCGTTATGTATCATCCTATTAATTTTAAGTGAAATGATCGATTCAAATTCTAATCTTAATAAAAATCTATTATGTAAACTAAAATTTATATTTTTGAAATTCATTTAGCTATATTTGAACTCATTTTTGGATGAATCAATGATATATTATCAAGTCATTTTGCTTACACACCTGGCTGAAAAAAATCTAAAAATATATAGCTTAGATATTTCACCAGACTACGCTCTGTTTGTTGTAAGGTATAAAAACAAACAGAAAGCTATTGAAAATAAAAAAAAAATAATAATTACGTGCAGCGTCTCATCGAACAACTTTTTACCTTGAGGCCACCATACATATTTGCTCCAAATTATAAATCGGAGTAACTTTGAGGCCATTGAAGTTCACAAATAACCACCATTAACAAACAAATTGAATTGATCGTGTGCAAGGATTTACAAGCTAACATAATATACATAAACTAAAATTACAAATTCATTCACGAACCATTCACTAAAATTACAAATTACAAATAATTCATTCACGAACAAATTACAAATTCATTTACAAATTTATTTTCCAAAAGATAATGAAAAGATCGATGAACATCCTCGGCTATGTATGTACCAGATTTTAGCCCAAACAAAAGGAAAAATAAAATAAAAATACTACAATTAGTTTGGACTTCCGTTTCTGGATTTGGAATCGCCCCACTCTTACCCGAACTCATGTACACTCATGCTGAGATTCGGTCCTGACTTCTGACTATTGGAATTTGACAATGACTCGCTTGGTCTTCTAAGGATGGACAGGGACCATGTAGCACTCCCTAAAGAGAGCACTAGAAGAATATACTAGTTCAAAATGATGAATTAGTATTAAATTTTTGAGACACTTAGTATCATACAAATGATCTGACACAAACCTTCAATACAAATTATAATTTTGATGTAACGAAAAAAGTTTGAACCTAATTTTGGAAATTAGTGTAGGATATTTTTAATGACAGATTTTTATTAAAAATCCGACACTAATTATCATATTTAGTGCTAATTTTTTAGTTAGAATAATAATATATTTAATTCGATATTATGTATTCAATAATAGTATATAGTTATAAAATCACAAGAAAAAAATATATATATATCATATTAGTTGATATTACAACATAATAACACTCAAGTGCTAAAAAAACTAAAAGTAATTAAGTCAAAAAATACATCATAAATGCTACTAGATATAAAAAATATATGATGAGCACGAAGTAGAATCAATATAATTCTCATTACAAATCTGATTTTTTTTTTTTTTTTTTTGAAAAACATTGATTCACAAAACTTCAAATGTATTTTTTGAGGTCGTAGATAAGTTATTATATTCTCAAAAACTATCAATAACATCAAAAGCCCCTAACCCTATAGTTATAGATCCCCTCGTGAGCTTTGCATGATCATGTAGCATGTCCCGATTGGAAATTTTTATTAAAATTATGGTCGTTTGAAGATGAGGTGTTTGAAATTTAATTTTTCCATCTGATCATGTCTCTACTCTTTCTCTGTCTCTTATTTGTCTATTTAATTATTTTTAATCTGAATTTTAAAAATAAATAGAAGGAGAACATGAAGTAGAAGGGAGAAAATTATATATTGAAATGTTTGTTCGATTAGAAGCGTTGGAAAATATATATCAATTCTGAATTTCTATTTGTTGAAACTTTCAGGATTGGATTTATTAAAAATTACAAACCGATTAAAATCTCAAATTTTTTAATATAATAGACACTAAAAATATAATTAGCATCGATTTTTCATTTTTACTATATGATGGAATCTCTATCAATTATGAAATATTACGAATTATTTGGCTGCAGTAATTTATTGATTCCTGATTAGTTTTAAAAGAAATACGTTCAAATATAACATATAGGTTCAAATATCATAATTTTAAGTTATATGATTATAATTAAAAAAAGAACACAATAAGTGTCGATTTCTTTAAAAGCAAGACACTATTTGAAATCTTAAATTTCAAATAGAAAACACGGAAAAAATATTTACTGTCGATATTTTGTTATAAAAATTCAATACTAATTTTTCTACAATTAAAACCGACATTAATTTTTGTACTTCTAGTATCAAATTTTTTAAAAAATGATACTAAAATTTATCAACTCATTAGTGTTGGATTTTTATAAAAAAATCAACACTAAAAATGTAAATTTAGTTTCATTTTTTATAAAAATTCATAACTAATTCTTCTTCAATTAAAATCAATATTAATGACTCATTTAGTTTGAATTTTTAAAAAATCCATAACTAATTCTTCTTCAATTAAAATCAATATTAATGACTCATTATGTCGGATTTTTCTCCGATAGAATTCTGACTGGCAGCGGCTTCTACGATGGTTCATGTGTCTATTTTCTTTTTCTTTTTGAAAATAATAATATGTATGTATAATTGACACGAATTGCTTTTGAATATTGCATGGCCGCATGCAGTTGGTTTATTCTTCTCTCTTGGTCGTCCAACCGATCTCTTAAATCTCTTGCTACAATAGGTCCAAAACACGTGCTTTTCTATATATGGCAATTAACAAACTCAAAGGGTCACGCCACCTAGCTGAACTAAACGAGCTAGTGGCAGCACTAGACCACTTGCATTTTTAGACTTAGTTAAGCCCTTGTATATATCCGGCGTCATAAATTCTAGACTTATTTACGCTCTTTGATGAGAATTTGTGAAAAAAAAAGAGCTTCTCAATGACCATTTACACTACGTAGAAAGAATTGTGCGGTTCGATGTAAATATAATCAACAACATTCCATGAAAAATTATAAGCATATACTTTTGCGAAACAGATGAACCAAATTATTCACCACAACTACATATGGATACCAAATTTTATCATTTTTAAAATTTTAAATTATAATAATATAATTTAGGATCATCTTTTAAAATCTGAACAGTATTTAAGAGTACATATTGCAAAGTATTTTGATATTTTTATAATCAACGTTAGATTGGAGTATTACATGCATCTAGACAATTAAAAATCTTGGATATGCTTAGCTTAAAGAGTCCTGACCTAAGATTTTTATAATTTTTTTCATCGGTAAAGCATTTTTTTTATTAATGACAGTTGTCAGACAGTAGAAGAGGTAATTTACGTATGCTATAGTCATCTCTCTGTCACGATTCAAATGGAGAAGACAAGGAGAGAGAGGGAGGGAGAGAGGGAGGGAGGGACGTAAAAAGAGTGAGATGACTCTGTTGGTAAATGAAAACCATCTTGAATGAAGAAGGATCTATAAGGACTTGAAGAAGGGAATCAAAAGTTGAAAGTTAACTCAGGAGAAGAGAAGAAATGCGTGCCTTCATTGTACGCCCATAGGATTCTAAAAGCCACATGTTCGAAAATCATTTTATGAAAATTTTCATGTGATAAAGATATTTTTGTGTTTTTCTGGGAAATTATGTGATTCTTGTTAATATTAACTCCTGTGTTGACTGAATTTTATCTCTTTTTTTTTTACTTCACTGTGATATATCTCTTTCTTTTCGGGTGGTAGATCTTGTTGTGAGGATTTTAATGCGGAGGTTTTAGTTTACAACTTTTGAAGTTTTAGATATTAAATAAATAAATAAATTAGAAGTGCGGGTTATAAAAGAAAAGCGACTTCGCACCATCGCGTTCGATTGTCGCTGAAAGCAAATGCTTTTGTTTCCTATTCTTCTGAGCGAAATGGGGCTTTGGTGCATAAAAAAAAGGGCTAAACTTGAAATCTAAGATATCCGAGATTAGATGGTTCGAAACTCGATCCGATCCGAACCTCAATAATCCGAAATCAAATGATCCGAAATTAGATAACTTGAAACCCGACCCGACTCTTAAAAAATTTAAATATGATTGAACTAATTTAAAAGTGATGTCTTATTTTAATCATTCAACAATATTTATTGCGTTGTATATATATATCTAATTATTTTTAAATTATATTGTACAAATATTAAGTTTATTTTTAATAATTCAACTTGTATTTGTATCATTATAAATTTGATTAGTAAAGATCCACACAAATTAAAAAAATATAATAATTATATGAATTTATAAGGCCAAGGTATGGGTGTGAGAAGTTGAATAAAATATTGTGTGTAATTTATTGAGATTTTTTATATTAATATTCTCTTGATAAGCTGTTTATTTAGTTTTGTACGTAACATTTGAAGATGTTATATTATGTTAAATTGAGTACTGTGAACGATCCAACCCGACCCAAAATATTAAAGTCCGTCACATCCAAATTGATTAAAATGAATTTCTAAAAAAAAATTATGTACAAAGCTGACCTGATCTGAAATTCAACCCAATCCGAAATCTGACCCAACCTGAAATAAAACATGACAAAAGAAAAACCTAACCCGACCCGACTTACCCTAGCCCAAAACAACTCAAAATCCAAGACTGTCGGAAATCAGTTGACCTGAAATCCGAACCCGAATGATCTAAACCTGAGATAATCTGAGTTCATAAAAATCCGAAACCTTATCAGGCCCAACGTGAGACCCGAAAAATCAGAAAATATTCCACTTGAAACACAACATGACCAGAATCGAGTCGACCTGAAATCCACTTGTGATTCAATAATTTTTTGGATGAACTTATCCGACCCGTGTGATTTGTCCGAACCCAACTTGCAACCTCTAATTTTTACTAGTACTTTTTTGGTACAACGGTCATTACACCTATATTTTCTTTCATAATCGGCTTAGAATTGTACGATGTCTCTTTTGTGTTTTCAAAGAGCAAGTCAGTCTTGTCGAATTTGACGTCTCTTTTGTTCATCAAAGAAGAAATCATTCTTGTCCGATTTAATGCTTAAGAGCTTAGTTTGAAAATGAATCTCCGGCCGTTCTGTATATTTCATCGCCTAAAAAAATAACATATATATTTAATTTATGCGACGTATATATTCCTCAAATATCTTCCTAAATTCAGTTTAATATTCGCGCTGTTATTTTTATTTAATATATTTGTTCAATTTTCAAACATAATAATTTCATTATCCACTATAATTACCATCATTTTATATTTCTACCATAAAAACTCTTCATAGAGTGTTTGGATAGAATGTTTTCTACTTTTTAATATCTAATGTTTCTGCAACAAGAATATTTCCAACGAAATTAATTCAATTGTCTAATAAGAACTTAATTTGTACATATTTATAACATTTTTAATAATAAAAAGAATTGTCTTTTAGTCATTGTTCAAAAGTTTATAAATTCTATATTTCCTATAAATTAATGGAAGTGTCCAACATATATATTATCATTTCCGGTTAACAACTATTAGATTCTGTTCATATATATATAGTACCATTGATCCCAGATAAAACGTCTTTCATAATTTATTTTACTTCTTAATGTTTATTTATGTATTATGATAGCTTTACCGATAAATATACTATTTTTATTTTTCTTGTTTTTTACATTATTTTATTTAAATCTTACTATTTGTTTCACTTCATTTTACAATATTCAGTCAAATATTTTAAACACACTATTTTTTATTTCTTTTTTTATTTCCAACAATATACCTAATATATATAATAATAATAATTTTTAATTACTGCAAGTTATACTGTTTTATATTATTTTTCTCCAATCAACAGTTAGTAACTACTCTTACACATATAAAGTGCCATTTATCCCAGATAAAACGTCTTCCATTATTTAATTTACTTACTATTTATTTGTCCACTACAATAGCTTCGCTTTAACTACGCTTTCAAAATATTGTTTCTTTTCAATTTGTTTTTAACAGTGACATAAGACAGCAAAATTATGTGGAGCTTATGTTTTCAACTAACAAACATATAACTTGATCATAGAGTAAAATTTTATCTATTAATTAATTATAGCCATTCGTCTGTAACTAGAAGTATTAAATTTTACCCAAACTCATTCTACACTCATGTTGAGATTTGGTTCTAACTTCTGACTATTAAAATTTGACTATGACTCGCTCAGTCTTCTAAGAACATAGCACTTTCTAAAGAGAGCAGCAGAAGAACATGTCCGTTACTTAATAGAAGAACATATCCGTTTCTTAATCGTTAATTTCCCCTTTTTTTCTATCCTTCTCTAGCCGTGCACATTATGTCATTCCTCTTTTGTGGTTGTATATTATGTCATTTCGAAAAATCATATTTCTCGTGGAAAACGAACCTACGACTAAATCAAAACTTCATCCCTTGTGATAGATCCCGAGAGAACATTTCTTAATGAAATATCATCAAGGATGAAGAAAGAAATTATTTTTATATATAAAAAAATAAAAATAAAAAGTAAAATTATAAAAAAGAAATTAGTAAAAAATATTAAAGGGAATAATTGCAAACTCGGTCCGCAACCCAAAAAGTTGAGCCACATTCATTGATTTTTGAACTGTCTAACATTGTATTGTGTATTTTCATAATTTTCTTTTATTTAAATGACTAATTATTCTTTAATAATATTATAAATATTTCAATATATTTTCATAAAAACATAAGAACTCATTAATTGAATAAAAATAAAAAAATACTACATTATGAAGTATCATAAATCAATATATTATAATTCTGAAGACCTTTCGGTATTTCGGGGCAAAAGAATATAAAAAAATTATGAGCGTAAGAATTTAGTATGTTATAGAACACTAAATTTTAGTATGTTATAAGTGTCGGGCAAAAAGTATAAGAAAATTTATAAACTTTTAGTATGTCATAGTGGACTGAATGCGGCCTAATTTTTTGAACTACGAAGTACATATGCAAACTAGCTTTTTGGGCCGCAAACCTAATTTTTTATATTGCGGATCCAGCCTGCAGTTTTTCTTTTCTAATTTTTTTGTAAACAGTTAATTCTTATATAATTTTGATATTTTATTTGTTGTTTTATGTATAAAAATAATTCCCAAAAAGAATGGAGGAGAAAATCTGAGAATGAAATTATAGTTGGCTAAATGAATGAGAGAGGCAAAAAGAAGGAAATACCGGGTATGGAACTATGGATCTTGAAGAGGCAATTTCTAATGTGATTTGACAACTATCATTATAGGCAGTGTTAGTGTGTTACAATAATTCGGACGGGTCAGATCTGACCCGCGTAATCAGTGGCTGTGATCCGACCCGTTGTCAAACTCGTCAGACCTGTGAACCGTTAGAACCGGCTGGTCTAGTATGGGCACAGACACATTTTTTTTTTAAAAACTGCGCTAGACCCAACCCATTTTGGATCCGTCCCGATCCGACCCAACACGCCCAACCCGTGCAGACCTGCCCCTGACCCGCCCCGACCCAGAAAACCTGTGCAAACATGACCTAATACCTAATAAACACGAAAAAAATTCAAAAATATTTAAAAAATGAGGGTAAATTAAAAGAATTTGCTCAAAATATAAATAGTTTATATTTTTAATATTGTTAATAATTATTCTTAATTTTTTTAGAATTTTTAATAATTTATTTGAATTTTATTGGGTTATTTTTGAATTTTGAAAAAAAAGAAAAATTCGTCGACCCATCCCATTCCCGACCCGACTCGCCCCACCCTTGGACCCTATTTGTCCCGACCCGCCGACCCGACGGGTCGAGGATGGGTCGCGTCAAACCCCCAAAATAGATTCATCCTAACCGGTCCCATGAGTACCCGTTGACCCATCCCACCAAAACCCACCAACCCCTACAAACCCACCCCATCCTAATCCGACCCACCCCATTTTTAATACACTTAGCAGTGTAGGGATGACCGCCTATTCAGCTGTCAAGCTGTACTGGATGACACACAATCTCCAATACATAACTGGAGATTACAAGTGTCTTACAACAATGGAGACGATTCGGCAATGGACGACACTCTTCTTCTTTTTTTGTGTGACCCTTGAACAATGAGAACTGAGAAGTGTGTAAGTGGCAGAACCGATCTGACTCGAGAAACTCGTTTGATCTATTTTGATCTAATATGATATAAAACCTGAAATACTCTCATACTGAATGATCCAATACCCGACCTGATACGATTCGAAATCTAAAATGATCCAACACTAAATGACCTGATACCCAATCCAACCCGACCTGATATGACCTGAACCCGAAGTGACCCGATACTAAATGACCTAATACTCAACCCGACCTAATATGAATCCAAAGCCGAAATGACCCGATACTAGATGACCTGATACCCCGAGCCGACCTGATACGACCCGAAACTTAAAATGACCTGACACTAGAGGACTCAATACCCGACCTGAAACTGATACGACCCGGAACTCGAAATGACCTGACATCAAATGACTTGATATGAAAATTTGCCAGCTTCTAAGGTAGCTAACGTATGAAGTTATTGAAAACTTATAATGAGGTAGATCAAAATATAAATTAGATTTTTTTTCTGAATTGAAATACTTTGAATGTAAGACAAGTATGGTAACACGTCACTACACCAGCCTTTTACTATATGAAAAATATCAAAATGACCCGTTGAAACTCGACCCGATTAAAACTCACCCAACTCGTGAAATTTGTATTGTATGGATGACGAGGAATCAAGAATTAAGAAGATAAATACAAAATAGTAAAATTCAATTGAAATTAAGGTCAAACCTGCATAACTCGAACATGCATCACTTAGAAATTCAATCTGATCTAATTCATTCGACCTGACTAGATCAAACACAAAGATGGTGAAATCTAATCTGATCAATTCGATCTAGTCCGATATGATTCAAAATATGAAATTATCCGACATTAGATGACCCTATAACCGACTCGACCCGACCTGATACGACCTAAAATCTAAAATGACCCAACACTAGATGACCCGATAACCGACTCGACCCGATCTGATACGATTTGAAATCCGAAATGATCCGACACTAGATGACCCGATAACTGACCCGACCCGACCTGATATGATCCGAAACCTGAAAAGATACGACACTAAATAACCTGATAACCGACCTGACCCTACCCAATCAGAGCTATGACTTGACAGTCAAATTGAATCAAATTAATCCGACCCGACCCGACTGAACCCGCCCAACCCGACCCGATCCGAATCCGCCAGACCACCCGATTACCATCTCTACATCTCTACATGTAATTGTGTTTTTCGACCCCTACAGATTTTTTTACAGGCGGGACGGCATAATCGACAACGATATTACAAGTGATTTTTTTCTAAAAGTATATTTTAAAACTTATAGATTTATTGTGTTTCATGTTTATATAAATTGGGTGTTATTTCATATTCTGACAAATGTCATAAAATTATAAAAAAAATTATAACAGTTGAAATGTAATGAACGCTCAAATTAAATGATACTTGAAACATCAACGTTCTATAATTCTAAGAATCTGTTTTATAAAAAATATTATTTAAAAAGTTTTCATGAATTTATTAAAAGCATGTTATTAAAATTGTTATAAAAAAAGTTATTAAGAGATCCCGCCCTTATTTTATTTCCCATCCGTTAGCACTGGAGCAGTTAAGTTCCATCATTCTCCAAAATTTTATTTTAGAAAAAGGAACTTTTTAAAAATTATAAAATGATTGGATTGTTTTTTTCAATTCAGTAGAAGGAATTGACATAAAATTTAAAGGGGCCGCAAAAATATTTTCGATCAGGAGAACTTGGTAATTTATTTGGATGGAATAAGAAAACAAATTTGTTTGTAGTTTATTTGAATTATAATAGAACATAGTAATTTTTTGTGTAGCATATCTTAGTTACGATAAAGAATAACAAATAAAATTTCCACACAAGCTTGAAAATTATTGAATTTTTGTGTTAAATGTAAGTAATTTTTTTTACATATGTAATTAATCTTTCTAATTTTGCTTCCATCTGCTACGGCCTTCTAACTAAATTTATATTTCCTGAAATTGATAGAAAAAATTAAAAACAAATAAAATTTTATTCCTTACTTATATTCTAGTGTAGTCAATTTTTTATTAAATTATATAACGAAAAAATGAAGTTTGAATTTAAGGGCAACTCCATATTCCTTCTTCTTTGTTGTGTGTGTGTGTGTGTGTTTTTTTGACTTGGGGGTACAAGGCTCCAAGCGCGTGGGAAGGAAGTAAATATACGTCGGCGACTAAGGGTGTTAATAATATTCTTTTCTATTTATTAGATTAGGATAGTATTCTAAGATGTGAATAGTAGAACAATTTTGAGTTAATCTATTTGATATGATTATGGATAAGATTTTTCCATTAAGTAAATGATTAAGGGTATGAATAAAAAGTTATTTTATATATGTTAACTTTATAAAATAAATTATTAAAAAATAATTTGTATTATTATCAATATAATTATCTCATATAATATTTTTATATTAGTTGTCTCAAATTATATGAGTTTATTATAATGAATTGTAAATTATAATTATTATTTTCTCAAATTTCATCATTCGATAAATTACAATGTTTGAATAATATTTAGTAGAGTACTTATCTAAATGATGGAATGAATCAATGTAAGATTTTTATTTTAGCCAAAATATTATTTTTGCTTTTGATTTTTTTATTTTATAATTAAAAAGTTAGACAAGATATGCTTGATTTCAATTTATTTATTAGAAAATGACTTAAATTGAAATTGGCTGTAGGGTAACATTTTGATTTTTTACTTGTAAAATAATATTTATATGAAAGGAATGAGTTTAATTTTTTTATAGATGATAATAAACTAATTAATATTTAGTATTATTCGTTAGCAACCGTTATAATTTTGTTATTCAATCCTTTTAACTTGTAAAAGTAAGATATGGATAAAAATAGTTGTGTATTTTTATCTTGATTTGGTTGCAATAATGTTGTGTTTTCAAAGGCTCAGTTACCATATGTCCGAATACTTAGCCCTAATATGTCAATTCACTAAGTAACTATATGGCCTCATGCATTCAACTTTCATCTCAAATAGTTCTCGAGTCAGACATTTTCAAGTTCAAGAACCACTTAATACTCATATTGAGTATAAGAGCATCTGTATTTGTGCCGATTGTCAAAATTAAAATTATAAAAGAAAAGCGACTTCGCACCATCGCGTTCGATTGTCGCTGAAAGCAAATGCTTTTGTTTCCTATTCTTCTGAGCGAAATGGGCCAAATGGCCCAATTGCAAATAGGGCTTTGGTGCATAAAAAAAAGGGCTAAACTCGAAATTTGAGATGATCCGAGATCAGATGGTCCGAAACTCGATCCGATTCGAATCTGAATAACACAAAATCACAGATGATCCGAGATTAGATAACCTAAAACCCGACTTGACTCTTGAAAATTTTAAATATGATTGAACTAATTTAAAAGTGATATGTCTTATCTTAATCATTCAACAATATTTGTTGCATTGTATATATGTATCTAATTATTTTTAAATTATATTATATAAATATTAAGCTTCTCTTTATAAATTCAACTTGTGTTTGTATCATTATAAATTTAATTAGTAAAGATCCACACTAATTAAAAATACAATAATAATATGAATTTATAAGGCCAAGGTATGGATGTGAGAAGTTGAATAAAATATCGTGTGTAATTTATTGAGGTTTTTTATATTAATATTCTCTTGATAAGTTATTTATTTAGCTTTGTACGTAACATTTCAAGATGTTATATTATGTTAAATTGAATACAGTGAACGATCCAACCCGACCCAAAATATTGAAGCCCCTCACATCCAAATTGATTAAAGTGAATTTCTAAAAAATATTATGTACAAAGCTGACCTGACTTGAAATTCAATCCAACCCGAAATTTGACCCAATCTGAAATAAAACATGACAAAAGAAGAACCTGACTCGACCCAACTCACCCTAGCCCGAAACAACTAGAAATCCAAGATTGTCGGAAATCAGTTGACCTGAAATCCAACCCCGAATGATCTAAACCTGATGGCCTGAATTAATAAGAACCTGAAACCTGATCTGGTCCGACGTGAGACCCCAAAAACCAAAAAATATTCCACTTGAAACACGACATGACCTAAATCAAGTCGACCTAAATCGAGTCGACCTGAAATTCACTTGTGATTCAATATTTTTTTGGATGAACTTATCTGACCGGTCTAACTTGTTCGAACTCAACCCAATCCATTTCATAATCGGCTTAGAATTGTACGATGTCTCTTTTGTGTTTTCAAAGAGGAAGTCAGTCTTGTCGAATTTGACGTCTCTTTTGTTCAAAGAAGAAATCATTCTTGTCCGATTTAATGCTTAAGAGCTTAGTTTGAAAATAAATCTCCGGCCGTTCTGTATATTTCATCGCCCAAAAAAATAACATATATATTTAATTTATGCGATGTATATATTCCTCAAATATCTTCCTAAATTCAGTTTAATATTCGCGCTGTTATTTTTATTTAATATATTTGTTCAAGTTTCAAACAAAATAATTTCATTATCCACTATATATATATATATATATATATATATATATATATATATATATATATATATATATATATATATATATATATATATATATAGTACGATTGATCCCAGATAAAACGTCTTTCATAATTTATTTTACTTCTTAATGTTTATTTATGTATTATGATAGCTTTACCGTTAAATATACTATTTTTTATTTTTCTTGTTTTTTACATTATTTTATTTAAATCTTACTATTTGTTTCACTTCATTTTACAATATTCAGTCAAATATTTTAAACACACTATTTGTTATTTCTTTTTTTATTTCCAACAATAAACCTAATATATAATAATAATAATAATAATAATGTTTAATTACTGCAAGTTATACTGTTTTATATTATTTTTCTCCAATCAACAGTTAGTAACTACTCTTACACATATAAAGTGTCAATTTATCCCAGATAAAACGTCTTCCATTTTTTAATTTACTTACTATTTATTTGTGCACTACAATAGCTTCACTTTAACTACGCTTTCAAAATATTGTTTCTTTTCATTTTGTTTTTTGACAGTGACATAAGACAACAAAATTATGTGGAGCTTATGTTTTCAACTAACAAACATATAACTTGATCATAGAGTAAACTTTTATCTATTAATTAATTATAGCCATTTGTCTGTCAACTAGAGGTACTAAATCTTACCCAAACTCATTCTACACTCATGTTGAGATTTAGTTCTAACTTCTGAGTTCTGACTATTGAAATTTGACTATGACTCGCTGTCTTCTAAGGATGGACAGGGACAACATAGAACTTTCTAAAGAGAGCAGCAGAAGAACATGTCCGTTACTTAATAGAAGAACGTATCCGTTACTTAATTGTTAATTTTCCTTTTTTTCAGAATCAATTTTTGATTTAGTGGAAAAGACAACATTTTTGTGTGGGAGGTCATGAATTTGAAACCCGAATAGAGTTTTCTTATGAATAATTATGAAATTTGAGCTTGACTCTCATCTTTCTAATAAAAAAAAAATTTTTCCCCCTTTATTCTATTCTTCTCTAGCCGTGCCCATTATGTCATTCCTCTTTTGTAGTTGTATATTATGTCATCTCGAAAATCATATTTCTGGTGGAAAACGTTTCGCGCCTCAAATTTTTCGGTCGGATCTTGAAGAGGCAGTGTTAGTGTGTTAAAATAATTCGGACCGGTCAAATCTGACCTGCGTAATATGTGGTTGTGACCCGATCCGTCTCGACCCATGGTCAAACTCGTTAGATCCGTGAACTGTTAGAACCGGCGGGTCTAGCACGGGCGCGGGCAAAAAAATTTGAAAAAACATGTGCTAGACCCAACCCATTTTGGACCCGTCCCTACCCGACCCAACCCGCCCAACCCGTGCAAATCCACCCCGACTCGCCCCACCCTTGGAGCCTATTCGTTCTGACCCGCCGATCCATCTGACCCGACAGGTCTAGGACGGGTCGCGGTCAAATCCCCAAAATTGACCCGACCTAATCAGTCCCATGAAAACTCGTTGGCCCCTTTCGACCCATTCCGTCGAAACCCGCTGACCCGTGCAAACCCACCCATCCTAATCCGACCCGCCCCATTTTTAATACACTAGGCAGTGTAGGGATGACCGACTGTTCGGCTGTCAAACTGTACTGGAAGACACACAATCTCCAATACATAACTGGAGATTACAAGTGTCTTACAACAATGGAGACGATTCGGCAATGCACGACACTCTTCTTCTTTTTTTGTGTGACCCTTGAACAATGAGAAGTGAGGAGTGTGTAAGTGGCAGAACCCGATATTATTCGAGAAACTCGTCTGATTTGTTCTGATTTGATATGATATAAAACTTGAAATATTTTGATACTGAATGATTCGATACCCGACCCGATCCGACCTGATACGATCCGAAATCTAAAATAATCCAACACTAAATGATCTGATACTCAACCCAACCCGACCTGATATGACCCGAACCCGAAGTGACCCGACACTAAATGACCTAATACCCAACACGACCTGATACGACTCCAAAGCTGAAATGACCCGACACTAGATGACCTGAGCCGACCTGATACGACCCGAAACTTGAAATGACCCGACACTAGAGGACTCAATACCCGACCTAACCCAAATTGATACGACCCGAAACTCGAAATAACCTAACATCAAATGACTTGATACAAAAATTTGACAGTTATATTCTAGTGCAGTCAATTTTTTATTAAATTATATAACGAAAAAATGAAGTTTGAATTTAAGGGCAACTCCATATTCCTTCTTCTTTGTTGTGTGTGTGTGTGTGTTTGTGTGTTTTTTGACTTGGGGGTACAAGGCTACAAGCGCGTGGGAAGGAAGTAAATATACGTCGGCGGCTAAGGGTGTTAATAATATTCTTTTCAATTTATTAGATTAGGATAGTATTATAAGATGTGAATAGTAAAACAATTTTGAGTTAATCTATTTGATATGATTATGGAAAGATTTTTCCATTAAGTAAATGATTAAGGGTATGAATAAAAATTATTTTATATATGTTAACTTTATAAAATAAATTATTAAAAAATAATTTTTATTATTATCAATATAATTATCTCATATAATATTTTTATATTAGTTGTCTCAAATTTTATGAGTTTATTATAATGAATTGTAAATTATAATTATTATTTTCTCAAATTTCATCATTCGATAAATTACAATGATTGAATGAATCAATGTAAGATTTTTATTTTAGCCAAAATATTATTTTTGCTTTTGATATTTTTTATTTTATAATTAAAAAGTTAGACAAGAGATGCTTGTATTTGATTTCAATTTATTTATTAGAAAATGACTAAAATTGGAATTGACTCTATGGTAACATATTTTTTTTTTTACTTGTAAAGTAATATTTATATGAAAGGAATGAGTTCAATTATTTTTTTATAGATGATAATAAACTAATTAATATTTAGTATTATTCGTTAGCAACCGTTATCATTTTGTTATTCATTCCTTTTAACATGTAAAAGTAAGATATGGATAAAAATAGTTGTGTATTTTTATCTTGATTTGGTCGCAATAAGGTTGCGTTTTCGAAGGCTCAGTTACCATATGTCCGAATACTTAGCCCTAATATGTCAATTCACTAAGTCCCTATATGGCCTCATGCATTCAGCTTTCATCTCAAATAGTTCTCGAGTCAGACATTTCCATGTTCGAGAACCACTCAATAGTCACATTGAGTATAAGAGCATTTGTATTTGTGCCGATTGTCAAAATTAAAATTTTATATCACATCCTTAAATTGACAATATTTTTAAGAACTAAATTAAGACTAACATCCTTGAATAGAATAAATTATCAAAATGACACTTTTGTGATTAGTTTTCACTTTCCCCGCTGATGTGGCTTGTCAAATGGACTGTTAAATTTAGACAATTGTCTAATTTTATCTAGTCTCTGCATCTCTGAAATCGAAGTGATAATTGTTAAATGAAATTTGACAATCAATTTGACAGTAGGATGCAGATACTTTAATCGTCTTTGTAACTGATCACAATCATATATAGCAATAATAACCAGTCACGATCTCATGCAACGCATGATCGTATATGACAATAGGTTATTGCACACGATCAGACAAACCGACTTACCATTACATACACATACTTATCACATTTAGGACTTGTCATACTTAGTCATGCACACCGACTTAATTACCATGATCACCTTTCCCTATATAAAACCTTGTTATAGACTAAAAAAATATTCATTCTCACACACCCACAAAATATATAAATTAAAATAATTTTTGCATTCACTTTACACATACTTTTTTTTAAAATACTTTCATATATATCCATCTTTTTTGTACGGTTTAGTCCCCTGACTAGAACGTATTAGGTTGAATTAATGGACTCACACACTGTATGCCGTGTAACAGACCGAATTTACGGTCCAACGAGGCGACTCTTTTCTTTTCTTTTCTTTTTTCCTGTGGATGCAATCAGCATAAAAGAAAAAAATTAGAATATTGACTAGAGAAGAAAATGGCAGCTTGGCGAATTAGAATATTCACTAGTAGGAAATGGCAGCTTGGCGACTTCAACAAAATACACCTAAAGGAATAAAACACAACAAATCTGCATATCTGTAAAATCTCTCTGCAGCGTGTCGAAGGAAGAACAAATTAATGAATCGGATGGTTGGTAACGAATGGAGCTATCACATGGACGATAGGAATGAATTAATTAATTGTTTTTAACTATTCATCTACATTAGTAATTAATTTGTTCAAGACTCCCATGCATATATTATATTATATTGTTTTGATTGTTAATATTACTATTATGATCATAGATTTCGTGGAAATATAAATTTCAGAAGTATCTTTTGAATTTCTTTTGGAGAAATTTAAGTGCCAAAAACCAAAACAAGACAACTGGATAACTCCTGCTTGTCAAAATAATCAAAGTTGAAGACTAATTTGTTGAAAACATAAGTTCCGGAGTTAATTTCACTAGTGTTAACTGTTGATGTACTATGGAAATTTACAAGTCACTAGAAGAAAATGGCAGCCATCTGATCAGGCCGATTTGTATTTTTTGGAACAGCCAGACTTTTCTCATGTGAAATTTCTAAGTCAGGTACGTACTACAAGAAATGGCAGCCAGAAGATCAGGCCGATTTGTATTATTTGGGTCAGCTAAACTTTTTCTCACGATATGATTTGTTGATACAAAAAATAGCAGAATTTTCGGAGGTAGGTAAGAGGGATGCAGAATTTTGATTGGAGTCATTAATCAATTATAATATTTTATCGGATTTAAATTCATTAGCTAGTTAATATAAATAAAAAATTAATAATTCAACATACAATCTTACCTACTAAAAATATCAAAATAATATTTTTTTTAAATATTAAAAAATAAAACACAAATTAATAAAAATCAAATAGATTAAAAAGTTTTTCTCTATGGAATTTAATATTTTGGAACTGTGCATATTTTTTCATTATTCACTATATTCAATATTATTTTCTCAATAAAAATAATCAAACAATTCAAGAAAGTCAGAAATTAGTTTTAAAAAGTCAGATTAGCAAAAATTTAGTTAATTTTTTTTTAAATCCAGCTACGATCAGCTGAATCCGGGCTCTATATGTGCATCCTGTCTTGTAGACAAGTAATTCTTAATACATAAAAAGAGTTAAGGTTCTAAGTTTTTCAAACATGTCACATCATCACTTTTCTTTATCATTGATTTTGTTTAAATCTTTTCATCTTCTTGAATCCAAGGGTTTATATAAAATAGTTTCTCTACTCATTTAAAATAATGTGTGTAATACACTTAAGGTGAAACTTAATTCTTAAAATGATCTATTTTTTTAAAAATATTGTGCTTAAATTTTCTTTAATGTGAAATTTTATTAAATATTATTAATTATTTATTTAAGAAAAAGCCAAAATTACAGCTCTAGTACAAATAAAATATGATGCAATTGCAAAAGCCGGTGAAATGTACACTGCATTGGTTTATTAGCACTGCCTGGCCAAATAGCCATTTGCATGGGCGAAAGTGATGCAAATAGTATTTTTTGGCAAATGCAAAATGTCATGTTTTATGTAAGGATCAGTGGACAAAATACAAATTAGAAAATCAGATATTTTATGCTTCAATCGACTTGCTCCAAGCTTTTATACTTATCAATTAAAGAACATCAAATCCAGTGATGAAGCCAGAAATATGCAAAGGAGGGACTTTATTATCAATTAATTATATTTATAAAATTAAGTAATATTCTAATATGAAATTGAACTTATATTCATATATATTTAACTGCAACTTTTAGGGAGTAATGCATACAAAAAGAAATGATATGTATTCATAATATAGTTATTTACAAATTACAGGAGTTTTATATGATCAGAAAGCAAAATACATGTATAGTATTATTGATTTCAAAAATTTTAATAGAGCATATTCTTTCTTTTTTAATTATATGAACCCATAATCAATAAAAATAAAAGAACTGCGTGTTAAGTTTTCTGTCCTTAATAATCTCTAAATTTATCATAAATTATGATCACATAAAAAAATTCAGCTTGTAGCTAGGGATAATAAAGCTATTGATTACATATAATATGACGATTGAACTAAATCATTGGGGGACAAATGCCCCCACAAAATCCCCTTAACTCTGTGATTTATCAATTCGGTGCTGAGACAAGTCACGCAACAAAATTAAATAATTCTGCCTACAAAGAACAACACAACAGAAAAAATGGTCACAGAAGAGCATTAATTTTACGTTAGTTAGTCTGATCTTTTAATTAATCCTCAGGGATCTCTATAAAAACATGCAAACATTAAAACTAACGAGTAATCAAATAATTTAGCTTAACAGGGATCTTCTAATTTAGTTAGTCTGAACATGTAATTCATAAGAAATCAAATCATCGACTAGTATGACTGGTA
Source organism: Schoenoplectus tabernaemontani (assembly GCA_037127355.1). NCBI lineage: Eukaryota > Viridiplantae > Streptophyta > Magnoliopsida > Poales > Cyperaceae > Schoenoplectus > Schoenoplectus tabernaemontani. Next base: position 16,627,479 of record CM073749.1, read on the forward strand.
CTGCACGACCCAAAATCCAATACATAAATGGAGATAGCAAGTGTCTTGCAACAATGGAGATTATTTCAAAGGAACTAGGCGGGATCAATATTTTGCAGATTTTTTTGATAGATAAAAAGAATGTGAAAGGGGTTAATTGTTTGATAATTTAGTTCACCTAGCCAGACTCGATACCCGAATTTAAAATTCAGTCCTAGCGATACGATTTTATTTATTTATTTTGTTGTTGTTTAGATGTTTGTTTATTATTTTTTTATAGATTTTAATAATTTATTTATTTTATTATATTTAATTGTTTGTTTGATGATTTAACTTCTATAAAAAAATAATTTTGATGTTACTCTAATTATTTAATTACATTAATTAAGGATAAAAACAATAAAATCATAAAAAGTTACAAATATAAAAAATTATAATGTTCTTATGACAACAATAAAAAATACATAATGCCAAAAGATATTTAAAATAATATAACAATAATTAAAATATATATTGTTCTCACAATCTTAATAATAAAATATTAATACTAATACATTAAACATAATAAATCATGTTTTTCTTGAATGTCCTTCTCAAATTGGAAGTCTATTGATATGACCTCTATTTCATCATAATCACTCGAATATATATCTTCCTCCTCCTACTTTTTGTTGATTTTTATTGGATCTTACTTGATGATCAAACCATTGTACATCGATCAATCACATTTATTGTCATAACTACACTTAACCATACTATGCATTGTCATAATTCTAAATGTTACAATATGTGCTAACATACAAGGTGTGATCCACCGTTATGAATGAACAAAACGTAAATAAGTGATCACATGAAATGTCATTTAGTTGTGATTTTTAACACTAATAATTATCAATTTCTGACTCAGCTAATTCAACTTTATATTTTATTTTATACCTATATCTTAAAATAAAAATAAAAAAATTATTGCGTAATAAGAGTTAATTAAAAAATATAAGTTTAAAAACATACTATTTAAATAAGTCCATTTATGTTGAAAAATATCATACTATTAATTTTTTTTATTTATTTTTACAAAAATAGCTTAAAAAAAAAACTTACAATAAAGATGAGAAAAGAGTGTTAAACATGGATCTTGACTGAATGATCTATCAAAATACAGACTTTCAGATCAAATCTCTTACTAGTTTAATAAATGAGGATTTTGAAGAAATAAGCTAGAGGAGAAAGAATAAGAAAGAGATTGGGCTGAGACCTATGAAACCAATAAAAATAATAAATAATAAACAAAGATTTAACCAACAAAAATAAAAATAAAAATCATATGTTTGAGATCGAATTTAAAATTCGATTCTGACTCTAGGACTGATTTTTAAACTTGAATTCAAACACAAAGACTGAGTTTTAGATTCAGATTCATAAACTCATGTCGAGTTTCAAACTCAATTATTTTTTATTTACCAAAACAAAAATAGATTTTTTGCGAGGCAACAATCATTTTTTTCGTGTAGCTAGGGATGTCAATTATTGACCCGACTCGATGGATTAATCGGACCCGACCAAAACCAACATGATCTGAAGATAAATGAGTCGGGTATGGGTTTAATTTTTTGACCCGAATCGGATCGAGTCGGGTTCGGGTCAACCCGATCCGACGCCATTAATTATATTTTTGAAGAAATTTTATGATTTAGTACTAATTAAAACTTAAAAATATACTAATTAAAAAATTATGTAAAAATAAGATATAAATATTTAATTATTTTACACGGGTCGGGTCGACTCGTGACCCAGTCGTGTTGGGTATGGGTTAAGATTTTTTGACCCGAATTTAAACGTGTTGGGTTTGGATCAAATCAAGAAAAAAATAAAATAATATGACCCGATCCGAACTGACCCAACCTATTGACACCCCTACGTGTAGCCCTTGAATAGTGGGGTGTGCCTACGTAATTGTTTTTCGACCAAAGCAATTTGTTTGTGGGCGCGATAATTGACAACTATATTAAAATTGAAAATATTACAAGTATATTTTTAAACTTATAGTTTGATTGAGTTGCAAGTGTCATGAAAAATTGGGTGTAATTTCATATTTCATCAAATTAATGTCATTAAAATTACAACAGTTTACATGTAATGATCTTTGATGGAAGACTAAAATAACATTTAAATTGCATAATTCTTAAAGGTGGGGGATAGGGGTGTTAATTATTAACTCGACCCGATGGGTTAACTCAACTCGATCCCAACCCGACTCGATCCGACATGATCTGAAAATAAATGAGTCGAGTATGGGTCTAATTTTTTTGATCCGAATTGGGTCGGGTCTGATTCGGGTCAACCCGAATCGATCAGATTAATTATGTTTTTTTAAAATAATTTTATGATTTAGTACTAATTAAATCTTAAATATGTATTAATTATGTACTAATTAAGATTAATTATAAATTAATTAATATTTGATTACTTAAAATAATATAAAAATAATTAATTATTTTATATGGGTTGAGTCTAGTCGAACCGTAATCCGATCGGATCGGGTATGGATCAAAAATTTTGATCCGAATGTAATTAGGTCGGGTTCGGATCGGATCAAAAAAATAATAAAATAATGATGACCCAACCCGACCTGACCCATTGATACCCCTTGTATGGGATCACTTGACAATGAGTTATTTTTCAATCTTGATAATGGAGTCTTAAATAAATATAAAAAAACTTAAATAGAGAAAAAAATATTGATATATTCTTTTACTTATAGGATGATGATGTTTCAAATTTCATGTAATTTCATTGTCATTTAATTAGTCCATCAAAGATCATCAAATTTTTTATAATTTATAATGATTATAATTTAGCGGTCTTTAATAGACTATCAAATGATAATAAAATGACAAAAATTTAAAACACTAGCAATCTACAAGAAAAAGAAAGTACCTATAAACTTTTTTATTCTTAATTTTTTTATATTCATTAAATTAAGTATTGTCAAGATTGTCAAAATAATCAATTTTCAAGGGATCTCCACCCATACTTAAAACATTAACATTCTATAGGTCTAAAAATATGTTTATAAATTAAAGTTTTCCTTTTAAATATTTTATGAATTTATTTAAAACAGATTATCAGAATTGTAAAAAAAAAACGTTTTCCATTTAATGTTTATGCAGGCGGGAGCAAAGCGAGATGGAAGTCCCTATTCATGAGAGTTGGGTTCTCTTCTTACAAGATTGTGGCTACCGTAGTGTAGTGTCCATCATGAAATCTTACGGTATTGAATATTTTTTTTTTCACTAAAATTAACCAAACAATTTAAAAGGTTCAAAAATTAAATTCAGGAGAGTCAATTTAGTAAGATCTTAATCTAAAAGTATTATTTTTCAAATTTAAGGGGTTCGTCAAGAGCAGATCCAAGCTAAACCAAAGTTAGCTGACTGCACTGATGTATCTTGAGAGGAGAGAGGAGAGGGGACATGATGGCGATACCCTATAAGTTGAGTCTCATAGACAGAGAGTTGAGAGAGGAGAGGAGAGTGGAGAGAGGGATTTTTAATATTTTTATTTGTAGGTCTCATAGACAGAATGACAACAAACTGTCATAAAAAAAAAGTATAACAGCGGAGGTGAATTCACCACGGCCTCTGAGTCTGACTCGTTGGCTCTAGGCACAAACCAGCACTTGGGCTCTTCCTACGAAATATAGGCTTTGAAGGGATTTACGAAGAATCCGCTTGCGAATTGCTTCTTCATAATTAAGGTAGCACCGCTCAAACACTCAAATAAATCGTACCAAGATTATTCAGGCTTGCTCTCCAACAGTCCAACTGAGCCTCTTTCTTAGATTGAGAATTTGACATGGACCTACGAAACTGATCTTTCATCCTTTCTGCTGTACTTAGAATCCTCGTTTGTTCTTCTGTTAATCGGAAAGAGGTCATAACTCATAAGCAATAATGACTTGGCTGGCCCAGCGACGAGGACTAAACGTAAAATAAATAAATAAATTGAGATTTGAGATTTGAGATTTGAGGACTCTATGAACCTTTTTTTGTGCGGACTCCTCTTATTAAAAAAAAAAAATCCACCCAATGTGCGGGTCCTCAAAACGATTTCATTAGTTAGCATCGGTTATTTGGTGTCAGACATAATTTAAAAAAATATCAGTCAAAATGATTATTGTTGATATTCATCAACACTTTTGCACATAAATTATTAAATAAACATTTAACACAATGCTTATGGGTACCCTACAGGTAACGGATTTCTTTGCATCAAATTCGAAACATTTGAATATGTAGTAGTATTATGTTTCTACCGTAATAATATTTCTACTTCATTATGTACCACTTGGTGCCACTTGGATGTAGATCCATAAAATTGATACCAATATATTTCGAAAGTTATATGTCTTGGAATTAATTATTATTAATTATAATATGTATGAGATTATATATAATAAATATATATTATATAATAAACTGTTAAATTATATCCGTTATGAAGTGATCAAATTATGTATCGGGTTTAATATGTGTTATGAGAAATTGGCTCTTTAATATATAGAATGTGTATTAATGACTTTATGATTTAATGTTGGTCTAAATTATATAAAGTTTGATAATAATACAATTATACTATTAGTCCCTAAAGAACACTAGATAGTTTTCTGATTAAGCAGCAAACTCGTTAAGAGAGATTTAGATCTGATATGGATTCGCTAAGAAATACTGCTCTAAGTTATGGACGTCCATTATATACAGTGAGATTGCTGGTTTTCGAAATAAATTTCCTCATTATCCACTTCTCTAACAACCTTTCGTTTTTCCACTTTTCTAAGACAGTTCCATAGGAGAAAAAACTGTTTACGTCAGTCCTCTCAATCACTCTATTAGATTAGAAAAAGATTGCTAGAAGACTTAAATGAGTCTGATAATCAGTGAAGTTGTATCTTTCTAGAAGACCGACAGTATGAATCAAAATAATCTAATTTATAATTAAAAAATTTACTAGAGAATCACAACCTTAAAAAAATCCTAACAATATGCTAGTACATTATACTTTGCTTAAGTCAGCAATGAAAACCATCTCCACGTGCAAGCTTTTGGTACACATGAGAAAAAAGAGGAAAAAAAAAACAAACAAATATGTCTAGGATAGGCGCCAGCAAACCAACTAATTCATATCTCTAATTTCAGTTAATCAAATCTTGGACGCCAGCGCCAAGGCATCAATCAAAATGTAGGAACTCTCAAACAACCGCCTCAAACACAGCCTGAGTGCCTTCCCTTCCATGGCCCCAACTTTTGTTAGAATTTTTACTGTTATGGCCATAATCCTCTAGTGAACTCTAAATATAAATTAAATTACCTTGATCCATGCTGTCAGTCTTCCAGAGAGACACAACCCCGTTGATCACCAGACTCCTTTAGCCTTCTAGCGATCTTCCTCTAATCCGATGGAGTGATTGAGAGGACCGGCATCAGACAATTTCTTCTCTTCTGAACAGTGTTAAGAGAGAGATCCGGATCTGTTGGAAATGAAAGGGTGCGAAAAAGTGGGGAAATGAAAAGATGTCCAAAACCAACCGTATCCCCGCATATATATAGACGTCCATATAACGAGTGCGGTTATACCTTAATGGGTCCATATCGGATCCGATTCTCTCTTAACGGGTTCGCTGCTTAATCAGAAAGCTGTCTATGGTTGTGTTCTCCAGGGACCAATAGCATAATTGTATTGTTATCATACTTTATATAATTCAGACCATCACTAAATCATAAAGTCATTAATACGCATTCTACACATTAAAGGCCCCACTTCTCATAACATATAATAAACCCGATACAGAATTTGATCACTTCATTATGGGTATAATTTGATAGTCCATTATATAATATATTTATTACATATAAGCCCATACTTATTGTAATTAATAATAATTAATTCCAACAATCTCCCACTTGGGCTATATGTATCTCGAAATATATATATATATATATATATATATATATATACTTTGAATTGAGTACTCTTAATCTGTCTTTGTCATAACCTTTTATGTCATCATCCAATTCCATCCATCAATCATATTTATAAGGACTTTATACAGTATTCGTCTCATAAAGCGAAACTAAACTGACTCAAATCACGATATAAATATAACTGAATGACATGAATCATGAAGGGGATGTGTAGTTTGGAAATTACATGTAATGTGATCCACATGCCTATTTTCAATTTGGTCATCTTAATCAATCTGAATTAGAGGTCGATTATAAACTCGAGTGTATATAAAATCGAATAATCGAATAATCGAATAAGCGCATGATACATACGAAATCACGTAATATCATATAAGAACTACGCATGATATCCGAAAAAGTATATCATATAAAAAAATACAAGTACAAACTCCCACTCAACCTAATAATCCTCTCGTAACATATATACCCATATGAGCGACATGCTCATGAAACTGTTTGGGTATCAATCCCTTAGTCGGTGGATCTGCTAGCATGGAAGCCGTACCAATATGCTTAATACTTATAAGTCCACTCGAACTCTCTCCTTCACGACAAGGAACTTAATGTCGATATGTTTGGATTTCGACGAGCTCCTGTTGTTGTTAGAATACAAAGATTGCTGAACTATTGTCACAATATAACTTAAGTGGTAACTTAATAGTATCCATAATGCGCAGCCCTGTGACAAAATTCCTTAGCCATATTCCATGGTTCGATACCTCGAAACACGCAATGAATTCGGCTGCCATGGTGGAGGAGGTAATCATGGATTGCTTTGCACTCCTCCAAGAAATAGCTCCTCCAGCCAACATAAAAATATAACCGGATGTTGACTTTAAGCTATCCACACAACCCGCAAAGTCGGAATCAGTATACCCAAGACCTCAAGTTTGTCTGATCGCCGATATGTTAACATGTGATTCTTCATTCTTTGCAAGTATCTTAGTACCCTTTTGGCTGCTTTACAGTGATTCATTCCAGGATTACTGAGATAGCAACCAAGCATTCTTGTGATATACGCAATATCCGGATGCGTACACACTTGAGCATACATAAGACTTCCTATCAAGGAAGCATATGGAATCTGATGCATTTCTGATTTCTCGAGTTCTATTTTTTGGCACTGATCAAGACTAAACTTGTCTCCTTTAGCAACAGGGGTATTTCCTGGTTTACAATTTTCCATACCATATCGCTTGAGAACTTTATCGATATATGCTTGTTGTGAAAGTCCTAAAATACTCTTATTTCGATCTCTGTGTATTTTAAGACCTAACACATACGATGCTTCGCCAAGATCTTTCATGTCAAAATGTTTGAAAAGAAATTTCTTGGTTTCATGCATCATATTTTTATCGTTACTGGCAAGCAATATGTCATCGATATATAAAACCAGAAATACAAACTTACTCCCACTGAACTTGTGATATATACATTCATCCACCAAGTTAGGCTCAAATCCGAATGAGATAATTACTTGATGAAATTTGAAATACCACCGACGAGACGCTTGTTTGAGTCCATAGATAGACTTCTTTAATTTGCAAATCATCTGTTTCGAGTCATCAGATTCGTAAATCGGTGGTTGCGACATATAAATGCATTTATCAATGTCGCCATTGAGAAATGCAGTCTTAACGTCCATCTGATGTAACTCAAGGTCAAAGTGTGCCACTAAAGCCATGATAATTCTAAAAGAATCTTTCGTTGACACATGCGAGAAAGTTTCCGTAAAGTCAATACCTTCTTTCTGTGTAAATCCCTTAGCAACTAGTCGTACTTTATATCTTTCCACATTACCTTCTGAATCTTTTTTGGTCTTAAATATCCATTTACAACCAATAGGTTTCACACCTTGAGGTAAAGGGACGATATCCCAGACGTTGTTGTCATACATTGACTTTATTTCTTCATCCATGGCTTTGGTCCATTTATGAGAATTCACACTTTCTAAAGCCTGATGGAGAGTGATGGGATCATCCTCCATCATGCCAATGTTGAATTCATTTTCTTGAAGAAACACAATATAATCATTAGATATTGCGCTTCTTCTCTCTCTCAGTGGACCGTCTTAAAGGCACGACTTCTTGAGGTTCTTGAGGTGGTATAGGTTCCTCATCAACATCAACATTGTCTTGTTCCGGATTCTCTTCTATTTCGGAGGTTCATTGACTATAGGTTCATTCACCACGAGATGTGGGTTCGGGAACCAATGAGTCTCCGATATCCTTATTACAATTAGTACCGATGTGGGTGCCTCTCGTATAGGAGAATCCCGTGATTCTTCAAAGACAATTTGATTTGTATTTCCCTCCGAACCATAACATCCTCAAAGAATTTAACCGTATTTGTCTCAAAAATTATTCTATTAGTGGGATCATAAAATTTGTACCCACGGGACCTTTCGCATATCCGATAAAAAAAGCTAACGATCCTTTCATCCAACTTCTTCTCTTGTGGCCTATAAGGCCGAGCTTCACTGACAACCCCAAATTCTAAAATGTTGGAGACTAGGTTTTCGTCCGAGTCCACAACTCATATGGAGTTTTGTTTCTTTGTCTTAGTCGGTACTCCGATTCAAAATGTATGTTGCTGTCTTAAGTGATTCTCCCCAAAGGTTCAATGGAAGCGATGTATGAGAAATCATGCTTCGCACCATCTCCATTAATGTTCGATTGCGTCTTTCAGCTACACTGTTCATTGCCGGTGAACCTAGCATTGTATACTGTGGCACAATCCCATTATCCTCCAAGAATTTAGCAAAAGGCCCTGGACGTTGCTCTCCCGATCCGTCAGAGCGACCGTAATATTCACCACCACGATCTGATCTGACGCCTTTAATCCTTTTGTTGAGTTGTAACTCGACTTCAGACTTGAAGGATTTAAATGTGTCCAAAGCTTGAGCATTTTCTTTAATTAAATATATATAGCCGTATCTAGAATAATCGTCAATGAAACTGATAAAATATACATGACCATTCCTAGTTGTTGTAGGGAATGGTCCGCATATATCCGTATGTATCAGCTCAAGAACATCCGTCATACGATTGGCTGTATACTTACGCATGCTTGTTTGTTTGCCCTTAGCACATTCAATGCACGGACCAAGGTCCGACATGTTCAAGGGCATAGATTTCACTTTGAACAAGACGTGTAATTCTCTGTTGAGAAATATGACCTAAACGCTTGTGCCAAAATGCAGCTGAATCCTGATGTGTTAATTTTTTTCTAACATTTCGAGTTTCATTATTCAAGGTCTCATTATAGGAAACAATAGTATCTAAAGCATAAAGATTATCCATGACGGACAGAAAACCAGAAGCAACCATATTGGAGTGTCGATACAAACTAAATTTTTCATCTCCAAATGAACAAGAAAAACCTAATTTGTCCAATGCGAAAATAGAAATTAAGTTCCGTCTAAAAGACGGCACAACAAAAGTATCATACAAATCCAAATATAAACCGCTTTTCATAAGTAATCTAAAATGCCCTATGGCTTCAACTTCTGCCTTATTGCCATCGCCTACATAGATGTATCTTTCACCATCTCTTGGCCTACGGTAATTTCGGCAACCCTGCATAGACACAGATATGTGAGTTGTTGCACCCGAATCTATCCATCATGTGTCTATTGAAACTGAAACTGAATTAACTTCTTCAGAAACAAGAGAAAAATTACCTTTCTTTGCACGCCATGCGTGATAATTGGTATAATTTTTCTTCATGTGCCCTTCAGATCCACAAAAGAAACACCATTTCTTTTCCTTATCCGGCTCTGTCTTGATAACCGGTTTCTTGTCCTTAATGGGTTTCTTCTGCGAACTTGTAGTCGTAGCATCTGAATTGATTTTACGTTTCTGTTTCCCTTTTCCTTTAGATGTGGAAGCAATGCTTGCACTCTCGCTCTTGTTCGTCTTCAAACGCTCTTCCTCCTGAACACAGTGCGAGATGAGCTCATTGATTGTCCATGATTCCTTCGACAGTTGTAGCTCACCTTGAACTGCCCAAAAGAAGTGGAAAGAGAGTTGAGAGACAAATAGACCAACATATCTTCCGATATATCCAGTTTATGAGCCTTCAATTTTGAAGCGGTATTCATCATTTCAAGAATGTGCTCCCTGACATTACTTCTGCCATTGTACTTCATTGTGTAGAGTTTGTTTAACATAATGCCTATTTCAGCCTTCTCATTCCTAACAAACCTCTGCTCAAGTTCCTTAAGATAGTCCAAGGCCAGAGTGAAATCAGAAACAGATCCCCTAAAACTTTCAGGAATGGTCCTTTACATAACCTTAAGACACAAGCGATTTGACTTCATCCACCGTGCATGCGCATTCTGAACATTGTCAGGACTGTCTGCAGCAGGTACATGTGGTTTAGCCTGCTGTAACGCTATATCTAGATCAAGACACCCAAGAATAATCTCTAAAGTATTTTTCCATTCCTTGTAATTAGAACCCGTCAGCATCGGAATGCTATTGATGCCGGCGGTAAGATCAGTAATCTTTGTTGAAAAATACATGCAATATAACGAATCAAATGTCTGAATTATAATATTAAATCAAAATAAGACATATTCCATCAACTAAGTATCCTCAAATAATAAGTGTTCTTTGGAATCAATTATTATTCTAAGATAATTAGGCGTAATAATGATATATAACGGTCCATTTGATGTCAATTAGTCAACTTTCCTTTGGGTCAATCAACTAATCACACCTAAAACTTATTGACCATTACCTATATATTACTACAATCTGTTTACATATAATAAGTGATTGTTGTCTTTCCTTTGGGATAGTCCAAAAATCAAATATTATATGTATATCGTCCGTATACAAGTCTTGAAAAATAATTAACGCCAATATAAGAGCTTACTTTGGTAAGATAATAATTTTGTTAATTATTTCAAAAAATATATTTTATCTGAAGCCTTCATAATGATTAAACATTATCTAAAAAAAAAAATTCTCAAATATGTTGGCTTAACCTAAATATCAATTCACGGGTTCATGCAATCAATACCGAATAAACAACAACCAACATAATCAATTCATAAGCGAGATAGTATGACCCAAGGCATGATGATCTCCTTCGTAAGAATCCTCTTCACAAGCCATCATCCTATGCTTAATGTAAATCTCTCATTCTTATCAAATTACTATCCTAATAATAAATGAAAAATATGTGACATGCAAGCCACCAAAATAAAAATAATTAATTGGCACCTTAGGCCGCTTACACACATCAATCATTCATGCATTACAAGTTTCACACAAGGCAACAGGGTCATACTATCTCATAATCCTTCTGCAAAAAAGAGTTAGACATGAAAATACTGAACGAGCTTCCTAATTGCGGCGGTCCCGCTTAAATAACCGTCCGTTTACATAACCGACAATAATTAATCTTGACAGGATTCGAAAATAACTGCAGCGAAATTTAAAAACCGCCAATTTACATAACCGCCCGTTCAGATAACCAACAATATTTGATCTTAACATGATTCAAAAATAATCGCAGCGGAATACAAATCAGAAATTCGTATTTTCTTAACAGAATCATGTAATAGAACAATTAATCATATACAATTCGAAAGCTACTGTGTTGACCAATCAGTTTCTGAAATATTTATGGATTCTAATAAACTTATAACTTAATTTTCGAAAACTGATTGTCAATCTTGATAAAAATTTATTAAAATTTCATATTTAACAAACAGATCTTTAAATTTCCGAACTATTTATAAACTATTTGATTAAAAGAACATATCCTATTATAGAAATATGAATTTCTGAGAAATTTTTGAATCAGTCATTAGATCTTAACAGTTCAACTAGAGTAGGCTCTGATACCAATTGTTAGAATTTTTACTGTTATGGCCATGATCCTCTAGTGAACCCTAAATATAAATTAAGTTACCTTGATCCATGCTGTCAGTCTTCCAGAGAGACACAACCCCGTTGATCACCAAACTCCTTTAGCTTTCCAGCGATCTTCCTTTAATCCGATGGAGTGATTGAGAGGACCGGCGTCAGACAATTTCTTCTCTTCTGGAACAGTGTTAAGAGAGAGATCTGGATCTGTTGGAAATGAAAGGGTGCCAGAAAATGGAGAAATGAAAAGATGTCCAAAACCAACTGTATCCCTGCATATATATGGACGTCCATATAACGAGTGCGATTATACCTTAACGGTCCATATCGGATCCAGATTCTCTCTTAACGGGTTCGTTGTTTAATCGAAAGTTTGTCTATGGTTGTGTTCTCCAGGGACCAATAGCATAATTGTATTATTATCAGACTTTATATAATTCAGACCATCACTAAATCATAAAGTCATTAATACGTATTCTACACATTAAAGGCCTCACTTCTCATGACATATAATAAACCCGATACAGAATTTGATCACTTCATTATGGGTATAATTTGACAGTCCATTATATAATATATTTATTACATATAAGCTCATACTTATTATAATTAATAATAATTAATTCCAACAACTTCTTCATAACCGGATCCTACAATTTGAACAGCTTGAAACTTGCGTCCGCTTCAAATAGAACCACTTTTGACTATAGCCTTGCAACCTTGACATAGAATAGCCATCTACACCTCTCAATTGCAAATTTCATTCCTTTCTTCATTATATCCAAGTTACTCAAGGAGAGTGCTGAATAAGTACAATTTATCTATAGCATTATTAGACGTACAAAGAAAAATGATATTTTTTTAAGGTAGCAAGGCTACAACCAATAACAGAGGGGGCTTAAGCAGGCGGCGACAAAATTAAGGTAAACAATATTAGCAATTCTGACACCAATGGCAATTCTAAGTTGTTAGAAGTTATTTATTCCGGGCCAACAACAGTCATCACACCAGAGTTTGACAATATTAGCAATTCTCCAGGTGTCATCAACAACTGTTGTCACTTCAATGACACCAACTACTGTCACCTAAGTAGAGAGGGCTTAAGTCGGCAGTGATAAAATTGAGGTAAACTTTCTGGCCAGAAATATTAGATTCAGTATTAGATTAAAAAAAGCACATGGACACCAGACTAGTGTGGTACCACAGTGGTAATTGAAATACCAATACTGGCTTAATGGTTCTCATCTTGACTTTTATTTGTAATTTGTTTCTGCAAATAGATTTCACTATTATTATCATTGATTTTTGATTGAATTGTATATTTTTAATTTAATTAGTTTGGCATTCTAATTAACTAATTAATTGATATACAATAGCTAATTTCAGCTAGAACTTGGGTCTGATACAAGCTTGAGAGGAAAGCCTTTAATCCCAAATATATTAGGGTAGGCTAGAAATGAAACCCAAGCTGAGACTGAATAATGTGGAAGAATTATTATTTTAATGAGGTATGACTCACGACTGATCAATTGACCTCCAAAGATTAATTAGTGTATTTAATGCAGAGTTTAATCACTTAGCTAATTTTAATTTCAGAAAAAAATAAATACAGTTAGATCCAAACTAAAGTGTATTAAAAAATTTACTCATACTCCGTGGCAATAAAAATGTAATGGGTAATTTGATCTTTATCCTTAGGAAAGATTAAATTCTTAATCCTCCACCCCTTAATCTTTGTTGCCGAACAAGGCATTAAAGACTAAACATTTCCTTTACTGGTCGAGTGTGTTGCAAAAAAATAAGGCTTAGTGTAGTACTAATATTTCAGAATCTCAAACTTGCAACTCCATATTGAATGTTTTTCCATTACTTTACTGGTTGAGTGTGTTGCAACCATTCAGAGGCCTCAATTTAGTATTTTAAGTTCAGTGCTATGGTATTTCAGAAACTTATTGCAATTTTTCCAGGGTGATGCTGGAACCAACAATGTAACTGTTGTGTGTGGTAGACTAAATTGATTCCAATTAAGTTGTCCTGAAATTTAATTGATTGCTGGTTTGTAGCTGATCAACCAATCAACAACAGGCATTGAGATTGCCCTTGCCCGCTCCCACATCCAAATCGAATTCAAAACTGGTACAACACCATAAAGCTTTGGAATTTGAGAGAAAAAAAAAAAAAGAGAGAAGAAGAGGAATAAAGAAGCACCTGTAGGCATTGGAGCCATCACTCTTTCTTGCCAGGCACTTCGACTTTCGATCAGAAGCAAGCAGTGAACTTTTTCCATAAAACTTGTCCATTTTCTCCAAATTGTGCTCCATCTCCTTTTTATTCTCATGAAACCCCACTAGCACACAGCCAGCGAGAAGAGAGGCAGCAATCAGGGCTGCCATCGCTGCACGACGAACGGAGACTTATTTCTGTGTGCCGCAGGAGGAAAATTAAAGGAACGAAAGGACAATAGAAGATGCCAAAATATTCTAACTCTATAATATTTATGTAGCCGGTACGAGATGAACTAAAAAAAGATTAAGATACTCTTGACAAATGGGTTATGCCATAGAAGATCAGCACACAGATCTTAAGCGCTCAAAGCAGTGAACTTATTCCATAAAAAAACCGGACAGGTCAGACCTGACCCGTCGAACCCGTGGTCATGACCCGCCCCGTTCCGTGATCCAACCTGTTAGAATCGACGGGTCTAGCACGGGCGTGGGCAAAAAAAATTCAAAAAAAACTCATGCTAGACCCGACCTGTTTTGGACCCGTCCTGACCCGACCCGCCTAACCCGTGCAAACCCGCCCCCGACCCGTCCCGGGAACCCATGCAAACCCGGAAAAAAATAATTTTTTTGGTAAAAAATATAAATAGTTATATATTTTTAATATTCTTAATAATTATTTTTGAATTTTTCGGAATTTTTGAGAATTTATTTAGATTTTATTAGATTATTTTTTAATTTTGAAAAAAAAAACCTTGGACCCGATCCGACGAGTCTAGAACGGGTCGCGGCCAAACCCCCCAAAATGGACCCGTCCTAACTCGTCCCGTGAAAATTCGTTGACCCGTCCCGTCAAAACCTACCGACCCGTGCAAACCCGTCCCATCCCGACCCAACCCGACCCGTTTTTAATACACTATACCAAACGGATCACAATGGGGAGCACGTGGGTACACCCATGGGTGTAGTGATTCGTGATTCGCGAAATGTTCGGTGAGGTAAAAAATTTAACGTTCGAGTATAATTTGAGAATAGTTCATTTTATATAATATAAATAAAAAATATATTATAATGATAAAATATTAAAAATATATTAAAAACTATAAAATTTCATATAAAATAATATATAATGAGTTTTTTTGCTGAATAATTCACGAATAAAATATTTTTTGTCCCAAAAAATACATTAAATTTATTCGTGAAACATTCGGGTATGAATAAAACATTTGATTGTTTACTCACACTTTTTTTAATCACTAGATTTAACTAATGCTTTGAGATTATCAAAAGTAGATTAATGAAGAAAATTCTCACTTGACTGTAAGAGTTTTTTTTTCAGTGGAAACATTCAATGCTTTTGTCTCAAACGGGACTTACTGACTTAGAAAAAACATCAAAAATGATACGCGTTTATTCTATATGCATTCTTCTGTCATGCAAATAAAAAAATGAAGTGCTTATAAACTTGTATTATCTATTATATAATCATGTAGATATGTGTTTATTCCGTATTAAGCTAGTAAATTCAAACTTTTGGGTTATTGCTCGATTATAAATAATAGTACATCAAATAAGATTTAGCAAGGATATATTGCAAACATTGGAAAACATTGTCAATAAAAATAATGCATATTTACAGATCAATGAAATCTAAAGACAATTTTAACATTTTGCAACAGAGTGCAAGCACGTAGTTTATTTAATTCGTTCATGTTATATACTTTCTATCCTATTCATCCCACCAAATATATTTTGCTAACAAATATATAACAAATAATGGGAATATAGCTAGCGAATCCTAAGAAAAAGAAATTACTAGATTTTTTTCTTAAATATCAAAGTTGAATTTTTGCCACGACTTGGAACCTAGTTTGATGAGAAGTTCAGCCCTTAATTTCTCAATCACGACAAATTTTTACAATTTTATCTTTTTTATTTACAAAATTTAGGGCTAATGTCTAAACAATAATGGCTTATTATGCATCTCTTTAAGCGTGATGAATTTCAATTATTTGTTATGAAAAAGTTTTCAATTATTAATTTTAATATTTTTTTCTATAAATCCATCTATTATATTGATATTAAATTACAAGTATATTCATACTTTTCATCATTAACACGCGGTTCAAATAAAATGCAAAATTTTGTTATTATCTATTACTACAAAATTTTGTTATTATCTATTACTAATGGAAAAACATTGTTGTTGAGTTATAAGTATTTGACCACAGTAAATAAATGTAAATATATATTATTATTTGCTTAATCCCGTTATCTTCTAATTTATTTTTTCTTACGATTTGCATTGTAACCTTTAAGAAATACAAATAATGTATGCTACAAATATCTCAGTTCTAAACGCCGATAATTGTCCCGAGCTCATTTTATATCTCATGATATTCAAAACTATACAAAATAGAAATATGTCATTCTTATACTACATTCTTTATCTAAGAGCGTCCAATTTGAATATCATCACTCACATCAATAAACGAGAGAGACATCAGTATTCTTGATTCATACTTCTTCTTTATATAAAAAGACATACATCGAGATAAAATCTGTATGATCGTTAGTTGTGAACGACGTTAGATAATATCCACAAATATAATTTTTTATATAAAAAGAATACTCATCTCATATCTAAGAATTAACAAGCAAATAAAATACTAATGACGCAAATACAATCTTTGTAGTATTTTATTATAAGTCAAGTCCAATAATATGTCCAACATGTCATTTGTGTAATTGAGCCGATAACACTTATCATATGATTTGTGAAACACAATCATAACTCAACTTACATTCTAGTATTAGTTAATTATTATTACTAGATAATTAACAGATTAAGAATATTTTAGAATTATTATTAATTAATGTATATATTTCATAATTGAGTCCAACTCAAGAAACAAACGATATATCATATATAATCATCATAATACATAAGGTAAATATAATCATCACATGATTGACTACAAATCACATTAGAACCAATAATATATTATTAATTAGATCTTTTGCATTTATATGTTTTGTATGCACGTGACGACTGTCATGCTCGTTACTGTACCTTTTAGTTGAGTGTGTGACAAATAAGAAGTTTATTTTAATTTGAAACGGAAAGAGACTGAGGATTAACAATGAGTCAGCAGTGTGGACACGATTTGTTGGATAATAAGAAGTTTATTTTAATTTCACACGAATATGAAAGAGACTGAGGATTAATGCTGAATTAGCAGTGGGGTCGTAGGGAAAATCTATGCATGCTTGGGTGTGCCTTTGACTACCGAATTATTGGCTTGCAAATTTGCATTTAGGTACTACTTGAAGCATTTAAATACCAAATACTCCGATTCACAAACTTCAATATTCTATCAATCCCCGTTTAACAGTGACAAAGATCATATTTTGTTAGAGTATAAATACAAATAAAGTTATTATTCCTCATTTGTGAAGTTAAATATGAATAAATAAAAGAGACATTACTATGAAGAAAGAGCAAATTTGTGATTTCATCCACCAGAGTGATGACCTGGCGGTATTGGCTTTGTATGCTTAAGAGATCTAGGTCATTAGGGATCATCAAATCTTAATGGCTAGTAGGACTGTAGGAGTCAGGTTGTGGATTAAATTTGGATTTGGGATGTATATCAGGCTTATGCAGAAAAAGATTAATTCCAAAGCTTATTAAACCATAATTTATTCTTTAAAATATGACTTTGTGGAGCATGCAATTTATGTATTAATAATAAGAATTTTATCATTATTTTTACTAATATTATTTTTGTTATTATTATATTAACATTGATTACTTAAGTATTACTATAGTAATTACTGCTGTTCATACGATGGTGATGACATATTTTCATTCTTATTAATATTTTTTAATAATCTATAGTTGTTACAGTTCACATTTTTGTCATCATTTATATGTTTTTTCTTACCCTCATATTTTCTCAACCAAATGGAAATATTCTATTAAGACATAACATATAAAAAGTTACACATGCTTAACTTTATGCTCCAATAAAAACATGAAAAAAATAAATAGATTTATTCTAGGAGAAGTCACTTCCAATGTTTTTTTTACTAATTATTTTTACAAATATGTGTGGCAAACAGATATAGAGATAATTTTTGAGATAGTATTAGATTTAAAAAAGTATTTATAAGGATAAAAAATATCTAAAATAATATATAATGTTCATATTTCAAGTGTTCTTGCACTCCATTCTAGCATATGCAACAAAAAGGTAAGGATTAATGACGAAGAAGCATAAAGGTAATGATTTAATGACGAGGAAGGCTTATTTGTCAATGATTAAGACATAACATATTTTAATGACGAAGAAGGATTAAATTTCATCTCATAGTCCATAAAAAACAATTAAATTTATGCAATTTGTAACGGTTCTTTTAATGGACTTATATATGACATTTAAGTTAAATAAATTTTTAAGTACAATCGATTTTATGTTAAAACATGTCTATAATTTTTATTTTAAAGTTTATTTTTAATAGTATTGTTTGAAATTTCGTAGTAAGTTGTTGTCCCTCTTCTTCATTGATAATGAGAATTTTTATGATTGGATGATAATTTAACAAATAAATTCTAAAAAAAATAGTAAATATAATAAAACGGTACATTGAAATGAATTCTCGTTTTTTTTGTCCAGTGAAGCAAATTACTAAAAAAATTAGGAGTTTGATATATTGGACATTAGCTCCTGCGAACAATCTCTAATATTTAATTTCATTCGTGTTAAGCAACCAGGACAAAAGAGAAAAAGAAAACGAGACGGAGGCGCGAGATATGAAAGCGAGGTGACTAATGAGAAGGGGACCGCAGCCTGTGCGAATAGAGATCTATGTATGGAGATCTAAACAATTAGTTTTAATCATAACGGTTATGGACAAGTTAAAATATGAATTTTAATGTACGGAGTGTTTATTATTATTAAATCAAAACCATTAACTAGAGATCGAATAAATCAGAACAAAAAAAATATAACCCCGCAGAAAACTCTCTTCAGAAAATATTATTTCTACTGAGAAAGACGGAGACAAAGAGGATCAAGAACCTGGTCCCTCATTCCATTTTAAATTCCGTCAACTTAATTTTCTTATGTTCAAATTTTGGTAGTAGTGAAGGGGCATTCTCGCATTTTCATTATATAAAAGGTACATTTATTTCGAAAATTATGTTGTAACTGATTTAGATAAGAACTTCTGAAATATTACAACAAATAATTGACAAGAAAAAATGAGTTGTTTTCTAATGATAGTAGAATTTTACTACTGGGGAGAAGAAAAAAAACACGACTATTATCATCGAAAAATAATTGCATTCTGACACCCTAATATTTTCTGGGTACTAAATTTGCGCTATTATAAATCACCCTTCAAAAAAATTTGCGCTATTATTCAAGTCATAAAAAAATACGTACTCATATTAATCTGGTTCATTCATTGTAAAAGGGGCTGATCTCACAACAGTAAATTATATTTTTCATATAATTTTCTATTTAGAATTTCATGAAATCTGATTATATTGTCTTCTTTTGGTAAGTTCATAAAACATGATTTGAACCGTGGAATTCAAATATCACGGTCCAGAAAGTCCTTGACACTGACATCGCGCTACTCATTAACTTCGTGAAAAAAAGAGAGCAGGAATTAATCAAACACCCGCATGTTTTCTTGGTGACAATTCTTGATTAGTTATTTCTTTATTCTTTTTAGCTAACAAGCCGCGTCAAACCTTGATCCCTTTCTTACATTTAAAATCACACATCAAGCTACTTTCATACAATCAATGGCTCCTTACTTCTCACTACTCTTTCTTCTCCCACTACTCGTCGTTCTACAGTCCCCATCGGCCGCATCACAGACTTCTCCACCGGTTTCTCTACCGGGTTGCAGAAACAAATGCGGCAACATTACAGTACCATACCCATTTGGTTTTGAGCTGAACTGTTTTCGTGAAGATTCAAGCTTTTGTGCAATGAATCATATAACCCACCACGGCTCTTCCTTGAAGTCGGCTATGAAATCACAGACATCTCTCCTAGAGGTGAGTTATACATATGGGTCCCAGCAAAACGTGAATGCTATGACTCCTCCGGTGGCTTAGTATCCCGCACGAGCAGTAGCTCTACGGGCATATTTCTTGGAACGAGCTCATACCTGCTGTCTGTCAACAACAGCTTCTTTTCTGTTGGCTGTCCACCAAGGATATTTTGAGGATGCAGATGGTTTTTTTGTGAGCGGGTGTCTTTCAGCTTGTCGACCGCCTCAATATTCATTGGGCAGCACCAATGGATCATGTACAGGAGTTGGGTGCTGTCAGAGCTCTATTCCAAATGGACTCAGTTTTTACGAACCGGTTCTACAGAATTTGATGAGTACTTCTACGAATGAGACTGAAGGCTCGGTAATATTTGTCAATCCCACTAACTGTTCATATGTCTTTCTCGCCAATTCAAATTGGTTCCGTTTTGATACCTCGTACCTGTCAAGACTACTGATTTCAATGTTGTAGTGCGAATCGATTGGGCCATAAGAAACGTGGGAAATTGCAGCTATGCAAAGCGTAACATGACTGATTATGCATGCCGGAGTGCATACCATGATTGCAACAATTCTGATAATGGTGCTGGTTATCTTTGCCAATGTTCAGAGGGCTACCAGGGAAATTCTTACATAACTGGGGGATGTCAAGGTATAATTAGCGGCCCTTTCGTTGTTAGCCTTAGACTCCTATTACAAAAAAATAATAATAATAATAATTTCACTTCCCTTCATTCGCATATCTGAGCAAATCAAATGATCCAACAGAAATCATTTGATACTTAGAATTATAATATATGCAGTCTGGTCCCTGAAGAATTCCAAAAATTCTTGTAATATTCTCATGAGTAAATCAGTGCACCAAAAATGCTATTCTAGTTTATGCATGCAAATAAATACATGAACTGTTGAAAGAAACAAATTTGATCATATGTATATATATATATATATATATATATATATATATAGAGTGGAGATAGCATGAGCTTAAGCTCACGGAGGCTTCTTGTGAGCTTAACTCAAAAAACATATTAAATGATCTTAAAATTTTAATTTATCATTCTCATTAAATTCTTTATATGAAAATCTCATGGGATGCAAAAATTTGGAGCGTTTTGAGCTTTTTAAGTCGCCGTTTTTAATTTTTGAAAATCATGTTCAAGTATTGAATATATTATTATTATTTTTAGAGCTGATTTTCAAAAATTAAAAACGATGACTTAAAAAGCTCAAAACGCTCCAAATTTTTGCATCCCATGAGATTTTCATATAAAGAATTTAATGAGAATGATAAATTAAAATTTCGAGATCATTTAATATGTTTTTTTGAGTTAAGCTCACGGAAGCCTCCGTGAGCTTAAGCTCACGCTATCTCCACTCTATATATATATATATATATATATATCGATCAAATCAAATATCTCAGCAGCTTGTTGCCTAAAAAGAATTGAGAAATGTTGATAGAGGGAACAACAGTCAAATAATTCGGTCATACTCATACAAAGATTAGTTCATAACTTGCTGGAACTCTCCAAGGTTAGTATCTTGGTAAAGTGTTTTCCGAGATGCAAGTGAAATTTTATTATGAGAGTGGGTGTATAATTAAGACTAGAAGTAATTATCTCTGATATTACAATTATGCTACACAGATATAGATGAGTGTGAATTGAAAGATGATGAATATCCATGCTACGGTGACTGCAACAACACAAATGGGAACTACACCTGTACCTGTCCAAGTGGCACTGAAGGAAATGCCTATATAAAAGATGGTTGTCACAAAAAAGATGGCTTCACGTTAACAGTTAAAATAGTTATTGGTATGTTCTTCATTGTAGCAATCCATGATTCCTTTCTTACAAAAAGATTAATTATTGGTACATGCTTAGAAAGAAGATTGGTGATTCCAAATTCCCAAGATGATTATTATGTACCAGTACATGTTTTCATATTTGATACTCAATTCTAATTCTTTTTTATACCGAACTCATTGCAATATTTATATTTTAGCATAAACTCTATGAATTTTGGTTTAGTAGTTGGGGAAATCGATGTTAAAAATCCAGCTAGTTAGGGAATATCGCGTAGCTTTTAGAATAGAATTTCACCTGTTATGAAGCATGCAAATTAAAATAAAAATCCAAAATCTGCATGTAAACTAAAAAATCTTGTGCTGGAATTGCAGGAGCGAGTGTGGGTGCTTTCATAGTTGCATTTGCTTGTTTCTGGTTATATCTCGGAATGCAAAAGAAGAGGCTTATCAGGGCAAAGCAACGGTTTTTTGATCAGAATGGAGGTGGTCTACTTCAACAACAAATGAAATCTTTCAAAACCACCACATTCAAAATCTATACAAAAGAAGAGCTTGAGAAGGCAACCAACAAGTTCTCAGAAGAACAGGTGCTAGGACGCGGGGGGCACGGAATTGTCTACAAAGGCATTCTGGAGGATGGTACAGTTGCAGCAATAAAGAGATCGAAAATAATGGAAGAACATGAGACCCAAGAGTTTGCAAAAGAGATGATGATCCTATCCCAAATTAACCACAAGAATGTGGTCAAGCTCTTGGGTTGTTGTTTGGAGGTTGAAGTCCCGATGCTCGTTTATGAATATATCTCCAATGGAACTCTCTACCAGTACATTCATAAGAAAAATTCCAGTGTTCCTATTCCAGCAATTGAACGACTCAGAATTGCTGCTGAATCGGCAGATGCACTTGCTTACATGCACTCCTCGGCGTCACCCCCAATCCTTCACGGTGATGTGAAAACTGCCAATATTTTGCTTGATGATAAATTTGTAGCAAAAGTATAGTAAAAAACAGAAATCTAAATAACACAGACTCCCCAAAAGCTCCCTCCCTCCCAGATTTTATTGATTATTGAAGAATGTTTTGATACAGCATGTCACTGGAGAGAGATGCACTATACCTCTTAATACACGCTGATGAATTAAAAATAGAAAGAAACAGAAGGAGAATACAATCAACGGAAGATAGAATAAAATCTTTGGATTGACATCTAATATCCTAAAATATATAAATTGATCTTAGTGATATTATTTTCTAATATTCCTATTTTCCAAAGATAGCTTCCCTCAATCTGGTAGCGCCTGATGACAGCCAGTATGCTGTATGTTCTGCAACACTCCCCCTCAAGTTGATCCGTATAACTCATCAGAGGTCAACTTGCTCTTCAATACTTCAAAAATTCCTTTAGCCAACGGCTTTGTGAAAATGTCCGCGATTTGATCAGTACTATGGATGTAGGCTGTCTTGATGACCTTGTTTAAGATCTTTTCTCTCACAAAATGACAGTCCACCTCAATGTGTTTAGTCCTCTCGTGAAATACAGGATTCGTTGCTATGTGCATTGCAGCTTGATTGTCACAGTAGAGAATAGTAGGATTGTCATCCACATTGTGTCCCAACTCCTTGAGTAACAGTCTTAACCAAATGATCTCACTAGTTGCTGCTGCCATAGCTCGGTATTCAGCTTCTGCGCTAGACCTGGCCACCACGGCTTGTTTCTTGCTCCTCCAAGTTACTGCATTTCCACCTACAAACATACAGAAACCTGAAGTGGACTTTCTGTCATGAGGACATCCGGCCCAGTCAGCATCAGTATAACCAACTATATTAACATAACCATGCTTTTGCATGAAAATTCCTCTTCCTGGAGCAGACTTTAAATACCTTAATATTTGACTTACAAGTTCGAAGTGTCCTTTCATAGGTTTTTGCATGAATTGACTTACATAGCTTACTGCATATGATATGTCAGGTCTGGTCATAGTAAGGTATATTAGTTTGCCCACGAGTCTTTGAAACATGCCAACATCTTCAAGTGATTCATTGTTAGTGGTATTCTTTTGGCTAAAATCCATGGGAATACTTGCTGGTTTTGCCCCCAACTATTATATTTTCAGCATTCCCTAAATCAGATCAAAACACATGAAAATGTTATAATCAATTGCTTCAAAGTATAATATTATTGTTTTAATCAATTGCTTCAAAGTATAATATTATTATTCCACAGATGCTGACCTGCAGAACCAGCAAGCAACGAGAAAGAATGTCAAAACATTAAAAAAAAATGTTTGTTTTAGAAACATCCATGAAGTTTATAAAAAAAGGAAGAGTTTCACTGGTATGTCAATTTAAACCGCGACCAGCTAGTACCTACTACTACAACAAAAAATAAATAAATAATTAAGTTAAACAAAATAAGAAGGCTTTACTACATTGAAATAAAAAGGAATACGTATTCTATTTCAATAAGCTCCATTTTGTATTAATAAATGGGCATGAAAACTTAAGATAGTTTTAGTGAAATAAAGTATCAAATACCAGAAGACATTAAATCACAGTGAACATTGAAAAAATAAATAAAATAAAACGCATTAGCACAAGCTAACAAAAAAAACAATATTACATGTCAGTTTCTGTACAATTTCCATTGATTCAGTAACAATCATTAACATAAGCTAAGTTGATGATCGGACTGGCTCGGACTTAGTGTGTCATAATCCATAGGGGTCCAATCCAGAGAGGTCAATGATGGATAAGATTGAAATGTTTGAATCTTAGACTGCTCTAACTTAAACCGTGTGACCCGTGATCCGGAATGAACCATAGACTGCAGACCGCGATAACCCGTGGTACAAAAATTTAGATCTTCAATCTCTGATATAAACAGCGAAATAGCGAATATTCAACTGAAGTTTTTAAAATTCTGAAAATTTCAAGGTCAAACAACGAAAGCCCAGTCCAGCCCCGATTTCACACGGCCCGGCCCAAATGACTCTCCGTCGAATCCATGGTTACGGTTCTACCACCATGGACTCTGAACTCTGTAGGCACCAACTAGTAGCACTCCGGCTCTTCCGACAATTCACCTCGCGCTCGTTTGAGACGACGAGTCGACGAGTCGACGACGACGACACAGCACAAAGAGGGGTTTTAGTTTTAGGCATTTGAACTCGAGGTCTCCTGTTTGATCTGCGACTGTGGAGGAGGAGAGAGGCGTCGGCCTGTGAATGGTGTTGTGCTATTATTGAACCTTCTCTCCATTAAAAATTTAAAATGGTTTCCCTCTCCACCTGGGCTCGTTACGCCGCCATCAAGCTCGATTATTCCTTCTCCCTTGGATTAAAGGTTTCTTCCCTCCCCCTTCTCTCGATTTTTCTCTCTGATTCATATTTAGTGCTTGTTGATTACTCTCCGCGAGTCTTAGTGATTTTTATTGCGGTTCGAACCATCTCTTGTGTTGGTATCGGTCTAAATTAAGGAACTTTTGTTCGAGAGTGAACTTGATTGATCTCGTGGGGCTTTTGTTTGTGCCCGCGTGTATTTTGTATACTGATCCATTCAGTACAATATACTGGAGTAAAAAAAAAGTTAAACATCATTTTGTTTCATCAAAAGTATTTTAGTATTTTGTGTTATATTACTTGGAATTTAGCTTCATTATATTAAGTACGTTGTGATGTTGCGATTGGAGAACTCAGATGGCCACCATATCTGAATATGTGTAGTAAGAAATCGCAAGTCCTTTGTTGCTGGTGCTTTTTATAAAAAAAATAATTATCTTGAAGTACTTTGAGTTGTCAATTTTCCATCTTAGGACCGATAGCTGACCAAAATCTAATCCTTACACTAAAATGTTTCATCTTTGGCTTTCCCAAATCACTTCCTTTGGCTCCTGTGTGAAAGGTAGTCAAATGTTCTAAAAAAACCTTAAAGTTAAAGAACCAATTTTTGTAATCAGAGTATTCATTTACAACATTTTTTTCCAAGTTCCTCGTCTTCTTCTATTTATTTCTGATTTTTTTTTGAGAAATAATCCCGCTGGTCATGTCTACTTCAATTCCAGGAGTTGATTTTTTTTTTTAATTATGAGTAATTGTACTCACATGGGACTGTTTGAATTTGTTTGTTCTCTGCTTCTAAACACCAAATTAACAGCAACATGCCTTTTCAGTGGCTTTCAGCTTTCCAATAATAACCCCAGTTAGCCCTTAATAAAGCGTAAGCTTTAATATGCAACTTAACTCATTCTCATTGTGTTATTTTCGCAGTATTGAACTATGTCTTGGTTTAGTCTAAATTATTTTAAATTGATGTTTGTTTGCTATCTTCTTTTTTACAGTATGCGTAGCTTTTGAAATTGACAGATAATATTATTGGAAAATATGCAGAGGTACAATGTTGGTCAGATCAATGCGAAACAACTGAGTAATGCAATATGGAAAAGTTTTTTCCAAGGGAGGCTAACATTTGCACACTGGAAAAAGGGAGAAGAGATGTCACCTACAATCTCTGATGGAGGCACTGTTCTTATTAGAAACTTACCTTTTCCTACGCCCACGTAATCCCTTCTCTCCTTTTTACTCATCCCCGACAAGGGTTGCTGCAAACCGTGTTTATTGCACTCTCTTCCAACCAATTGGTTTCCTGACTTTTGAACGAACAAAAATTTCCTTGCTTTCTTCTGCAGGCAAGTATTTGTTGGAGATGTTGTAGTAATAAAAGACCCAGAAATATCAAATAACTATATAGTAAGAAGATTAGCGGCAATTGAAGGGTATGAAATGGTTTCTTCTAATGAGAAAGACGAGACATTTGTACTAGGCAAGGACCAGTGTTGGGTATTGTCAGACAACACTTCTCTGAAGCCCAAGGTGTAGCTTCTCTTTTGAGCAACTATTACATCTTTTGTGATATATGGCATGGTGTTACCCATCAATTTTTCTATTTGTTGGGACACCTGTCAACACACAACATTTAAGAATGAACGTTAACTGGAAAAAAATGACTAAATTGCCCCCAAGTATTTTCCAAGGAAATTTTTAGAATCACTCAATGACTAAACTGATCATGACTCTCTTGTTTTGATGCTGGTATATTTGTTTCGAAAGGGATATAATCTCACTAGAGACAGCGGCAAAACTTCCAAATACTCAATTGATGCATCTACAGTGCATAGTACAAATGGAAAGGAAAGCTGTTTAATGTTTTGGGAATTATATTGATATATGAAACTGTTGGGTGTCATTTGCAAAAGGACTCTCTAGTAATAGCAACTTCTTAGCCAAATCCTCTGAAAATTATGCTTACCCCTTCAAGGTGAGATTTAATTGCTATATTGTGAACAATGAAAAATATCACCTATATACATTATATTTCTCCTGAGTATCAAAATTACACCTCATTTGTTAAGAGAGAAGTGTGTTGATTGCTTAATAATTTAAGAAACTGAGAATATGTTGGGTGGGGGCTGGTTTTGAATCATTGTATTTGTATGATGAACATTTGCATGGAATTTTTTTGTCTATCCCTTACATTATAAGAATTAACACTTGTATCCCTGATTTTGGAAGTTTGTTACTTAAATGTTTGGGTTCAGTTCGACTTTTTTTTTTCTCTGTCTGAACTGCATATATGGATTCAGAGCCTTCTTGGGCATGTGTTGTCTGGTCCCTTATCTCACACATGTACTTTTTTCAGTACTTCTCTGATTTTCTGAGTGTGTGCACTCAAGAATGAGATGGTGATGTGGAATTTTAAAATCTGGAATGCTGCATTATTCTTTAATAAGGACTGGCATAGACAAATGGAAAAGTAATGTACAGGTTAATTTTAAGGGAAGGGATCAGTTGACAATGGGTTTCTAAATAAATACGAAGAAAATCTTAAAAATGGAAAAAAGTTTATAGATGTGTTCTTCTACCCATAGATTGATTCTCATTCAAATTTCATGCAATTTCATTATCGTTTGATAGTCCATCAAAGACCACCAAATCTTCATGTAATTTACAACGGTTCTAATTTAAAGGTCTTTGATGGACTATCAAACGATATTGAAATTTGAATGATCATCAATCTATGGGTAGAATAACACATCTATAAAAAAAAATTCATTTTTAAGAATTTTTTCGTATTTATTTTAGAAGCACATTGTCAACGTTCTAAGAAAAACTCATTGTCAACCGATCCCCACCCTAATTTTAATTAGGAACTAGAGTTTTATGCACAAAATGCTCCTGTTTTTCTCAATTGAACTCTGCAATTGTTTCTGCATTGATGGACTTGTTACCAAACCCTTAATTTAATTCATTCAGGGGAAAGTAGTCTTTCCTTCTGTTGTTCACAGGACTAGATTGGATGAAATGTCAATATGCATGCTTAATTGTAAGGAAACTGAACATTAGTCCTGTCTTTTTTTTCATATACAAGGGGTGAAATAATTAATTATGTGGCAGGAAGCAAGAGACAGCCGTCTTTTTGGACCCGTTCCCATGACCAACATTCTTGGAAGGGTTATCTATGCTTTGCGGTCAGCTGTTGATCATGGTCCCATTGAAAACAGGTAATCTCTCTTTTCCAAACTGCTTTCTTATGGCTGTATGCATCATTATTGTTGTGCAGGAAATAAAACAGTACAAAAATATGGTAGGATATTATTGAAATTCCTGATTTTTTAGCTGAAGGAAAGAAAACAGCACAAAAATATGGTCAAACAATTCTTTTCACATCTGTGCCTTCTGTGAATCTGCATATTTTACTACTTAATATCTTTCATGAAATTATTCTTATCTACTGTTTTCATGAACACTGGATGCTACAACTTAGAGTTTGCTGTATGGAATGTCGCAGACATACCATGTAATGAATAATTTTTTTTTCTAAAGCAGTCGCTTTGCTGTGAACCAAGACAGAGCTGTTCTGGCAGTTGAGTTGGATGTAGAAGAGTTGGCTAAAAGTTCAAAATCATAGAAGATTCATTTTCATCTGCTTTTGTCGTATCAAGCCTTCACTTTTGTTGGTGAAGTTGCATCCTGTTGCAAAAACTTCTCATGGCTGAGAAAAAATGTACTCTGTTGAATATTTTTCATGCCTGAATTTAAATTTTATTATGCAGCGAGGCCTGAGAATGTAATAACTTTGTACTGAGCTGATGTGTTATGGTGCATAACGCCTTCAAAGCTATCGTTTGTTAGGTACCTTAATAATAATTGTAGCATTTGGCATTGTTGTCAGTTTGCATTTTTCTGTTAGTCTTAAAACAAGTGGTAATCGAGAACATTTTATTTTTAGTAGCTGTTTATGGTGTCAACCAAGCTAATTTCATATAGTCATATTACAAAATTTTGATGTAATTCTATATTGTATAATTGGTGGTGGGTTACGGGTTGCTTCACTTTGCTAAGAGGTGCATTCTTGTAGCTTTGTTATGACCTTGATAGTGAAATCGAGATCAAAACAAGCTATACAAGAACACTAGACAAGAATATTGATGTTTGAATAAGATTTTATTTACTGTGGATAAAAGAGAAAACAAAGTTCAATAGAGTTCATGATTCTTCAACAGAACGATACCCAGGCTCTACACGCCTATTTAAAGTCTAAGAAATTAACTAGAGTAATTGTTAAAGTAAAAAATAATAATTAGAAAGTTAACAGCAGCCCCTAACAATTGAGCTCAATGTTGCTAACTAACTATGCACCTTCTTAGATCTTCTGTGGCCATCATCCTTTGAATATATCAGCTGGGTTCTTCCTGACACACCGGTAGCTCAGACTTATAAGGCCAGCTCTCTCCCTTCTTTAACTGGGTCGTGTAACCTTGATACAGTGCAGCCCATCTCCAATGTCGGGTCATGATAAGTTTGGTTTTTCGTTTAGCAAATTTAACTGACCTGTTATCTTGTGCATTTTTTCTTTTAATTTAACTTGGATAGATATAATTCAAGGTCTCAGACAACGCAATTACTCATTTCCAATTTCCCATACTACATTAAAAAACTGTCACAAGGGGAAACATCAAATAGTATCGTTCTATAGTCCGGTTTAGTGGGCCGGGTTTTGGGCTTTGCACTGAAAACCCAATTCGCCGAGGGCATCCGAAAACCCCTTCTTCCTTGAGCAACAACAAATTAAAAAGATCTAAAACGAAAAGGGTTTAAAGAAATTCGAGCCTTATCCGTCCCCCATTCCGAATTCGTATCCGAAAACCCCCATTCCCAGATCAGGAACCCCTCTCTTTCGAGGAAGGGGAGAGAGAAATGTCTATTGCCGGCGGAGTACATCTCGTCTCTGGTAACCATCTCCAAGGTACACACTCCTCGCCGCTTACTCCGCTTATCTAGTTTTTAAGATTCTCTATTGACTTATTTTGTTGGGGTCCTAATTTATGTTGGTATTCTTAGGTGGATTAGGTTATTCTTTGTTCTTTCTGTTCTGTGACTGGGTGCCTCCTCCTTAATTCAACCTTGAACTTTTTCTATCTTCGCGTAATTTGTGCTTTTTTTTTAATTCTATTTACTATTTTTTTGTTTTTTGTGCGAATTACACCTGCCCTGGATTGGACTTGATTTTAATGGTAAGTGCTGTAAGAGAAATGTCTATTTTGGCTTAAATATATTTCATTTCGATTTATATTGCTTGTAGTTTAATAAATAGCAAATTGCCACTCCGATCCTGCGATTGTCAAGTATTATCAATCTGTTGTTCTTTTCTTTGGTTTCATGGGAACTAACTAACTAGAAAAAAGAAAAATGCGTTTTTTGTATCTATTTGGTAACCTCCAATTTACCGACTTCTGATTGAAACTTTGATGTCAATTTGTAAATATCTGTTTTGATTGGAGAAGTGTGGACTGGATCATTAAAAATGAAAAAAAAAAGTGGGTATGATTGAAGGATTATACTTTTTATTCAAGGAAAGAAAAATCCAACCTTTAAAAAGGTCCATATGCTATTATCTGATTAAGATGGAGGTGCCGGCTCAATTGCATAAGAAAAAAATAATCAATTGCAAGCTTCATACTGCTCAGCTTGAAAATCTTCATAAAGTCTGAAAGGGACTCCAATGCTATTTCATGAAATCTTGGCTCAATTATTTGTGCAAGACCTAGCATGGCTGAATTTATCTATGTTTAAATGCCATACAGTCATTGGTTTCAAAAGCATTTTAAAAACTAATTTGTGTAGTTGTTGTGCATGATTTGTTAAGGTACAATGGGTGCAACCATGCAATTATCATTTTAAAAACTAGTACCTCTATTTTTTTTTGAATTTTTTTCACTTATAGCATCTTTGATGAAACTTCTATTGAGTTGGCTATTTCCAAAAAAAAAAAATCGTATCTATTGCAAGTGTATATTTCATTCTATGAAACTAAAAAAAATGGAGATCAATTTGATGTCTTGGTCACAAAATGTAACTTCTACCTCCAAAAGGCTCTTATTCTTTTGGTTGTAGTTTTTTTTTCTTCTTACCAGTTACTATTGGATGAACCAACAACCATGACCTTTTCTCTTTCTTCAGGTATACTAGTGAAGAAAACTGCCATACCTCCTTTTTTATCTAGGGATCTATTACTGAAAAGCAAATGCCCTCCATATTACCAATCATTAGCTCGAGTACCTCTTCCTCTCGTTTGCAAAGCAAGCGGCTCGAATAATGACTGGAGAAAACCCACCCATCGAAAAAAAAGTTACCAAGGTCCCCCTCCTCCTTCCAGGGGCAAGTTCAAGAACTACCAAGACCAAGATGACCTTCTTGAAACAAGCCAAATATTGTCCTTAGAGAATGGGCGCTACACCACCTCTGATGCCCCAACTCACCCTAAATCAGCAAATCCAGCGGACATCGTAAGACTATTCAGAAAGCACCTACCACAGCTACGCGAAACTACTCAGAACCGGCCAGGGAACAGCAACCAACCGCACGGGCTGAATGCAACACCGCTGAACCGAGACGAGGAAGATCAAGAAATCTTCAAGAAACTCCTCAAGCTGTTGAAAGCATCTGGCACCACTCAAGAGAAGCAAGCCAACAATATTGATACTAAAGGTAAAGCATTGAAATATGAGAAGGCTGCTGTTGAAGACAGTGAAAATGATATTACTGATGAAGATAGTGATTTTGACAATGATGCACCTGACATGCTGGATTCTGAATTGGAACCTCTAACTAGTTCTAGGCGGCCTTCAATGTTTTCACGCCAGTCTTCTATTCCAGTTGCAAAGAATGGAACTGTCATGCCATCTGAAACCCACAGAGGAGAGACGCAGACGCTGACAAAGGAAGATAAATCTGACTCAAAGGCTTTACTTTATGAGTCTGAATCAGATTCTGAGGTTGAAGAAGAGCCTGTGTCAGAGTTTTTTGTTTATGAGTCTGAAGATGAGTCTGTGACTGAAGAGAAGTCAGAGTTAGAGTTAACTGTTTGTGAGTCTGTGGATGGACAGAGTGAGGGCCCACAAGAGGAGAAGATTGAGGACTTGAGTGCATTGACAATGTCTGAATTAAAGGAAATTGCAAAATCACGTGGGCTGAAAGGTTATTCAAAGCTGAAGAAAGCTGATTTGCTTGAGCGTCTGAGCTCAAGTTAAATCTAGAGTCCGTTGTAATAATATTTTAGCTCTCCACTTATTTCTATCACTCAGGCTGTATGCTTGAAATTTTGTTACTACTATCTTTGATAGATTTTGTTTCAGACAAGTTGCTTATCCTTCTGTGACTAACCAAGTTGATTATTTACTATCAGATCCTTTTTTTTGTTTTAATGAAGGTAATCTTGTTTCCTGGTGCAGATTGGTTTCTATAGGCCCTTTTTTAATGTTTTTTTTTCTGCTGTTCCTGTATCCACGGTTCACTTCAGGATTCAAATCTGCTATTATTATGTGCCAATAATAGGACTTTATTATTAAATAAAAAAAATCTTAAAAATAGAAAAAAATTATAGATAAGTTTTTTTACTT
Source organism: Schoenoplectus tabernaemontani (assembly GCA_037127355.1). Classification (NCBI taxonomy): domain Eukaryota; kingdom Viridiplantae; phylum Streptophyta; class Magnoliopsida; order Poales; family Cyperaceae; genus Schoenoplectus; species Schoenoplectus tabernaemontani. The sequence continues at coordinate 16,660,421 of CM073749.1, forward strand.
GTAGATTAATAGTTATTAAATTTCATGTAATTTCATTAATGTTCAATAATTAATCAAAAATATTAAATTTAACGGTCTTTCATTAGCAATTGCAACTGTTCTAATTTAATGCTCTTTAATAGATTATCAAATATTAATGAAATTGTATAAATTTTGATGGATTATCAATCTATAAGTAAAAGAATATATCTATAAAAAAAATCATTTTTAAGATTTTTTTTATATCTTTCAGATTTAATAATAGTCTTATTATTGGAACATAATTTTGGTATTGGTTGGTTGCGCAACAGTGCATGAGTAGCGTGATAGATTAGGTTTGTTTTAAGAGTACTAACTACATACCCGCGCGTTGCGGCCATCTTTATCAATTCAAAATCATATATTTTATAGATATATAATAATTTCATAATGTAAATGTAAATACATAAAAGCATCTCATCAATATTGATACATTGTATAATAAAAAAGAAAATTATATTATTTTTAATATTCTTCCGCACATACAAGGAGATGTTCGATAATTGCAAGTGAAAAGACATTATAAATAGTCATATAAAATTTTAATATTCTTTAAAATTAAAATTATTTATTTAGAACTTTAAAATGTAACAAACGGATGGAAATCAAGAAAAGTACAAAGAAGTTTCAGGCCTATGCTAGTAGTGAACTTGCTTCCTGAAATGTGAAACCCAAAATAATAAAGAAGAAAGGAAAAATTAAGAACAAGTCATTTGTACGAGGAAAAAAATATATAATTGCATTATATAGTAAGATTTTCAAACATGTCTTATTATCCTCATGAAATCTCATTTGGCTGGTGGATATTTCTGAAAACTACACCCCAAGTCCCTAACACACCCACACAGACACACTGTCAAATTATAATTCAATGAATCAAGAGCCCCTAGCCAACCCATCGCCTATTCCAATAACCCAAAAATACTTATTCACAGCAAAAAGGGTGAAACTTAAATCAGCTTTAAACTTGGTGTTTGGTAATAGCCGTCTTTGCCTTCCTGAAGTAAAATTTAGCATTCATTACAATAAAATTAAGCTAACACTCTCACCTCCATGCACAAAGTTCGTACTTCAAGCTATAAATAATGTCAAAAAAAGTTTAAGATAATAAACAAGTTAGCTAAAATTTAAGTTAAGCATGTTTCAAATTTGGCAAAAAATTACCATGCTACATTCAACAACTAAACTTTTTAGAATTTCAAAGCAACTGTACTCACTCTCATCGATCAATTGTTCTCTTATTGTTAATTCATTAAGGCTGTTGCAATCCATGCCACACCTATTCAAGAACTGTACATATCAAATAGTCAATGTCAATTAATATACAAATTCTGATAGAGAAAATAAAATTAATTTGGTCAATGGATAGTCCCTAGCAGGTTCATATCAGTCCAATAATAAGTCAAGCTGACACCAGCTGCAGATCATGGTACTTCAACATAATAATTAATGTTTGATGCATTTTTTTTTTTAAAATATTGTTTCTTTTTGTTCTGATTGCTTCTCGAGCTAATAATTAATGCCAGAGATAGATTTTCTCATGTATCAAAGTGTTACGTATTTGATACGTCACATAAAGTCATGGCCCTTTAAAATAGAAGTAATTAGTCTTTCTAAAAGAGAAGAAATGAATGTAGAGTAACTCTACTGTATTTAGATGATAAATGTTTGTAGTGTAAACGATTGTATAAAGAAAGATATTATGAAAATTATGTTTTCCAGGAAGGATATAATCATTAAAGAAAAGAGTTTGTTACTGTTAAGGAAGAAGATTGTCACAGATATAGCTAGCTGCTTGATTTTCTTCTTTAATTGGGATATGAATCATATTATGATATTTCCTTTATTTTTTTACTTTTGTATTAGAGTGCACAATAAGTTCAAATTAGAAAATATCGTTTCTTTTATACTTTTTCTGAGAAGATTTTTTTATGTTTTCATTTATGTCTGCTTTTATTTAAAATAGGAAAGATGCTTGATTGTCTCCACCTTTTTGTCTCACCAGATGATGATCTCAAAAAAAATTTATACTGCATTTCAAATTGGCTCATTATAAGAAGGAAATTAATTATTTGATTTAAGTTAATAATTTAGATGGATACTTTCTAATTTTATATTTCTTGCCCTGCTGGAAAATTGAAAATTAGTTTCCAATTTTGCTTGATTTAATTTTATATGTTTCTCATTTTACATATTTGCATATTTGCACTGATTTATTTCTTATCATACATTATATGCTCTTTTATTCTTACTACATTTCTCCATATATAAGATATCTTTCTTGTTACACATTCTTATATTTTTTATGCTTTTTAAAATTCTCTCATTTAAATTAAAATAGATCGCTGCAACGCGCGAGTAATTAGCTAGTAGAATTGAAAGGATCTTTTTTCTCATTTTACTTGATTTAATTTTATATGTTTCTCATTTTACATATTTGCATATTTGCCACTGATTTATTCCATATCATACATTATATGCTTTGCTTTAGATTATTCTTACTACATTTCTCATCATATAAAAATTGGTGAAAAAAGAAAGCACTCCTGTCAGGCAAACAGATCACGATTTCAACCATATATCTTATAATTTGTTACACATTCTTATATTTTTTTATGCTTTTTAAAATTCTCTCATTTAAATTCAACTAAGACAGCGAGTAATTTATTCAGCTTTACAAAGAGTTTTAATTGAGTCAAGACAAAGCCATGGTAAACTCAATCATGTTTTTTTAGCATAAATTTTATTTAAACAGTTTTACCACTAACTGGTATGCAAATTAGTATATATCAAAGCACACCCCTCCAAGTGAATTTGTGAATGACCAAGTGCATTTATGTCAGGATGCACTTATCAAAATAGGCATGGACTCATTCAAGTATGCAAATATTTGTGCACCTCTGAACCTATGTATTGTCACATGTATGTGTGGATTCACAAAATCACAGAAATTTCTTATAGATTTCAATTAAAAAAAATAAAAAAATGGAGCCACAAAATAAATACCTTAATGTACTGCAAATATTTTGAAAATTTGCATCTATTACTTTACTTCACATGTTATAATTCAAAAATTAATAGATGCAAATAGAAATTAAATACCTCTGGAACAAGTTTTCAGTTATGACATCAGTGCCAAGTGCCATATTTATTTTGATCCAGGGCTTAACCTGAAAAATCAATTCAAAGCACAATAGAGTTCTAATTAAGAGTTCAGACATTAATTACACAACCAAAAGATGCCAGAGCAACATGTCAAAAAAGAAAATTAAAAAAAATCACACATTACCTATGAATTTCTGTACAACCTATTTGCTTTGTCATTTGCCATGTAAGCCCTTGCTTTGGTTGAGAAATCTCCAACAAATTTGAAAATTACAAATGTAAATAACAGAACAGGTAGCCATCTAGGGCCTCCTGAATTAGGTCAGGCCACCTCTAGAGTAACTGGAGATTAGTCCAGATTAGTCAAGCACCTTCTTGGGTAACCCAGTGGATTCATTTATCCTGATATATCTGTACGAACCATTAAAAATAAATCTGAATACCTACAGACAAAGAGAGATTAGACAATTTAAGAGTGAGGACGTGTAGTGTGTTAATAGATTGTTTGATTTGTTAATGAGGTAAGGTTGGTTCTAGAAAATGAAATTAATTCATGAGAGGGGGAGTAGGGCTCTAATCGTGACCACAAGAGGGATAGAGCGGAGAGGGATGGCACAGAGGGGCTGGTACGAAGGAGGCTGGTGCGGAGAGGACGGGCAGAGGAGAGGAAAGCTTTAGAGCTGGAGGGGCTGACGGAGGAGAAGGCTCGGTCTCCGTGTGGAGGGGTATCTGAGCTTGGAGGCAGAGAGGCGAGATGCGCGAAGTGCGGAGAGGCACCCAAGCGAGAGAGTGAGCGAAATTGAATTTTGCGCAGGAATGAATAGAGCGATAGAGTGAAATCGAAAGCGGTGACCAAAATTTTAAGCAATGGAGAGAGTCGCCCAACAAGAAACGATCCCGATCATTAAAATTGATAAAATTTAATCACAACCGTTCTACAAAGGATAAAATAGGTATTATGAAAAAAAATTACCATGACAAAAAATAAATATCTTTAGTTTTTAACTGCTTTATATAATATAATAGTATAGATATAGATTTTAGTGAATTAAAATCTCAAACAAGATCCTAATCTTTAGTATCTTGACTAAAAGATAATTGTACAACAATGTTGTACTATTCATCAATTTGGTGGTTTCTTGCATACTGTTCATCTATAGTTGGAAAACTTATCTACATTAAGACTTACTGGTCTAATTGTATTGACGTAATGTCAAATCTAATTCGCTACATTAATTATTGTCCATATTTTGCAAATTTTATTATATATAAAAATAATCCTAAAATTGAGTCCTGTATATTTTTCACATATTTCGCACTAAGAAAAAAATTACCTTAAAAGCATCTCCGACATTTTTGAATGTGGACATTGTTTTTGTAATATATATAGGTGCGCTACCTTTTTCTCCTCATGTAAAGTAGAGAGAGTTTTGTTTACAGCTCAAGAAATGCAAACATCATAGACATGATATTAAAAAACCGAGAATATGACAAATTGGATTTTTCTCTTACTTTCCCAGGGGGGGAATTATCATGAATTTCAAAACCTTAACCAAAATGTGAAACAAAAGAAAAAATAAAAATCACCAAAAAAATTGTTAGTGTTACAGTCAGCATTTAGTTCTTTGTTTACCTCAACCGCAATATCTTGCGACCCGCCACAGGCCTGCAATATTTGATCCACACAAAATCATTTCGGTGAGAAATCCGGATCTAGTTGCATCCGGGTTTCAAAGATCCATTTAGGCCCAAAAATAATAGGTAGTGGACCGTATAAATATTTTGTTTCACAATCAGTTCATCCCTCTTTTCTTTCAAAAAGATAAGAGGCCAGAGCTTCCGTTTTTCCATTTTCATAGCACCGCAGCTCTCAAATTAAATCTCTCTATTTTGACTATCATGGTACAGATTCAAACAGCAAATGGGGCATATGTAAGGATGGTTTCTTTATATGATACTTTCTTTGTGTAAACTTCCTCCAGGTGGTTTCTGGAAAACGCTGATCCAGGACTATGAAAGAGAATTGAACAGCACAATATATTTTATTGCATTGTTTTCTTAGTAACCACTTAGGGCGTGTTCGTTTCCTCCCCATGCGTGGGAAATTCCCTGGGAATTGAACTGATTTTTACTGTGCGCGCGGGGAAAAAAAATTCACTCAGACTCTATGGACCGATACAACTTGTAACCTACTGGTAAGGATTTATAGTTGTACAGTATGAGCACTCATAATTTCAGCTTTCTATAAAATTAGAAAATACCAGTCTATAGAATTTTCTAATAAATTGTGTATAATTTCTAAAAATATAGATATTGGACGACATTCATACGCATTACTTCTACAGAGCTGTATTATCTACTTAAGAAATTTAATCCTCAAAAGAATCACTTTGCTTTGCAGGTTCTTTTTTATCGACCACACTCAATGGAAATGGACAAAGCATTGGCTGACATTAGAGCAGCTTCTATCTCCCGAGCTTGGCAAGAAATACAACATTGTTTTTCCACATCCAAAAAATTCACAATAAACATCGAGCTCTCAGGTGGTACATGCACCGGAATGCGACCTTCGAGCATCTCAACCACCTCTATCATGTTGGGTCTTGACAATGGGTTCTCTTGTATGCACCAAAGAGCCAACCGAGTTAACACTGTAACTTCTTCTTCACTTATCTCACCATTGCTGACCAAGCTCTCGTCAACTACCTCCATTATATGACCTTGCATCATTTTCTCTCTGACAATCATAGGGAAGTATGATCTTTCTCTTTGCTGACTCTCTCCATCTATGACCACCATCAAGTTCCTCCGCCCACCAATTAGCTCTAACAGTACCATGCCATAGCTATATACATCTGACTTGGTCGAGATAGCATTCGGCATGAGCATTTCCGGAGCTAAGTAACCAACCTGTCCAAATGATGAAAATTGTTAAGGTAAAATGTTTGTAGTTTAGAAAGAAACTAGGAAAACTCAATATAAAGAGTTTTTGAAACTAAAATTGTATTCATTGACAAGTAATTAAAGAGATAAACCATAATTCTAACAAATGCTTTAATGAACCAGCATTGAACAGTGACATGTTTATCAATAGTACTTACTGTTCCCCTTGCTTTGGTCATGACACTACTTTCATCCTTCCCAATTAATTTTGAGATACCAAAATCCGATAGCAGAGCTCTAAAGTCTCCATCGAGAAGTATATTTGCAGGTTTGATGTCGAGATGTAAGATCTGATGATGGCAATCATGGTGGAGATATGCAAGTGCCTTGGCAACATCGATTGCAATGTGATACCGCAATACCCATGTTAAATGGCTTCTCTTTTTATTGTCCACGAAAAGCCATCCATCAAGAGATCCATTTTCTAGAAATGGATAGATGAGATAGCGGTCCCCTCTCGGAGAGAGGCAAAACCCAAGAAGGCGAACTAAATTAACATGTTGCCTAGTTGCTATGATTGTCATCTCTGTTCTGAACTCTGTTTCGCCACTCGCCTGCCATTTTATCCGCTTTACTGCAATAATTGAGCCATCTGCCATTGTACCCTTGAACACTGAACCTGAAGCACCTTCACCGATTGGTGATTGGAAATTTCTTGTTGCTGTTTCAAGCTCTTTGATGGTAAACCTCGTTGGCAATCCAGCCATCTCAAGAAAATTGTATTGCTCGTCTTGAATAGTTTCCTGGTGAAAGTAGGCTTGCCACCATGCTTTTATTTGCTGTGCACACATTAGCCACAGCCAGGGGAAAAGGGACAAACACGTGTTCATACTTGCAATGAATGCAAATAACATTTCCTTTTTGTACCAGTAGATGCGGATGATAATGCCCAGAACCAAAGTAAAAACAAAAATTGATGTGATGGCTGCAATCTTCCACCTTCGGTCCCAGATTTGCTTCACATGATAGGTTGATAGTACAGCATATACTATAATTGATCCAAATACCGTGAATATTTGGCGCAAATTTTTTTCTGATTCTTCACGATTAATGAATATGAGAGACACCTCGGCTACAAATGCTGTGCATAAAAATGTGCTCCTTCGATTTTGTGTAAAGTTTATCAGAAGAAAAGCTACCATGGCATCACAGTCGATACAATAGATCAATCGGGACTCGAACTCCCATCGTTGTGGACGGAGGTAGAAATGAGCAGAAACAACAGCTGTTATTACACCGAGGGATACAACTACAAACGAAAATTTCCATTTCATACCAGATATTCTGTTGATGTAGAGACAACAAATGGTGAAGTAGATGCATCCATTGAATATAGTAGTTCCTAGCGAGTGCGCGATCAACCTTGTGGAGAACAAGATAAAGAAAACTGACAGTAAGAGAAGTACTATAGCTAAGATTATGATCACTCCTTTTTGTTTGGCCATATCCATATGATTCGTTTATAAAATTCTGATGCTTTTTTCTTCAGAGAAGAAACAGGCCTTGCACTGGGGGCAGAGAGAATTGAATTGCTAATTGGTGAACTTAAGGTAAAAGGGTATTGAACTAATTTCCAATGCCTGGTCAACACCGCCAGCCATTTGTCAAACTTCCTCAGTGCTTGGTTTCTTCCTCTGTCAAGTCAAAAGAGGTTCCTCCTCTCTTATTGGGTCAATAGCAGCCAGTTAAACTCCAACTGGAACCGTATATATTATTAGCCACTACATCTGAGCCCATCGACTCAATCCAAGCGCCTCATTAATTGTGGAGATTGGTATCGACTCAATCCAGTCTGGTTCAATGGTATTAATTTTGATATCTATTACTGGTACAGGAAAAGATATCAAAATTAATACCTTTGGACCAGACTGCAGTTCATGCCCCCCTTCATTTTCCGATTCCATTTTTCGCTCCATTTGTTCTCTTTAATTTTCTCCCAATCTCTCATGTGTCCTCTTTTCCTCTCTTCTCCACGCCTACCCCCTTCTGTCACTCCTATACTTGCTCTCTTTTCATTCTCGCTGTTTCCCATTTTTCCAATTCTCTTTTGTTCTTTTGTTTTCTTACGTTAAGGAGGACATCAACATTAAAGTCTTTAATCCCAAATTAGTTGGAATAAGTTAGAAACGAAATCAAATCTCAAAGTATAGAATCATAAATAACAAATAAAAAAAGAAAATAATAAAAATGATGATAATGATGATAATGAAAATGAAAATAATAATGATGATGATAGTACTAATAATAATATAAATATCTATAATAATACTAATAAGTTTATTTTATATTATGTGCTTTATAATATATATGTGTTTTATAATGGGTACCGTAATTTAACATTGAAATGACAATTTTCGTAATTTTTCAATTTTGAAGTGACAAAAAAATATTTTTCTCATTTTTTAGAAAATATCCGATGTGTAGAAAGGCAAATGAGTAGAAATAAAGTAGCTGATATTTTCGATGGAGTTATCCTCATTGAAGAATATTAAATATCAATTCATTTAGCAATAGAGAAGGATCTGACGTCACTAATTTTAATAACATCTGATGTCATTAACTTAACTTTTAATTTATATTTTAAAGTTTAATATTTAAATTTTGAATCCAAATGTTAATTTTATTCATTTTTATGATAGATATGCTCATAACATTTTTATGATTTTTATAGATCATTTCATACTAGATTAAATGATAATAAAATAAATATATAAAAATAAATCAATCATAATTAATTAAATTTACTCATTTTATCATCATTTGATCTAGTATGAAATGATCTCTAAAAAATTATAAAATTTTATGAACATACATCTATAATAAAAATGAATAAAATAATGATTTAAATTTAAATTTTAAATTTTAAATATAAATTAATAATATCAAATCTATACTATTATATAAAGCAGCTAAGAATTGGAGCGTCCATTTTTTGTCATGGTATTTTTTTATTATATCCATTTTATCCCTCAATTAGATGTATAATATTTATTTTTGGTTGATTGAACGTATGTAATCGCGTCCATTGATCCCCTCTTTCTCTCCATTTCTTTCCAATTTATACTATTATTTCTATTTATGCACATGATTTATAAATTAGAATATTCAATATCTTTCTATTAATGTTATGATATAAAATTTTGATTTAAGGCTTAAGGTATGCGCTATGATTAGTAATCTTATACATGTTTGCTAAAAAATTAATGGTGATAATATATGCTAAAATAATTCACTTTTCTTACCATAAACATCATTAATCATTAACTCATATTCTGCAGAAAATCCCATCCAAAATTAAATATGATTTTATTATATGCCTTCTCTATAATTTGGTGAATTTATAATTTAATATTATATCAATTTGAATTTTTTTATCTTATAATATTTTCATATTTAAATAAAAGAGTCCGCTGCAACGAGCGGGTATATTGCTAATATCACTATAAAACTAGTGGCACTGATCCCTTCTCTTAACAATATCTGCACCAGATTTTTTGTTTAGGCAAGCGTGTATTAAAAATGGGGCGGGTCGGGTCGGGTCGGGACGGATTTGCACGGGTCGGCGGGTTCTGGCGGGACGGGTCGGGACGGGTCAACGGGTTTTCATGGGACGGGTTAGACGGGTCCATTTTGGGGGGGTTTGGCCGCGACCTGTCCTAAACCCGTCGGGTCCAAGGGCGGGGCGGGTCGGGTCGAGAACGAGACGGGTCGGCGGGTTTTTCCTTTTTTTTTCAAAATACAAAAAATAACCCAAAAAATTCTTAAAAATCCGAAAATTTTAAAAATAATTATTAAGAATATTAAAAATATATAACTATAATATATTTTGAAAAAAAAAATTCCCGTATTTTTTCATATTTGTTTAATTTTTTTTGAATTTTCCGGGTTACCGAGTATTGGGTCGGGTTATCACGGGTCAAACGGGGCGGGACGGGTCCAAAACGGGTCGAGTCTAACACGGGTTTTTTTCAAAATTTTCTGCCCGCGCTCGTGCTAGACCCGCCGGTTCTAGCGGGTCACGGGTCGCGGAGACGGATTTCACGGGTCGGATTTTTTTAACACACTAGGCAAGGGTAAGATCTTTAGCTAAATTTTGTCCGCAGCAGCTACGTGTCCCAAATTGCGTGTTTGACTTGAGATCATAATTATAGCATCTGGGTCAAGTATTAATTCATCGCCAACAGAAAAATTAATTCGAGAATTAGAAAATAAAGACTTAACATTTTGTAATTATGGTTTAAATAAAGAAAGTAAACTTCAGGAGAAGACTGAAATTAGATTTAATTATAAATTAATATCAGCAGTTACATCAGTCATATTCCGAGCAGTTCAGAGTAAAAACATGAACAACAAGCAGACTATAAAATTAAATTTCATTAAGTCCGTCAGAAAAAAACAAGAATTAAAAGGAAAAGAAGGAAGAATTACAAAACAACACAAGCTAGCCCTCCCTTCCAGATCCAAATTCCTGGAGGATTAAATTACCAAATCCCATTAACAAGCAATTTATTCGACATCTAGAACAAAAATATTTCAATAATCATCAGACTCCCAGAAAGAATGTTTCAATAATTATCAAACTTTATTAAGATCAAGCTAAGTGGAAGCTCAAGAAATTAGCTTTAGATGGCTACTGCTACAACCAGACAAAAATAATGGAGAGATCTTTCATCTTTGTGTATCATGTCACCATCAGTCAAGAGGACAAGTCATAGATAAATTCGGAAGAACATTTGCATCAAAGACCAACAAAGTCAAGCTCTAAACAATGCTGAACAAGCAAAACAATTCAAGGCCCCCAATTTATGCAGCCCCGGTCATATTAATCAGTTTCTACTAAACATCAATTGTTTCCACTAAAACATGAATAAATCAAAAGTATTAGAGTTACATCTCAGTCTGTTTCAACTTAAAGCAAATTAACCCTCTCTGGTCTCATTATCCAACCAACTTTCATGTATATTATCAGATGAAACTGTTAGCATTTGTTAAAATTGGAGAAAATTTAAAGTGACATCCAGCCAATTTTCATAGCACAGGAGGCTATAAAAATTTCCATGTTGTTCAAAAACATGATTTAAATCCACTTCGGGACATATTTAAATAATCTCTCTTTAAAAGAAACTTCCTGAAAACATTAAATTCTTCAAAGCACCTTTCTGAAACACAAAGATTCTTTTATTAATACAAAACAACAACTTACTCATAAGCATCATTCTTCTGAAAAATGCTATATTCCAAATCCAATCAAGTTCATCTGTGTGTGCGTCTGCAAAGTAGCTTCCATTAAATTCAGTATCATAACATTAATTAAACATTTATGAAAATAATAAAAACTTTGCTGTTCTTATATGCATAAATAACTTCAGCACAGTTGATTGTTCTTTCAAAATTGATTGTATTTTTTTTTTGCCAAATAACAACCTACATAACCCCAGATAATTCATAAATAATTTCACAAAATATTAGATCATAGGTTGTTCCAGTTACCACAAGAATTTTGAATCAAAAGCAATCCAATTGGAAGTCAGGAAATTGTCCTCATTTGCTACAGCCTTTCTGAAAGGAGCCCCACTCCTTGTTATTGGTTAATAAGGAAAGAGAAAGAAAAGAGAATCTGTTAGTACAGGACCAAACTTAACAACAAAGTCACAAGGCAAACAAAGCCGGTACAAAGAAAAAGGGGTACCGGTTACAATTATCAACAATACAAGCAAAAAACAATCACTGGCCACATCAGGTTCTCAAGTGGTACTATTTGGTACCAGTCCCAAATAACAATAATAAGGAAGCCAAGGCAAGACAACAACACAGAAACACAATAAAACAGGGCTCAGTCCACTTTGAATCAACAAATTACACAAAGCAAATTTCATCAAATTTGGAGTTCGTTTGATTGTCTGTCGAATCTAATCTTTTTGGCAAGAGCATACGATTATAAATAAACATAAGATCAATAAAATGTTATCAAATTGAACCAAATTTATATTATTTTATGTTCAACATCACATCTTTATCTTCTTCCAAAAATCTTTGGAGAAACTGATTATTGATTGATATTTAATCTACTTATTTGAAAATTAACGGCTTTAGTGATTTGTCACTTGATTGGTGAGCAAACAAAAATAAATTTGTTTTAAGCTAACATGATTACATTATCAATAATTTTGATTTTATATTTTTTGGAACTTTATGCTATTTTAGTTGAATGTTACATTTTACATCGCTCCTTTTGGCATGGTTAAGTAGAAACTACAAAGTGCAGCTTAACAAATAATTATAACATCTTCAAGAGGATGCTTAGCGCAGCTTGATCAAGATTTTTTCACTTATTTATATTTATTGTTTCCTTTGCATTTATAATAAAAATCTATAAACAGAGACCAATATTTGGATCAAGATTCATTACAAAAAAAAATGAGTTTTGAGACACTCGATTTTTAGGTGTACGTAGATTTTTTTTTTTTGCTTAAAATATGAGTTTGATTCCGACTTTAGTTTCTGTTGAAGGTAAAATTTTGATAATAATGAGCTTTTATCAGAGCTCACTCTTTGCATTGCTACAGCTCAAATATCTTTAACAGTGAAGCACAAATCATGAATGGTTAAGTACAGAGCTTGTAACAGCTCAGAACACTGCATCTTTTTACTGCTCTGAGCAGCCTTATTACTAACTCTGTTCCATCTTCCTTTCAACTCTGTATTGGGCCTGCTTTCATACTGGCAAAAACCAAAATTGAATACCAGTTCAAATAAAGCGACACAATTATATAAATATATAAAATTGTATTTCGCCTGGTGCAATGTTCTGAATTTCTAATTATCCAATTAATTGGATCAATATATACATTAATTAACCAGCATTTATGGTTCTACTTAAGAATCTTATCTCTGAAAAGAACCATTTGATTTGTAAATACTGTTCATCTGCCAGACTGAATGGAAATGGACAATGTATTGGCTGACATTAGAGCAGGGTCCTCTTCCCGAGCTTGGTATGAAGTACTAGACTGTGATTCCTCATCCAGAAAGTTCACCACAAACATAGGACTTTCTGGAGGTACATCCACCGGTATGCGACCTTCAAGCATCTCGACCACCTCAATCATCCCGGGTCTTAATATCGGGTTCTCTTGGATGCACCAAAGGGCCAGTCGAGTCAGCACTGTAACTTGTTCTTCTTCTATATCTTCATTCTTGGCCAAGCTCTCATCAACTACCTCCATTAGCTGACCTTGCATCATTTTCTCTCTAACAATCTTAGGAAAGTATGATCTTCTTCTTTGTTGACTCCCTCCATCCACGACCACCATCAAGTTCCTCCGCCCACCAACTAGCTCAAATAGCACCATGCCGTAGCTATAGATGTCAGACTTGGTCGATATGGCATTGGGCACGAGCATCTCAGGAGCTAAGTAACCAACCTTTCCATGTGGTACAAAATTATTTGTTAGGCCTTTGTAATCTAAAAATAATAGAGAAATCGGGTACAATTCTTTTGTTATAAAAGAACAAAATAAGCTTTGGTATGTAACAAAAGATGTAAGACCAATATATTTGTCGGTAACATTTTTTTCGATGTTAATTGGGTTTGAATTGATAATATGTGGAAGGTCATACTAATTAGCTATAAGTCTATAACATTTTTGATGGTTGAGGCAACAAAAAAGTTAAAAAAAATAAATAAATTATCCATATAATTACCGTTCCCCTTGCTCTTGTTATGACGCTACTTTCATCCTTCCCAATTAGTTTTGAGATACCAAAATCTGACAGCAACGCCCTGAAGTGCTCATCGAGTAGGATATTTGCAGGTTTGATGTCAAGATGTAAGATTCGATGATGACACTCATGATGGAGATATGCAAGTGCCTTGGCTACATCAATTGCTATGCGATACCTTAACGCCCACGATAAATGGCTTTTCTTATCATCTGTAAAAAGCCATGCATCAAGAGACCCATTTTGGAGGAATGGATAGATAAGGTAGTAGTCCCCTCTCAGAGAGACGCAAAACCCTAGAAGGCGCACTAAATTGACATGTTGCCGACTTGCTATGATTGTCAACTCTGTTTTAAACTCTGTTTCACCACTTGTCCGCCACTTGATTCGCTTTACAGCAACCACAGAACCATCTTCTAGTGTCCCCTTGAACACTGCTCCAGAAGCTCCTTCACCTATCGGAGTTTGGAAGTTTGATGTTGCTGTTTCAATCTGCTTGATTGTAAATTTTGTGGGTAATCCAGCCATCTCGAGAAAATTGTATTGCTCATCTTGGATTATTTCTTCATCAAAGTAGACTTGCCACCATGCCTTTATTTTTGGGACAAACATTAACCAGAGCCAAGGCACAACGGACAAACAAGCGTTGATGCTTGCACTTAATGCAAATAACGTTTCTGTGTGATACCAGTAGATGCGGAGGATAATACCCATGATGACAGTAAAAGCAAAAATTAACATTATGGCTGCAACCTTCCACCTCCGATCCCATATTTGCTTTACATGATAGATGGAGAGTATAATATATACAATAATTGATACCAGCACCGTGAATATTTGATTCAATTGTCTTGAATCTTCACGATTATAGAATAGGAGATCTACCTCTGCTGTGAATGCCGTTAATAGAACGACGATCCTCCGATCGTGTGTAAAGTTTATCAGCAAAAAAGCCGCCAGAGCCGTTGTGTCAATACCAAATATGACACGGTCTTGGAAATCCCATGAACGTGGATAGATGAAAAAATGAAGTGAAATAGTGACTGTGATTAGAACTAAGGATAAAGCTACAACTAGAATCCTCTGTTTTACTGTTGATATTCGGTGGATGTACAGATAACAAACGGTGAAGTAGATGAATGAATAACCGATTGTAGTTCCTAGAGAGTTGCCGTTGGAGATCAATTTTGTTGATCCTATGATGAAGAGAACCGCAATTGATAGAACTAATGTGGCTGAGATTATGATTTCTCTTTTTTGAAAGGCCATATGATTTTTTGGTTTATGTTAGATGGAAGAGGGCACGGAAGAGGATCGGTCTGAAGAGAATGATCTAATTAAATTCTGATTTTCTCTTTTTTGTTCTGAATATTTTGGATGTTATGTTCTTTTGTGTTTTATTTTATACAGCAGGGTATGAAAAGCTGAAAATTAAACGTAACAACAGATTAAGTTTGAAGAGAAGATTACTTAGTACCAAATTTTATAAGTAGATTTCTAATTGTTAGTCAATGATGCAACTTTATTAGAAACTGATATTTTCATTTAATCTGGTAGGTTTATAATAACTGTTAAGACTTTTAGTTAAACTTTTAATCTTGACCCTAGAGTATCACGTGTGGTACTCAACCAAACTATTATTTTCTTTATGAAATAGATGGTGTGACCACTTTATCAAAAAAAAAAAAAAATGGAAGAGGACATGTATATTGAAGCAAAGGGAATTTCCAGTGAGTGAGCTCATGTTAAGATGAAAATTATTGGAAAGTGCGTGAAAGACTAGTACGTCTACAAGATAACATAGAGAAATGAAAATAAACATGCATTGGTCTACCCGAATCTGGAATTAGATCTGATTGAACCACTAGCCTAAATTTTCCTAGTCTCCACAGCTCGGTCTACGCCACTTTGTCATTCATATTTCTTTCTTTCAATTTTGTGAAATCTGTGATATAAAAGTGTAATATTTCAACATTTTCAAATTTATGTTCGATAATTATATAATTGAACCTTCGGAAGAATCTTGACAATGGGTTATTTTAACAACCTTCACAATGAATTTTAACAACCTTCACAATGGGTTATTTTAATAACCTTCACAATGAAATTTTAAATAAATAAAAAATTCCTAAAAATAAAAATAAAAAGTTATAGATATGTTCTTTTACTTATATTTTTTATAGTATTTCAAATTGCATAAAATAACATTATCATTTGGTGGTCCACTAAAGACTATTAAAATTTTATATAATTTATAATTCTAATTTAATGATCTTTGATGAAGTACCAAATGATAATAAAATTGTATGAAATTTAAAATAATACCAATCTGTAAGTAAAATAATATATCAATAAAAAATCATTTTTAAGATTTTTTTTCAAATTTAATTAAAAATTCATTGCTAAGACAATCAAAGTAGCCATTGTCAAGGATCCTTCCTCTTTAATTAATAACTATCAGTTCATGTATATAATTTCAAAATATTAAGTTAATTCTACCAAAACTATGTAGAATTTCAGTAAAAATATTGAAAAATTAAGAAGACCAAAAATATAGGTTATACTGCAAAAATATTTAAAGAAATTTGGTTAATTTATTTCTTTGCAAGAACGAATGTACCATCTTTTATTTATGATTTTCACGCAACGGCTTTGGAATGCCGATTTTTTTATTAAAAAAATAAATCACGATTATGACAGCAACCATTTGAAATTTATATAATAAAATAGACTTGGCAAATCTGTTCCCCGGCCCCCGAACGGAAATAAAATTTCCGCATTTTTTTTGTAATTAAAAGGAAAAAAAAAAAGAGAAATGACATGAGTGGTAGGTTTTTTTTTGCGGTAGTAGCATGAATCGAGCTTGAAACAGTCTCAGTATCTTAGACTGAATTTCAAACTCGGTCCCAAACTATTTTTTTAACGTTTATTTATTTATTTATACTCAAACATCAACATCTAGTTTGAACCAAGTTTCAGACTCGGTTTCAGATAATTTATTTATTTATATCAAACACCAGCCAACAGCCTTCTCCTTCTTCTTCTTCCTCCAGCTATTTCTTCAAAATCGTCATAAGAGCTTCCAACTGAAAACATATATTTTGACAGATCTAGTTCAGATTCATATTTGACACTCTCCTCTCATCTATGTTGTAAGTTTTTATTTCTATTTGAATTATTATTTTTTGTGTAAAATTAAAATATACTAAAAGTAGGGTTTATCCTTCAATAGAAATGGATTAATTAAAAGGATATATTTCTATATTTATATTTTTTAATTAACTTTCAAATTTAAACAATATTTTATGATCTTTAATGTATCACTAAAATGCACCAATTAAATTTCAACAAAATTTGAAAAAAAAATTTATAAATTCATGTAAAGCACATGTTTGTAGGTCTCGTTTCATGCCGAGTGATGTTTAAATAACAAAGAATAATCTGAAAAAAAAAATGATATCATCTAACAATCACCTAGTCCAGTACTAATAGGCTGGGTATTTTTTTCCCTATATCATATAGCAAAACAAAACACTCTGATATAAACACAACCTTCAAGAAAAAAGAAACAAATATAAATATATTAATTAAGATCGATTCTACTATGAATGATATTTAGGAAAAAAACTCATATATTAAAATTATATATTTCTTGTGATCTAATTTCTTCTAGAAGGAGTCACATTAAAAAGCATCATATTTTATATCTTTATTATAAATTTAAAAGTAAAACTTTTAAACGACCCTCTTATCAACACTCAATACCATAAATAGATAACTCTTTTGTCTTGGCTACATCATGTTCCTTGGAATAATTTAACTTGTAACATAGAGAAAGACAATGTCCTAGATTAAATAGACAACCAGTCAACACCACAAATAAATAACTACACAGAGAAAGACAATGCCCTAAATTAAATAGACAACCAGATGTTGGAAAGGCTTCATATATATGAACTTGTATAGTCTGAAGCATCTAATAGTCGGGATGCATTTCTGAAAGATGGTCAAATCGGTTGGATTGCTCGTCTATCTATGGTTTTCAGTTTGTTACCGTCAAAACAATTTAATAATAGTTTTTCAATATGTATTTCAAAATTTGACAATGTTATTATTCAGTTTATTTGGAAAATTTTCATAAAGGCTCAAAAAACTAACTTTTTTAATAGAGGGGCCAATGACCTCCAAAAATTTTATAGAGAGTCAATGGCACAAGTAATAAGAAAATTTCATTTTTCTCTATTCTCATGCATTTTTGCCTAGTTTTTGCAGGTGTGGGGCCCAGTTGTCTTTGAAATTTAGGGACTTATTTTTGAAAATATTATAAGATATATAAATAGAATATTTGTCTCATACATTATGAAAAATAATAATGGTCTAACGACATGGGGTTGAGTTTGAGGTGTTGAGTTTGAGAGAGGGCTTGAGTTCGATTCCCCGACCATTTTTTTATTTCTTAGGGCGCATGTTTGTCAGTTCCAACTCGTGACTTATGAGCCCACATTCCCCAAAAATCTTATTTCTACTCTTCTCACCAAACTCACCCCCACTTTTTATCTTTTCTCTCCCGAAAATTTTCCTTTCTCTTCACAAACCTCAACCCTAATTTCACATTTCTCCCCCAAAAACTCACCCACACAATGTTTATTGTTACTTTTTATACTGGAGGATCTATCCAAAATGGATCACATGATGTTTATTACTCAAAAAAAGCTACCGATAATTTTACGGTGCATACCGACATAACACTTAGTGAATTGGAGACCGAGCTCTATCGGTGGATGGGAATTTCGAGTTCAACACATAGTTTAGAGATATCAACGAGGTTCAATGTCGGATTATAACTTACTCCTCTAGTAATGTTCTTTACCGAGTTATAACTTTTGAGTAATGATATTTGAACACTTATGGTTAACCATTATTCACCCCTAAAAATTTGGAGAATTAAAAAAGGAGCAGCTCGGCCCAAAAAATATAAATTTTAAGAAAACAATTAAACGACAAAGCCCCAAAATTTTAAGAAAAAATCTCTTCGAAATCTAAAATCTCAAAACACAAATTTTATGGAAAAATCAAATTCTCCATAAAATTCTAAGAATTTTTATACATTACTTGATTTTTTGGAGTTATAAAAGTCAAAGAAATTCTGAATTAGCAATTAATATAATAAAAAATCAATTAATCAAGTGTTAAAAATTAATTGATGGTTGATTAGGGTCAAAATGATAAGTAAAAATTATCAAAAATTTTATTATATTTAAAGAAATTGTTGAGCAAATTTTAATGCAATTTGGACAAAGAAATCTTTGAAAAAAATTTAAAAACAAAAGAGAAATAAGAAAATCAGTAAATGAAGGGCTCCAATTAAAAATCAAAATGGAGAGGGTTTAAATTTGAAAATTTCTCGGTTGCTACAGTACCCGAGCTTCTACTTTGCTTCAAAATAGAAAATGGTGATGATAGTCCCGTGCGACGAATACTCACATATTTTATATCATTAGAAAGAGAATGAAGAGGAGAACACAATGAGATGAAGAACTTGCAAAATGGTTGAGTGGTTTGGGAGAAAATTAAAGGAGAAGTTTTTGATCTAAAATTGAAATCGAGCAATCTGAATCATAATTGATCAAATTGACTCTTCAAAGACCTTCTCCATGGTCACAAGAGATTATTTGAGAGTTTTGTTGAATTTTAAAAGCTTCAAATTGGTGATACCACAAACTCGTAAATCGGGTCCAAAATCGAGTTGCTCAAACTCTATATCGGAGCATTCTATTGATTGAATAAACATTATAAATCAATTCCTGGTATCAATAAGATGCAAATTCAGCTTTAAAATATGAGAAATGGTGAAAAATGAAGGAGAACGACTATAGGGTTTGAAGGCAAAAACGGGTCTCGAGTGCATAATTGGATTCGGCTGTTAGTATAATTTACATGAACATTAGCACTTTAATCATCTTTGATTATGTATTAGAAAATGCATCATAAGAGAGAAAAATACCGATAATGGTCACAAGAACTTGAAACAACATAAGATTACATTAAATACTATAATTAAATAAAACTTAATACATAAACGTACCTCTTGAAGTCATTGTAAACGGCACACAAGTGCTTTGGTGATGATTGCAATGACGAGTAATCCCTTCAACAGTAATCGCTACCTCTTAGACCCTACGAGGTTGCACCGGTGGATTTCTCTCTCTTTCTCTATCACACTTTTGCCAATGGAAAACAAAATCTCTTTAATTTGTATTGGATGAGCCGAGAGAGGATCAGCGGGGGGAGGGGGGGTCTTATTTATACCCAACACTTAGTCTATCCATTAGAGATCTAAGTAGGTGGTTATCATTAGTGAATGGTTAACATTAGTGAGTGGTTATCATAATGCATGCTGAAATAAAATTCTATTAATTGAATTCTAGAAACATGCTTATATTAGAATAACTGAATATTCTAGCACCGACAAGAGCTAAAAATGCAGGAAGGGAGTGCCAAGAACGTGTTTGAAACTTTAAAACTTTCTAGAAGTTCCTAAAATAATTTGGTGACCAATTGATGGTTGGGGTGGCAAATTTATAAATTTTCAGTAAATAAAACAAACCCCACTTGTACTCCACTTGTGCTCTCAGCTATTAGAACACATTTAAAATACTTAGAACTGGTCTAATACACCATAAAATTTTCAGAAGAATATGAAAGATGAATGAAGAGAGTTGGTGCATGAATTGGTCAAAGAAAGTCAAACTGATCTCAAACACCCATCTACTACCCCATATGCCTATTTAAACCTCTTTCGTATTTCAAACACAAGACACACATAACCTATCACAAGCTGAATGCTAATATAAAACGCTGCCAAAACCAATTGAAACTCAAATTATACACAAAATAAGATCCAATTTTTGAATTGAGATCAAAATCAAGCTCAAAGATATAAGAATCAAACAATTTCTCTTCTACTCAAGTTATAAATTAGGTCGAGGTAGGTCTCTATCAGATAAATATAGATATCAAGAGTGTATTGGAGCTTGTAATTATGATATGTTCAATAAAGATTAAGTTTTGATGTGCAATATCGATTTTTCTTCTTTTCATTGATATTTTTATATTGTAATTCGATCTTCTTGATTTATTTTTCTTTTCTTTTAGCTCAAATTTGCATACAAATATCGTTGAATGTTAGATGAAAAATGAAAAAATCAAACTATTAAAGATTAATGAATCCATTATTAAAGATCAATGAATCCCTTAAAAAGGAAAAAAAATGAAGAGATCTGCTTCAAATCTTATGAAACTTTCAGATCTCATAGAAATAAGTCATATGAATCTATAGAAACTAATTATATATTTTTTTCTTACACTAAATATCTTCTTTGATTTGTCGATTTGTAAAGCAATCTTAAATTTTATAATTTACCTTGTTTGAGTTTTGTGTAGGGATTCAAATATAAATGGATTAGTGCACAAGAATAAAAACTAATGATGGGATACAAGAGCTTAATCAAGACTGCATTAGGCTTAGGTTTAGTTAGACTCAAACTGTGTTGAATTTGTCAAGATAAATTGAGCTTAAACAACAAAGAAAAATGCTTCTGCCTAGTTAATCATTGTAACAGTTCAGTAATCATTATAACGGTTCATCTCAATACTCAAAAATATTCTAAGGCAGAAAAGTTCACATAGAAACCAGAGCGTATCGTTATGTAACGATTCAGAAATCATTACAACGATTTATGAAACGTATAACGATTCAGTGAATCGTTATAACGTTTCAGCTCAATCAGATCTAATGGCTATTTTTTCTAAGCCGTTATAACGATTTTCAAATCATTATAACGATTTCCAAATCATTATAACGGTTCAGGTCGAAAATAGTTTAATCAGCTTGTTTCAGAAAATCTATATTAAAAGGATCACCTCTCTTAGTGATTAATAATTTAATTTGTCTAGCTAAATCATTACACTGGAGAGTTTACTAGCCATATACAAAGTGAGAGAGACAATCCAAGAGATTGAAACACTCAATTAGTCAAATTTTTGTTTAAACTCAATTTAGCTTCTCTCCGTTCTTCTAACTTAATCCTTCATGATCTACTTATAAACTGTTTTGAGCTGTTGTGCTCACCTTTTTTGAGTTGTAGTGCTCACCTTTCTTGAGTGTGTTGTCACTCACTTCTTATTTTTTAGTGTGTTGTCATCACTCACTTTTTTTTTAGTGTGTTATCACTCTTGTTATCGATAGGTTTGACATCCTATTTTTGTGTAATGGACCAAATTCTACAAGTGTAAAACTATTTTTTAGTGTTTCGGCTCAAGCTCAATTGTTGGTGGTTGAGAGTCCCGAAGACATAGATATTTTTAAGCCGAACTCTGTTACATCTTGTGTTCTTGTTTGATATTTTTTTTTCTTTTCTCATATTTCTTTGATTGCTATATTCTTGTGAGAATTGAATCGAATTGAATTATATTTCGCTGACATTACACTTAAACACTAAGCCCAAAATCGATTTATACATTTCTACCTTAGGTTCTTTACATTCTTGCACTATTTTGACCTTTAGTACCACCATCCAAGGGCTATCAAAGTGGTATCAAAGTAGGAGCTCAGTTTTAATTATTTTATTTGAGGTATTTTTGGTCCAAGATGACTTCTTTGATGCATTTAAAAGAACCATAAACTCTAGGTCTTAATTGCGAAAATTTCAGATTTTGAAAGAAATGTATGGTGAACTATCTCAACATACTAGACGTTTGAGATGTTGTCCAACATGGTTATGTACCACATTATGATCCTA
Source organism: Schoenoplectus tabernaemontani (assembly GCA_037127355.1). Taxonomy (NCBI): domain Eukaryota; kingdom Viridiplantae; phylum Streptophyta; class Magnoliopsida; order Poales; family Cyperaceae; genus Schoenoplectus; species Schoenoplectus tabernaemontani. Next base: position 16,683,010 of record CM073749.1, read on the forward strand.
GCAACCTCACATTGACACAAAATACCAAATAACTGAAATCTCAAAATAATTATGCCGTCAATGTTATCTTAAATTTGGTTAGTAAAAAAATTGCTATATTATTTGGTATTATCAAAATTGCTAGTGAGATGTGGGAGACCCTATTGAATAGATTTGAGGGCAACTCTCAAATGAAAAGAACAAAATTAATGGATCTAGAGAAATAATAAGAAAGTAAAAGATTTTATATTTTTTATCAAATAAAAATAAATTTAATTTCAAAATTAAATCAACATTCACCTAAAATCAAAATCAAAATAAAATAAAAAATAACTCTCAATATTTAAAATTGAATAATTTCACATATCAATAAATAAAAGAAAAGTCAATTAAAAATAATAAAATAATAAAAAAATAAAAGATTGAGGCTAATGATCTGAGTTGTCATTAATTTAGACTTATGGTATGAACTGACATTAATTGAGGTTCAAAAGGTGTAGACTATCTTTCATGCTCTTACTCATAATAACTACTTAAAATTACTTAGTTATTCTGTTTATTTTTTCTTTTCTTAATCAGAGGTTTCTCGTATTCAAAACTCAGGGTAATTAATAATGGGGACTTGCGCCATTGAATCTTAAAGACCCCATAATCTCTAAAAAAAATTTAAATGTGCATCTCAAATTCATATAAATATATCCCAATGCACACTTAGAGGGATCTCCATGTCCTTCCGTAATTCATCATCCAGTTTCTTTTCAGGGTGGTGAAAGACGCGAAAAAGGGTCGCACAACTATTCAATCAAACTCGGCGCCTCAAACCTAACCCCCTGCCGCTAGGCCATTATTACTTCTCGTAACGTATGAGATAAATATTCTACTTATACATCTTATAATATTTTCAGAAATAAGTTTAGGGGTGCAAGTATTACTTGCGCCCCTAAGTTTCAACGATAACTGGACCCCACACATGTAAAAGCCGGGCAAAAAGTGTCTGAAAATCAGGGAAATTTTTTTTAGGGACATAAGTAATACTTACGCCCTTGACTCTCTGTGAAATTTTTAAAAGGTCATTGACCCCTCCATTAAAAAAGTTAGTTTTTTTATCATTTATGAAAAATTTCTGTTTGTTTGACATATGGATGAATCAATTGTCTCCGGCCCTGCGCGCTACTGGACAAGCCTTCTCTCCTTTTTGGAGAGCTAGCAAATAATAAATTAACAGCCATTTAAATACAATGCAGTTAGTTAAGGATATGTTATTCCATTGGTATCTGGAAAGTGGAAACTATTGATACTTATTAATTATAAACGCAAGTTTGGGCCGCCTTCTCTCCTTTTTGGCAGTATTGCTAAGATTTCTCATTTTGTTTTTCTATTTTGAAGTTTTTGTGCTTTGAAGGATAAAATTTTGAGTAAGGACATTTATTTCTTCTTTGTCCTTTTTTTTCTCTGTGGGAGCGCTTTGGGACTAACTTTACCTCTTTCACCTGAGATTCGGAAATTAGTTTAATCTGTATTTTCGGCTTTTTGTTGGGCTGTTTGGAGTACCCGGAGTAAAATTATTTTTCAAAATGGACAGGTGTCAATTGGTTTGAGCATATTCATGAGAATAATTTGATGTACTTTTTGAGTTAACCTCACGAAAGATCTTTGTGAGCTTAATTAATTAATTAATATATATATATATAAGTAAAGATACCGTGAGTTTAAGCTCACGAAAGTCTTTCGCGAGATTAACTCAAAAAGTACATCAAATCATCTTAAAATTTTAATTTATCATCCTTATTAAATTCTTTATATGAAAATCTCATGGAATGTAAAAATTTAGAGTGTTTTGAAATTTTTAAGTCACCGTTTTTAATTTTTTTAAATGATGTTCAAGTATTAAATATATTATTATTATTTTTAGAGCTGATTTTCAAAAATTAAAAGCCATGATTTAAAAAATTCAAAATACTTCAAATTTTTACATCCCACAAGATTTTCATGTAAAGAATTTAATGAACATGATAAATTAAAATTTGAAGATGATTTGATATGTTTTTTGCGTTAAACTCACGGTATCTATTTATTTTGTTATGTTCTATTTTACTATGCACTTATTTTTTAGGAGTCGTTGGTAAGACTGTATGGGGATTTTTTTTTGTAAAGTAGATAAATGTATAACTTATAGTAAGTTCCTAACGAGTTGCCGTTGGAGATCAATTTTTATAGTCTATACTGAAGCCTTCTTTTTCAGAGACCAAATTTTACATCGGTGCTATTAAAATCATATATTTTATCAATCTAAAATCATATATTTTATAGATGAGAAGGAATTCAGTTACCATCATTTTGGTGCCACATCGGTGCTATTAAAATTAAATATCAAATAACTATTATTTAAATTCTTAAATAACAAAATTAATTAAAAGAATATTTTTTAAATATCATCTTTTATATGTATACAAAAAATTATATCATTTCGATATTATTTATATAGGCATCAAGCGTTAATAAAATCAACGGACTAAATTTTACAATTTAGACACGTTACTTGATGACTATTCAAATGAAGTTAAAATTTTATGATTTTTCATATACATACAATTGAGATGATATAGAATACATCTAACGGGTCATATTTTTAAATTTATACATAAATAAATAAATAGACACCATGAGCACAAAAAAAATGGTAATTAAATCCCTTCTCTTTTCATATACATACAATTGAGATGATATATAATACATCTAATTGTTCACATTTTAAAATTTATACATAAATAAATAAATAGACACCATGGGCACAAAAAAAATGATAATTAGATCCATTCTCTTATTTTAATTTCACCCCTCACCCCGCTACTTTTGTAGATTATTTCCAATTCTTAGTGCGATATATACATATATGTAAGTATTATTTTTAATTTTGAAGAAATTTGTTCATTTATGCTCGTCTTATATTTCTTAGTACTATTAGTTCAGAGTAGGGTTCCAAGATGCCATTAATTTCTGTGTCACATGACATCATTAACTTACTTTTTAACAAATATATTTTAACTATTTGATAAACTTTTTTTTTTTAGATTAAAACCTTATAAAATTGTCTTCAAATAAGACCATATGAATTAAAACAGAATGCATTAAGCCAAAAGGAAAAAAAAAAGAAAAAATCTACTTAAAACTAGTGATGCGCAACTATCCTATGACTAAAAATTCTGTTTTAGTCTTTTTACTTTGCATTTTCTTCTTTCTTTAGCTTCCTGACATGATGTAAATAATTTTGTTGTTTAACGAAATATCAGTAGGGAAATCGTCTTCTGCTTAAAAAAAGATCATATTAATTAAGGCAAAAATAACACTTAAAATATTTTAATTATTTTGGAACACTTAAATTACTCAAGAAAAAAAACAGTTTCCAACTTTATGTCATCTTGGTTTTTGGCGGTCAACAATGTTATGTTCGGTTACCGGATAGCATGTTATTTTGTAAAATTATGAGTTTAGCACTGTTAATTCAATCATTTAACTAAGAACGAATTAACAGTGCCCATGAAAGTAGAAAATGCATGACAATTCAAATTTAGGAATAGTACAAATGTCCATCATTTTTTCCCTCCTTCAATAATACAAGATAATTGTATAATTTGGAATATTTATATGTTTCAAGTTTTGTGTGAAAGATTTGATGTAATTATTATATTTCTAAAATTTCTAATTTATGTTTAATAATTATAATTGTATCTTTTTTAAATAATAACTCTTACTGATTTAGATTATAGTGTTATGCATAGTATAAATCCTCTTTCTTTATTTTTAAAGATTAAATAACTGATCCAAACAACTCAAAATTATTTTCATATAAGAATCTAATTGTAGATCATATTTTATATTTTTTTATTTTTACTATTTTTTAGATAGTTAGAATATCAGTTCTTTTGAATGACTCATAGTAAAAAAAAATTATAAAAAAAATTAGTTTATAACTAGAATTTTCATATGAAAATCATTTTGAACAGTTCATATCGACCATTTAAACATTAAAAATGAAGAAATGAGTCATAGCATGGAAATAATCCATGCTACACGTGACACAGTAGCAATGTATGGTGTACCCAACTCTTACTTCATATGTATGTATAATTTTCAAATATTATGATAATGCTCAGAAAAGTTTTAGAATTTCAGGAAAAGTAAGAATTAAAGACAGAATATATGTAATGCAGCAAAAATATTTCAAAAACAGAAAGAATATATTTGAATGCACTCAAGATGGTGGCCCCATTGCTCCAACCACCTCTGACAAAAAGAAACCTCTAAGTTATGGAGGCCCCACCTATAACTGATGGTTGGTTGGGACTTGGGAGGCGGGGGTAACAGTTAAGTAATTAAGGGTGTTTAACTTTTAAACAAAGTACAATTACATATTTTAAACAAAGTACAATTACTCTTCTTTTCTTTCTAAACAAAGTACAATTACATATTTTACTTTTAAGATCAAAGTCGATATCTACTTTAGTATTCACATTAAATGAGTCAATATTCAACTTATTTTGTTGTATTTCTATATTCTTTAATAAATAGTATTGACTTGAATACTAATTCATTTAACTTTAATAATAAAAATATTATATAAAATAAATTAAATAATAAAGTGATTAATTTGAATACTAATGTGGATATCGACTTTGGTAGTGATTTCAATATCACCGTAACATTTTTGTTTACTTTTTATGCCAAAAAAATAGGAAAATTCCGTGATTAATACGAATTGCTAATTGCGTATAATACAGCTGTGCCCCCATGAATTGCCATTTCTTTTAACATGACAAGAAATTTCATTTGAAAATTAAGTTCAAATAATTATATATATAAGCACCAAAAATTACATCAATCCAATTTTGTTTCTATATGCATTAACATTAATAAAATTAAGGACCAATTATTGTAATCCAATTCCCTCATTTGATTTAATGGGTATCGAGACAAAATTACAATTTCCAACCCCACAGGCACGCATGCTGTAAGTGTTTTTTGAACCGTCAATTCAGACTTGGGCATTTTTCTTTTCTGAGTAAAATACTTGGTAGACCAAAGCCCAAAATATTTGGCATGTTTAAGTTACTTTCTTTATCAGTGAAACTGCAGTTTCTCACCGCTGAAAAAGTATATGGAAAATATTTCCGGGTGAAAGTTGTCCATATCTTTCATTCTCTTAGTTCATTTTTGTTTTTAAGTGACCTACAATTTTCCTTGTTATTATGATGCGTCCTCATATTTTGCACGTCAATGACATGGTTTATGAACGCTGATATGATTTTTTTTTCTTGCGCGCATTGAGTACCATAAAAATGGAACTCAATAACTACAAGTTTCCTTGTGTGAATGATAATTCCAATTATGAACATAGGACTGTAATTTGAATTTTGAATTTCGCTCCGATAATATATTTCTCAAATAAATAATTAATTATATAAAATTTAAAATATATTTAATAAAATTTCACGTTAAAGAAAATTTAAATATAATATTTTTAAATACTAAGTAATAATGATAATTATAATATTATTTATTATAATAATAAATAATATAATTAAAACATAATAATTCATAAATTATCATACAAAAAGTTGAATCATTTTAAGAGATAAGTTTCACCTTAAGTCTATTACACACATTATTTTAAAACTAGTATCTTGTCCGTGCATTGCTACAATAATGTCTTTTAAAAATATAAAAAAATTATATCTTCATATGAAAAGAAAAAATAAAAATAAAATAATTTAGCGATTAACATAAATTTCAATCATGAATACATAATTAATGTAAAATAAATATAGAATTGAGTTGGTTATTTCTATACAAGATATATTTTTCAAATGTCAACAATACAAGATATATTGTTCTTGAATAAATCAATATAAACAAAAACTAAATTCTACATATAAATAAATAAATATACAAGCAAGCATGCATGCATGCATGCGCTCCATTTATAATGTTTTCACTTTTCCTTGCAACAGGTTATATTCCGCCGCATTTTCTAATTTACCTATTAATTGGTTATATAATTCATTAATCTACCAACATTTACAATTCCAGTTCTACCAATATCATTCTCTCTTAGCAGGTAACTTTTATCTGCCTGACTGAATGGAAATGGACAAAGCATTGGATGACAACAGAGCGCCTTCATCCTCCCGAGCTTGACAGGAAATACAACACTGTGGTTGTACATCCATAAAATTCACCACAAACATTGAGCTTTCAGGTGGCACACGCACCGGTGTGTGCCCTACAAGAATCTCAACCACCTCTCTCATGTCGGGTCTTAATGCTGGGTTCTCTTGAATGCACCAAAGAGCTAGCCGACTTAAGACTGTAACTTCCTCTTCTTTTATCTCTTCATTAATGTTGACTATGCTCTTATCGACTACCTCCATTATATGACCATGCAACATCTTTTCTCTAACGATCTTGGGGAAGTATGAGCTCCGTCGTTGTTGACTCTCTTCGTCAATGACAGACATCAAATTCCTTCTCCCACCAACTAACTCCAAAAGCACCATGCCATAGCTATAAATGTCACATTTGGTTGAGATAGCATTTGGCACAAGCATCTCAGGAGCTAAGTAACCAACCTGCTCATGGTACAATTTTTTTTTGTTAATTAGAGTAAGTTCTTTTGTTATCTAGAAATTGTTCAAGTACAAATAAGCATCAGGATTTACTTCATATAAAATAATGTACGCATTGAAATGTAACTAAATGATAAAATCATATTAATAGAAAATATTTTGGAAGAATTAATGTTGAACAAATAAAAATATTAATTAAATAGTAATTACCGTTCCTCTTGCTTTAGTCATGACACTACTTTCATCCTTCCCAATTAATTTTGAGATTCCGAAATCTGATAGCAGAGCCCTAAAGTCTCCATCGAGGAGAATATTTGCGGGTTTAATGTCGAGATGCAATATCCGATGATGGCACTCATCATGGAGATACGCAAGTGCCTTGGCTACATCAATTGCTATGCTATATCTTAAAGCCCATGTTAATTGACTTCTCTTTATATCACCCGTAAAAAGCCATGCATCAAGCGATCCATTTTCGAGGAATGGATAAATAAGATAGCGATCTCCTCTCGGTGATATGCAAAATCCCAGAAGGCGCACTAAATTGACATGTTGCCGACTTGCTATGATTGTCATCTCTGTTCTAAACTCTGTTTCACCATTTGGTTGCCATTTAATTCGTTTTACTGCAATTGTAGAGCCATCTTCTAGTTTTCCCTTGAACACTGCACCGGAAGCACCTTCACCTATTGGTGCTTGGAAATTTAATGTTGCAATTTCAAGCTCTTTGATTGTGAAGCGCGTTGGTAATCCGGCAATCTCATGGAAATTGTATTGCTCTTCTTCGATCATTTCTTGGTCATTGTAGACTTGCCTCCATGCCTTTATTTTTGGGGCACACATTAGCCACAGCCAAGGAACAAGGGATAAAAAAGCATTGAAGCTTGCAATAAATGCGAATAGCATTTCCTTGTTGTACCAGAAAATGCGTAGGGTGATACCTATCACCATTGTAAAAGCAAAAATTGATGCGATGGCTGCAACCTTCCACTTTTGATCCCATATTAGCTTTACATGAAAGGTAGAGAGTATAATATATACTATACTTGATACTACCACCGTGAAAATTTGATTAAAATTCTCTGAATCTTCACGATTGTAGAATATCAGAACCGCCTCTGTTACAAATGCCGTGAATAGAACAGTGCTTCTCCTATCACGAGTAAAAATTATCAGCAAAAAGACTTCCAATGCGACTACATCAATGCCAAAGATGGCACGGCTTTGAAAATCCCATCGCCGTGGGTGGAGAGAGAAATGAGTAGAAATAATTATTACCAGTAAACCAAGGGATACGGCTACAATTAGAATCCTCCATTGTGTACCAGATATTCGGTTGATGTAGAGATAACAAAGGGGGAAGTAGATTATTGTGCTATATATAGCTGTTTCTAGTGAGTAATGGGTCAATTTTGCAGAGCCTAAGATGAAGTAAAGCGCCTCAGCGAGAACTAATATGGCTGAAAGTATAATCTCTCTTTTTTGTATGGCCATGTGATTTTGCTCAATTTGGGTGCCTTTCTTTCAGAGATGGAAGAAGGCCATACATCGAAACAAGAATGATTGATTGAATTGGCAGGGGCAAGCTTACTGTAGAAAATTCAAACTTATTTGTTAACACTAGTCAATATTTCTAGCGCCTGGTCTACCCCGGCTGCGTATTGTCAAACTTCCCCAATTCTAAGTTCCTTCCTCGGTTTATAATATAAGAGAGAAGAAATGAACTCGCAAGTTATCACATGGATGATATTAAATTTGGTAGTTGATCCAGTTGCCACAACTGAATCAACTATTACTGAGTACTGACAGATGGTGACCGTAGAGAATTCCTCCCCTTCAAGAGATGTTTCAACACTTTCAACAAGGGACAACTTTTGCTATTTTATTTTTAGGATGCCCTTTTATTTCACTCATCATCTCCTACATGGAGAATATATAATATTGAACCAATCATTTTTCTTATATGAGTTGTCACACCAGTGTGAAAAATAGCAATCTAAGAAAATGCTTATATACTGGTCAATTAGACTGGCTTTTTGTCTTTATCCTCCCAAAGTCAAAGAACTTATGGAGCTTATTGGTTGTATTTTGTGCTAGGTGAGATATGAACAGTTAGACTAGTAAAAATTCAACGATATGAACTGAAGCTCATTTCTTTGGTGTGTTCAAAACATGTGAACAGGCCACCCAGATCAGTTGATCAGTTGCCCCCTCTCTAGGGAAGCATTAGAAGAGTGGCTCCCCTGGCAATTAGTACGAGTCAAACTAAGAAAGAAACTTAACTAATCGCTCTCACTTGTTGCAGATTTTTTTTATTTTAGTAAATAAAATAAATAAATATAGCAAACTGGCTATCTCTCTCCTCACTTTTACATAAATAGCCAGACCCGAGTTTGAAACTCAGGTCCGGATTTTTTTTTTATACAGAAACGTAAAAAAAATATATGGGAGGCGCTGGAAATGCAAATGGGATAGCTGGACCCGAGTTTGAAACTCGGATCAGTATTTTTTTTTTTACATTTTCCGGACCCGAGTTTTAAACTCGGATCTGGCTATAAACACAAAAGTGAGAAGAGATGACCAATTTGCTATATTTATTTATTTTATTTACTAAAATAAAAAAAATCTGCACTTGTTGGGTAGAGCTTATGTTTTCTCTAAACAAATTCCTGTTACAAAATTAAACAATTTACGCCATAAGTACGCATCAAATCAAGATTATTTTTTCAAACTTGGTTTGTGCTTGACCGACAAGTACTTAAAAAATATTTAATATAATTAACTGTAATATTAATTTCAACACATTTATAAAATAAATTTAAACAATAACTTTAGTACATATTACGGAAATCAATAATTCGGATTTTTTTTAGATCTAGATTTGAATCCTAAGGGTAAGTTTGGATGGGCCAGAAATAGCAGAATAATTGTTGTTTTCGGAATAAAAATAACAGTTATTCTTCTAAACTCTTCATTACTATTTCCAACAAATAATTCAAATAATATTTTTACCATCTGAAATAACATCATATTTTTACTATTCTCATGCTAATCGAAAAATCATTATTTTTTCACTATCCTCATTTGCTATTCTCAATTCCTCCATTCTTATACTATTCTTTACATAATCCAAACACATCCTAAATCCATAGTATTAAAATATGATGTTAGAACATCTTATTATAGCAAAATCTCATGATCTTAAAGCCGTATTCGCGTGATAAATGCTGTAAAGAAAAAATAGCGACTGAGATAATGGTCTATCTTTTTTGTACTGCCAAATGAATCTTCTCAAGTTTATCCTTTTCGAGAGATGAAATGACCTTCCCCTTGAAAACAGAGAGAAATGGGCCGCCAATCGATGATGATTCATGGTAGGGCGGAGGAAAAGGGGAACTGGTGGTGCCCGCTCTTCAATGATACATTGATACATAAATTATTTATCGGGGTTAGGTTAAATTTTATTATATTTTTTATTTGTAAAATATGTTGATTCTATTAACTTATCAACTTTAATAATTTAATAACATAAATTTACATCTCGATCCTTTATATAAAATTTTTGGCTCCTCCTCTAATTCATGGGATGGGTCAAGATGTTATTTTTTTCTTTTTTATTTTATTCTAGTTCTTTTTATATTATTCTACTTTGTTACAATTATATTTGCATTTTAATTCATTTGATTTCTTTTTTTTTTCTATCTAATTTGTATCATTTTTTTCAACTTGATTTTATAAAATTTAAATAGTAAATTATTCATTTGCCACTTAAAGAAAAGAGATGAATGCAACATATAATCAGGCAGGAACCAGAGTTTTGAAACAAGGGACAAAAATTAATCTTTTTAGAGGGTCAAAAATTATTATTTTTCAATAAAAATATTTTTTATTTTTTTAAATATAAATAATAAAAAAAATGGTCAGTGGTCAATTGTCACCCGTCAATACATGGTTCTGCTCCTGTTTGTAACTAAAGCTCAAGGAAAGATCATAATCAACTAATGCAGAGTGATTTGAAAGTCGACTTGATATAAAGATGTGAAAACTAACTTGTTTTCTTTCTTTCTTTCTTTTTTCCTTGTATTTTATGCCCATAGTCTCACTTGTCATTGACTTGGCACTTGGCAGGTAAACCGCTACGAAATGAATGTATGAGACGATATATTATTTTTTAATGCAAATTTAACAGCAACACCTAGACAAACAGATATGTTTTTTTTTATTATTTCTTTTTGTATGACTTTATAAACTTGAAGTTCTGATCGACTCACTTTTGGCAATTTATCTATTTGCATTGCTTTCAAGATAATATTTTTTTCCCTGATTGTGAGAAATGGAAGATTTAAGAAAATAATGAAGACTACTATTGTTCGAAAAATGGAGATTTTGAACAAAATTCTCCGAAGTTCGTACAAGTGGAAACACTTCGCTATTGATAATGATAATAGATATCAAATTTATTACCAAAAATCTGTAATAATCGTAGAGTGATATCAGCCCCCTTTTGACAAGTATGGTAATCAATGATCCAGACTTCGAACATGCTCCGCTCCAAATATTCCACTCACCGCCTGCGTCACCGCCAGAGAGTAAGCACAACACAACACAACACAACACGCTTCTCCCGCTCCCATCGTTTTTAGACTTAAACCCTAGGAAGGGTCGGGGATCGCGACTCGCGGGTGCGAACTGGGAAGGGAAAACCAGCCCTAGCCGCCGCCACCTTCGATCTCGTCACCTCAGCCCTCCGCTCTCTCCGACCTCTCCTTCTCTTTGTCCTGGCTCGCTCCCTCTTCCCGCTCGGGTTTGGCTCCAAACCCCAAACCCTAGGTTCATTCCTTAAACCTCGAACCACTACATCTAAATTTTCTTTCCGACCCCAAACCCAAAGGTTCGTCCTCACCAAAAGCTTCTTATAACTTATTAGTTCGCGGATCCTTTTCTCCATGCACAGCCGTTTGTGAATGCATAGCTACCGGAGCCGTTGACAAGCTAAGATCGGCACCGAGTCTAAACTCAGAGAACTCTACGTCTATAGAAGATGAAATTCGCGGGGAGAGCAGAGTTCCGATTTTTATCTGCTTAGAGAGACAGTTTGCTTGTCTGGCTCTTTGCAGGGCGCTTCACCTGCCACCATTTTTGCTCGGGTGATTCTTATGCCATCAATTTTTATCTTCCTCATTTGTTTTATGCAAAATTGGATCTACTTAATTATTTTATTTTTTTTGTGTGTTTTAATTTTCCTTTCATATACCTCACCTCCTAAAACCGAAAATAAATTAGGACTACGCAATTAATACTTCCCTTGCATATGGTATGCTAACTGCTTGGCTTGCTACAAAGTTTTCATCAATGCTTACTTCTTGTCTTGATAGATAGATAGATAGTACCTGGATTAGAATCTTGTATGCCTAACATCTTATTTTTATTTTGGTACAGATGAGATGTGTCCTAAATTATTTCAAATTTTGTCCTCCACCGTTTGGAAGGTTCAATTGCTTTGGAATATCGCTGCATGCCTAACAGATGGGCCTCTTGATACTGATTCTACTAATTTCTACTAGTTCAACTCTCTGAGTCTGGCCATGTCTTCCTTCAGGCCTCCAACTATACCTACTTCTTTACAGGTATTTTTCTTTCCTTGATCTGTTCAATTTCCTCATATCTGATATTTTTAACAGCTGAGCATCTAATATTGGTGGTTTTATGCCGTCAATAGGTGTGGCCATGTTTTTCCTGCCACTGTCATTGAAGCTCCTGTTGTTCCCTTTGTTAGCGGTTCAGGTGTGCTTGCTGGACTGTCTTTTATAATTACAATTGTCAAAGGTTGTTTGTTTGGTGAAGCAGTTCTGTTCTTTACAATTAATGAAATTGCACTTTTTCCGGCTGAACAATTTGGGGCTTGCTGTGAAAAAGGCTATAGCAGATATGGCGGTAGGAAAACACGTCTGCTCGCTATTCACAGATGTCTTAAATTGCGTGTAAACTAATAATCTTCAGTTAAAGAAGCTTGTTTATCTGTATCTGATTAATTATGCCAAGAGCCGACCACAATCAATAATTCGAAGAAAAACGATGCTCTCCCCAAAGAGTGAAAAGGGTAATAGGCAAAGCAAATAAACAGGAAACCCTAGGTGGGGGAGGTGCCGCCGGCCTCGCCCCACCTCTCTCCCCCGCCCCCCCCCCCCTATACCTCCTCTCTTCTACAACCACTTTGTACAGCGATGACGACGACCCGAAACTCCACCACTAGTGCCTCCGCCCGCGCCTTCGCCTGCGTCTCCCCATCTGTACAGCAATGACGACACCTGTGCCTCCATGTCTCCCCACTTGTACAGCGACCCCACCTGCGCCTCCACCTCCTACAGCCTCTGGATCTGGCCTTCGCCTCCAGATCCGATGTAAAGCGACGACGACCACCACCTCACCATTCAGCGATGACAATCTGCCACTAGACCGACTGGCGCACAGCAATAGCAGCTTCATTTTTAATTTTGTTTTTATTTTTAGTTCTCTTTCTTTTGTATTCGTGTTGACAAAATCACTGGTTACCTATGTGATCCCCTGCAGAGATGTCTCATTGGTCTGGTTTTGTATCCTTTTCTTTCCTCCGTATAATTTTGGAAGCATGTACAGTAGGTCTTTGAACATACGCAGCTTGCAAGATACTTTTGTTCAGCTGTTTAGAATGTTATATGTACATGGTGCGTCTGTCTCTATATACCGCTTGTTTTATTTAGATGGTATGAGTGAGATTCCTTCTATACATGAGATAGATGCAATGCATTCTATGCCTGATGTTATTAGTTTTACATTGTAGTAATCATCATATCTTGACATTTTACTGGGAGTAGCAACATTTTCACATATATGCTAGCATCTTATATTCTGCATGATATGTTAGTTATGCATGGTAAATATGTTATCTTGACCTTCTGGGGAGTGGCGACATTTTTTCTGACTTCCCTAGTGCTCCTCAAAAATGTAATCACTTCTCTCACACTTTCAAGAGTCACGCTGCAGGATGTCACCCTCAGGTGGTGATCCTTCGCCCTCTCAACCTCTCACCTGGCACATGATGAGCCTCTGCTTGGCCAATCCTTACATGACGCGCAACAGAACGAGCAACCCCCTGGTGGCGCTGCTCTCACACACCCATTTTCTTGAGACACAGCATGAGCACCCTCTGACGCATGACTAGAAAGTCACTGTTCAGATGACTCTCCGGGTGAGGCACCGATCCAGCAGCTCAGACCTCTATTTGCTTTAACATGTTTGCTTTTCTGTTTCCAGATTGAATTTCTCGTTAAATGTACAGGATATTATTAAGTATGGGTTTTCACTTTTATACTATTGAATAGAAAGAGATTGTTATTAAAAATAATATTTTTTATCTTTCTGACATAGGAAGAAGAGGTATTGTTCTAGAATCTGGAGTGAACTTGCAACCCTCAACGCAGGACAATACTTATTTTGGTACCTCACCCACACCAAATATCCTAGTACACACTCTTACAAACCGTATTTATTTTGGTACTGCGCTTGCAGGGGCTGCATTGATCATGCACACGAGACAATTTATTTTGGTGCCATACCAGTTTGTCATATTTCTTATAAATAATAGAAAATACTAACTGAATCATTCAGATTACGTATTTGTTGCTTGTATCTGTACCCATACTGCTATCTGGAACATGTGTTGTTTATGCGAGGATATTGAATGTTCATGAAGTTACATCTCAATAAGAGGAACTTTAATGTACATGAGGATTTAAGCCATGATTCCTAAAGAGGGATTCAGGGCAGCTCCTAAGAATTTTCAAACTCTTTGGATTGTAACATGTGTTGTTATTATTTTACAGAATTTTTATCATAAGTATTTCTTTTGTTCTCTTCTTTTGTGATAAAAATGACAAGCGATAAGTTGCTCTTTAAGATTGCTGATGGATTTTAACTTTGTTTACAGTCCATTATTTGTCGCAAGGAAGAAAACAGCAAATGACTCTGAGCCATGTGTAAGGGGTTGCATTGGTACTCTAGAAGCACATATAGTCAATGGCTTTAGAGAGTACGGCTTAACTAGGTACCTGTATTTCTTTGTACCTGTGTAATACCAACTTGTGGTAGCTGTGTCCATGTCTGTATCTTTGATGCATATATCATAAGTGCTTATGTTAGCGCAATTACATTGACTTTAAACTTTCCCATTGATGAGGAAGTTCAAGTAATTAATTATTTCATAAAGATGAGAAGTTTTGATAATTAAAATAAGCAATAGTGTCATTCACGTAACAGTTAGATTATGACATAAGGTATGCCTTTACACTGGATCAACCAAGTTCCTTTATTACTTGAAGCACTGGTATTTCCTTATGCTAAACACAGGAATGACAATATTTGGTCACATGTTTATGATAAGATATAAGACTTATTTTAATGATCTTTCATATGAGTCTTCTAGAAACAAACTTGGGACTGATAAGTTGCACATAAGAAAAAAAAATTGCTACTTGAGAGAATTTATTTTCTATTTTACAGTAGCCACTGTAGTTTGTAACTATTATCTGTGATAGAAAGAGAATTGAATTGATTGAATTCAATCTTATTGAATACTGTTTTGTATTACAACTGTATTTATAGTCTCCTCTCTAGTCTAATCTTCTATCTTATCTGTAATTATAATTAGTTACAAATAACTGAATACAATAGCTGAATTCAGTTACAAGTATAGAGACTAATCCTGTAACAAAACGCTATGTAACTTCTTGTAATGCCTTTGCTCCTTGTTCACCACTTGTGTATCTTGTATGTTACTGCTAACAATACCACTGCTAGTAATCTGCCTATTCTTTGGTACAAATTATTGTCCGAGGGGTTATGACTGGGTTAACTTTTCAGGAAATATACTCCATAAAGTTGCTAGGCCAACCAAAGCTTGGTGAGGGTAAGCCTGAAAATCAAAATCATGCAAATAGTGTTTACTTGTGGAAATGCTGTCCAGACCATTGACATGAATCAGGTACGGACATATTCCAGCTATATATTTGGTTCTTTACAGTTATATAACTTGATAAAAAGTATGTTATCCAAAAGTCTGATAAAAAGTAAATAATATATTCAAGTCCAAAACCTGAATATATCCAACAAATTGTTGGCACACACTCATAGTATGTTATCCAATCAGGTACGGCACACACTCATGGTACCACATCAAAACATAAATAATATATTCAAGTCCAAACCTTTTTGATGACATCTCTATGTTGTTCTAGGAAAGTGCACATTAGACTTGCTATATATTAATTTAAATGGTGGATTAATTAATAAAAAAAATACTAATTGGAGATTAAAAAAAGCAAGCTATACATTTATACGATTTATTAATTTTAAAAAAATGGGATATCTACAAGTTGCAATTGGAAAATATAGAAAGAAAATTCTGCAAGTGAAATAATTTGCAATATGGTTCAGCTTAAGAAATCCAGATGACAAGGTGTTGCGTAAAAATGGAAAATAAAACCAATTGATTTAAAAAACATACGTACCTCTGCTAATGGAAATGTTGTGATTTACAATGCAAGAAATTAACACCATTAAAGCTCGTTAATTAAGGAAAGGTGGATGCCGCATGTCTATATCTGATTGGTTAGATTCCATAGTTTGGCCAAAAAATCCTGCCCATAGGTGAGTAGGAGATTCAATTCCAAAATGGGGATAAACAAGTGCATTTCAAGTTAATGGAGATTGTTTTAAGATTAATTATAATTATTAATTAAATATTATATTTTTAATTTTTAATTCCTTCCACAAGAACTAGTAAAGATACCTGCTCTTAATCTTATATTTATAATAATTTTCCAACGACAATCAACATTTAGGCTCAAAAGAATTAATAACAGTTATTCAATATTTCATACGATGATACAGAAACGAAAAAAAACAATATACAACAGTGGCAGTGTTGTACATAAGGCGCTAACTTATTATCTAACATATATTAGAAATAAAAATTGACATCAGATAGCAGTCCAAGAATCAAACAGAAAATGTTAAAGATCACCATATCGAGTAAAAAGAAATATTTTCTATTATTTTCTATTCATTTCCTTCTATTGTGAAAATTAAGAAAACAATATTAATGTTACCCCATTAAATAAACCCAAAATGCCAGCAATCTTTGTGTGCATGTATAGAATGGAACAAGGTAGTAAAATATTAATGTCAACGGGAATGTCTTTTCAAAATTTTGAAGTGCATATTAATAAGCATCTTTTGTTGATCAAAAGAATCTCTCACAGACGGCGGCTAACATAATGAACCTAATTATTAAACATCTTATGTTGGAAGACTCATCTTCGTCTATGTTAAACATGGGATACTGAAAATCAACTTCAGGGCCTTTGGTTGAGGATAACATGAACCCAATAACACTATTGGGGCAAATAAAATCAGATTAACTTTGCATGATATAAGCAAGCAAATGTCATTAAGTCAAAAACCTGGATGATCTACTATGCTTGGCAATCTTGCTGGTATGAAATTTGCCTTATGTAGATCGTCTTTTCCCAAATCAGAACACAATTTTTTAACTAAGGTAAGTTTTGAATCTAACACAGAAAAAGAAAAAAGTTCTAAAACATATATTAAGGTACTTTAACAAGCCTATTAATCGGTGAACCAACAAAACTGCAGCAATTACTTCAAGCAGTGAGAGAGCCGTATTTCAAAATGTAAGTTGTACTTAGCATAAGTGGGCACAGTGCTCCAAGCATAGTTGACAGATCCTTTGAATATTTGGCGGCAGTTGGAGACAATGTCTTCATATGCATGTGCAACCATATGCTGTCTTGTGTGCATACCACCCCACCCAGCGGTCCCAGCCCGAGAGCCCATACCACCGACTCAAAAAATGGTTTTCCAAATAGCTCTTGGGCGGGACCTACGCATAAAATAAAAAACGTAAAACATCAGTTGTGAAATGATAGAAACCAACAGCAGGTATCATAACCAAGTATCTATATTTCTGACTTCCATTCAGCAATATGTTGCTTTGGCTTCTAAACAACAGTGCTTCATTTGGATAAAATTGGGATTAATTACATAATGAACTCATATCATGTGGTCTGGTACCATCTGAGATGCATCACAAAAAAACATCTGTTCAATGCAACATCATTCTATGCCAAGTTTTATTTGGAAAATCCAATCTATTATTTTTCTAGCATATTTACTGTATTTTTATTATAGGAGGGCTCTAATAGCATCAATTTTATGTCATCAAATTTCAAATTGTTGATCTCCATTTTTATGATAGATATATGCTTGAAAACTTTTATGATTTTTGGGGTATAAAATGATCAAATGGTGATAAAATGAATGCATAAAGATCACTCAATCATTAGTTAACTAGGTTCATGATTTTGGGATTTGTCTAATCTGCATTCATTATTCTTTCTAATTAAAAAAGTTAAATTGCTACTTGTTTTTCTTATTTCTTTCCAGAATTAAAGATGTAGTTTGCAAAAAGCATGGGGTGGTAAAAGGTATGTACATCTTTCTTTTTATGTGCAGTTGATGGTTCATTGTCTATGAAACCTTGCTGTTTTTTGTGCAATTTAGACATGCAGCATCTTTCTTTTTATACGCAGTTGATGTTTCATTGTCTATGAAACCTTGCTGTTTTTGTGCAATTCAGGCCTGGATTTTGGCGTCAAAACTACTTAAGCGCATGACATATATTTGTATATATTTAATTATTCTCTTATATGTTCTGTGGTTAATTATGTTCTGTTGTTTGATGAGTTCGTGGTGCCTGGTACTTTGTTTTGATGCATGAGCTCTTTTTTGTTTTTGCACATTTTGTTTATTATTATTATTTTTTGCATTTTCTCTTTATTTATTTATTTTCTTCTTTGCACCTGTTTATTTTTATTCATTTTCGCTTCCATCAATTCTGAGGTTTGATTGGTAATCCATTCGTATTAATCTGCATTGTGAAAAATGCAGCTCATTTTGTAAGAAATTTAATATCTGCTTGACAAAGCTTTACTCCATACTGAGTTGCCGAGATGGTGGAAAAGTTTGTGCACGGCAAGTCCTGACAAGGTTACTAAATTTTCCGACTCTAATAAAGGCGACTAAATAGTTTTCAAACCATAAATACGTCAAATATAGGCCGCTGAACTTTTATCTCAATGCCCAAATCAATGGACCAGAAAGGCCCAATTATGATTTAAGCTGGCCGAAGTTTTTAAAATTGAACAATATAGGCCCACTATTGAGTTAAATGGGCCGGATTAATCGAAATTATTTGCCTATAAGGCCCACTCATCAGTAAGAAGATCGAATTTATTAAGAATGGGCCTACTATTGAGTTAATGGGCCAGACGTTTCAAATATTAGAACCCGCTTAAGCCCGCTAAATATTAAGCAGTCCCACTACTGAGTTGAACTGGCTAGAAGATTCTAATTAATAGGCCCATGAAATTCAGCCCACAGAAAACAGATGCTGAGAAAATCGGCCCAAAACAGACCGATTCTAAAGACTCAATTGTCCAAAATGGGCTAAGTATACGTGAACACTGCATATATCACAATACTAACGGTGACAAACCAATTCGATATATGCAACATATTAAAAAGTATGCGTTTCAAAACAAGAAAAATGCACCTATATTATCCTATGATCTTTCGAATGTATGCATTCCAAAAAAAAAAAAAAAAGAGCTAAGACCAGAATACTCTGATCAGAAAATACAAATAGAAGAGCTCATAACCAACTGAAAGCATTTAACACCTCAACACAGGCATCATACAAGTACCAACCAAACAAATATTTATTAATGACATAGATAAAATAAATATCATGTGATGAGCTTGCATAGTTTGAAGCGCACTCTCCGAACCTGAATTGCCTGGATATCAACTGCAAATAAAAAAAATATACGTCTTACTTTTTATATGCTAAGATATACAGGTTCCAAATGTGTGAGATGACTTTGGATGAACGGTGGCATTTTTGGACTAAGATATACATTCATTTACTTGCTAATACATGCACCTACAGCATGAATGATACAACAACAACAACAACAACAAAGCCTTTAAATCCCAAATATATTGGGATGGTCTAGAAATTAAACCCAATCCAAAAGGCATGGAGCACCGTAGAAAAAAAAATGGCATTATGCTATCATACGAAACTGGGAAGAACAAAATATGCTTATATTATGCACCATTAGTCCAAATAGCTGCAAAAAAATGTGGAGAAGGGTCCAAATTATGACATACAAAAATTATGTATCAAACTATCAATAGCATAAAAAAGACCATCGCAATTTTGTGGAGAAGCCACATCAAAAACATAAATAATATATTCTAGTCCGAAATTCCCATACATATCTGACAACATATGACATAATTAAATTTCAAGTCAATAGAAAAAACATACATGATGCACAATGAAGGGTCAAACTTGAAGTTTTCCTTACTATTTGTTAACATCGTGCTTTGCTGATAACCTCAACATAGAACCCGACACTGAATTGCCCAATAAAGTTTGAGGTTACCTGCTTTTTGCATCTTCTCAACAAATCATGACGATGCCCAATAAGTTCATGCCATGAGGCCACAATATAGCCTGTACAAATAATATATGTTATTAGAAGAGTGGTTTACATGAGATGTAAATTTCAGCACAACTGCTTACCAGCTGAAGGTCTCAATTGCATCATAAGGCACAGAGCAGTTGAGGTGCGTAGTATACATATGTATTTTATGATGTGTATCTTGCTTCTCCAGGCTCAGAATACACCAAAATACACCACTTTAGGACCTGAAGCGGGTGCTGTTGCTGTGAAGGGGTTAGTGGTTGTTGTCTGCCCAAATGTGCCTGTTACATCAATAGTTGGCTTTGGATCAGAATCAGGCACCTACATACCACAATACAGCTAGTTTTGAGGATTATCAAAGATTTTTGATACAAAGAAATTAATATAAAAAGTGCCAAATGACACCATGTGACCATCGCCAGTGATCCTACATGGTATAACCAGCATGTTAATGCATTGCACTTCAGTTGCATGGAAGAATCATCATTTAACAGATCAATTGCCAGTATAGCTTGCTTTTTTTTTTCTTATTCCAGAGCTCTTTCTCCTAGTGTAAAAAACAAGAGTCGGTTTTAGAGTCTGGCACATACTTATTTAGTTCAATAATTTTAATGATACGACAAAGAAGTTCCAAAACAAACTGAGCCAGTATAGCTTGGGTTTTCTTAGTTCGCTAGAGTGCCCTCTGCTACAGTACCGCCATTACCATTCAGCATATTCTACAGTAATCACCTCCCGCCTTTTCTGCCGATTGATGTGAGCCCATATTAGAGGGCAATACCCACTGATCCCGAGGAAGAGGTTGAGATGAGTTGTATCAAAATCTTATTGTGAGCGCTACGATGGGGTCAAGAAGGGAAAGTAAGTTGGCCGTTAAAAGTCAAAAGAGGATCTGAACTTGTATGATTGATGTGAAAGGACCGAGTACGAGTTGTTGGGTTGATGGAAAAGATTATCGAAAAGCTGGATGCAGAGGATACGAAGACATTGCTCGAGTTCATGAAGACATTTTAGGGAGACGAGATCTCGACACACTCACAGCCGACAAAGCTAGGTCTTCCACCTATGGATTTGAAACTTGATAGACCGGTCACATATCTAAGTTGTTCACAAAACTTGATGGACCAGCCACATATCTGAGTTGATTGTGTCCGATCAAGGGTGCCTTGTAGGGAGAAAACTGAAGGGATCTTTGACAAGAGAGAAAGATGAGCCGGGATAAGATATGCTGGGTGAAACGAGTGAAAGACCACACACGTGTTGTTGTATACTTGGCTTCTCAGCTCTATGGTTATGTCAATTAATGGATAGCATCTAGAGTGCGAAGGACATCTAGGCGAAGTTGAGGAAAATCTATGTAAGAGCTGAGAACAATATGAGCAAACTCCAAATTGAGCATGAGATAAAAACATAAGTGTAAGGAGATACGTCGATCCAAAATTATGCTTCAGAACTAGAGCAATTGTGGGCAGACTATAATTACTTCTCACCAATGACATGTTGTAAGGATCCAAAATGCAAAAGAGAGGGAAGCATGACGCATAGAGGACTATGCATTTTCTAAGGAGGTTGAATCTGATATTTGAGCAGAGGAAAGGGGAGAGGACCTGACTTTTACTAAGGAGGATCAAGAGCTTCATGAAATGTTGAAGAAGTTACCAAATGATGGGGCAAGAAGCCCATACTGAGGGCTTTACATCATTATTTGGGTAACATTGCTATTTATGTTCACTCGGTCAAAGGAACTACCGATACGCATGCTCCTACCTTTATATCCACCAAAAGGTTACCAAATTATATAGTAGATTCCGATACAACAACAAGTGACATATTCTGTTAATGAACCCTCTTATACTCATCTCGGAATCACAAAAAACATCTAGACCACAGATGGCACAACTCAACCCGTGGTTGGTAAAGGTAAAGTTAGATGTACTAATTTTATGACTTTATCCAATGTATTACATTCTAGTAAACCTATTGTTCAGTAAAGCTATTATACTTCAACTAAAATGTATTTTTTTTTTATATTTCCAATATGATCTTTCCAGAGTGGCCAGAGACTTGGGACTAATATGTGGCATAGTGGACTGTAATATTTGGACCGAGAGGATGGAATCAGCGCTGACATTCATAGTCAAGAAGACACGTGGGAGGATTTGGTAGGAGTGTAGGATGAGTCATTGTTGCATCATTAACGCTTGGAACATTCTTCTTTGGAGTAGGTCTTTTGTATCCGTCTTTTTTATGAAAAAGCTAATAACAAGAAATTTGTTTGTGATGCATGTGAGTTTAGTAAGCATATCTAAAACTCTAATGTAAGCCCAGTAATAGAAATTATGGACCTTCTGGCGTTATTGATTTCATTCACTCAGATCTATGATATTTTTGTGATTTTCATTGTTTATTTTTGTCATGTCACTTTGTTATACCTGATGAAAATAGAAGTGATGTGCTTGCATGCTTTAAATATTTTCATTTAGCGATTTAGATTCAATATAATGTAATAGTGAAGATGAGATGGTCGAATTTCGATTTTTATTTCTTCTCTTCTTTCTTTCTTATTTCTCTCTCACCTCTCTTTTTATATATGAAAACAGATGAGAAAGGATTGATAATCTATGGGATTTCAATTTTTGAATTTTAATTTTTGATCGTTGGATTGGGCTGTCGAAAGTCATTTTTGTTGTAGTGATAATATGAACTTACGTACTCAATGTTAATATTTTTAAAAATATATTCTAATTATTATAATATTATGTCTTTTATTATTATTTCACATAACAAAATGATTAGATAAACATTTAAAAATAAACTAATAAAACTTATTAAAAAATAAATTTGATCCCTTAATGAATGTAATTACATAATTACACATAACAAAATAATTAAATAAATATTTTAAAATAAGCTAAATTAAAAAATAAATATTTAAACATCATAAACAAACTAAATAAACTATTAAAACCTATTAAAAACAAATTGAAGAAAAAAAAAACCTTGACCTGAGTATCAAACTCGGGCCAGGGTGCTGGGCCCGAGTTTAAAACTCTGGGTCTGGCTCGGAGGTGTAAAAAACGGGATAATCATAGCCAAAAATGGCTAATCCCGATCCAATCCTCAATTCCAATTCAACTCTAATCCCTCCCTCTAATCCCAATTCAACTTTGTCGACTATTACCTCTCTCGATCCAATTGTTATTTTAAATCTCCCGATCTCCACAAAATTGAGTCGCAACAATTTTCTTGCATGGAAGTCACAGATAGTACCTGCCTTACACGGCCATGGTCTTTACCACTTTCTTGAAGAACCGCCTACTCCTGCGACCATCTTCGTTGATGGACAGAGTCAAGTCAATTCCCGCCGCTCGCTCTGGCTCCGCTAAGATCAGCTCATCCTGAGCTGGCTGAGCCGATCGTCTCTGTCAGAATCGATCTTAGCTCAAGTCGTGTCATGTAACACCTCCTCCGAACTCTGGCAGATGCTTCAACAATCCTTTTCCGCCACCTCTCGCGCCAGGTTGGCTGAACTCAAACGATCTTTTCAGACCACAACGAAAGGGGGCATGAATTGCTCCGATTACTGTCAGAAGATGCGTTCAATAGCCGATGAACTCGCTGTTATTGGCGCCCCAGTGAGCGATGATGATCTTGTACTTCAGATCCTTGGTGGACTTGGCACCGATTTCAACAGCTTTGTTGTGGCGGCTAACACCAAAGACAGCCTCACCTTCTCCGATCTCCACGCTATGCTTCTCTCTCATGAGACTTTGCTTCAATCTCAAAATGGTGGCAATGGCGGTAACTCTCTTCCCTCTTTACAAAACTCTGCAGCTTTCTTCACCAATCCTAACTCGGGTAAGGGTCTTCACCCGAAATTCGGAAAGGGATATAACTCACGCCCACGGAGTTACATTCCACATCGACCTCCTCTTTTACAAGCCCCTTCCCCTAAACCGATTTATGGTGGTTACAGGCCCAGTTACAATCCTCGGCCCCATTACAATCGGGCTTCTACACCAGAGCAGGGCCGTGATACAGTATGCC